>OZ007497.1:1542500-1682881 GCA_963931805.1 Microdon myrmicae | reverse complement strand
TTTTGGACTCGGTACTTGCCCCGGTCCATGGGTTGGTAGATCGGGGGGTTTGTCCCGTTTCGGCGGCAAAACATACCATCACCCGACATTATAGTGCGCTTTCGCACTTTCATATTTGCGATCCAACCCCCAGCACTGGGGTTTGCCTCTGCAGTCTGCGCTGGGACTGCGCCTGCAGCATTAGGCCTGGCCTTAAAGACTTTTCGTCAGACTCTCAAGTTGGTATCCCTCGACGAAGGTCCTTTACAAGGACGAAGATTCCGGAGGGTAACCAGAGTCTGGCCAGTTCGGATCAGGGTCTCCAAGTTACCGGAAGGCTTAACCTTTCCGTAATTGTTCTTTTATAAAAAAAAAAAAACGTTGACTATATTTATATGTTCTTAACGTCCACTGTTTGGGGTTCATCCGGATGACCACGCGGGTAGCACATGGTCGAACAGCTTTTCGCAGCCCTCCCCTGTATGGGTAGGGTCACCGGGCGAGTACCTGCCGCAGTATCGACCTTAACAGGTCCCTTGGGCACGTCTCCCCGTTTGGCTGCCACACGCTCAACCCTTCCCGTCCCATAGTTGACAAATTGAATGGAGAATGGCACGGGATTTACGGTCGTTCGGGGAAAAACCAAACAACCACCCGGCCCGTCTACCTTACAATTCCGAGACAGGAAGTCGTACCCCAACAATCCGTCTTCCTCCAAACCCGGCAAGGAGTCTACTATTTGGAAACTGCAGGGAATCTCATGGTGCAACTTGAAATTCGCAGTGCAGCATCCCCTCGACTTGCCTTTGACAAACAGCGCTTGGAGCGTTGTAGATTTATGCACATCCATGCCATATCTAGGATGGAGTGCCTTCAGCTTCAACAGGCTGATCTCAGCGCCGGTGTCCACGATTAGGCGCGTAGGGTTCCTACGGCCAATGTCTAAAGAGAGAGCGACAATCGGGACCTGCGTCGGCGAAAACTGAGAACAGCTGAAGCTGGGTTTCGTTTTTAGTGCGGTCGGGTAGGATCTTGCCGACCCGACCTTGGGGAGTTTCCCGAACTCTCCCATTTTGCCTTATGTCGACACTCTGCCGCCTTGTGAGTGTGTCGACCGCAAAACTCGCACAATGTTCCGCTCCCCCATTCAGGAATATTCTGCTCGGGAGTCCCACTGGACTCCGAACTAGCGGAAGTGGAGCTATTCTTTCTGCCCACTTTGGGCCCAATGCGCCGGGGCTGCCATTCCCGGCTCCCCGCGCTGCCTGATGCGGCGTCATGTCTCGCATCCGTTTTTGAGGATTTCGAGTCCATGGAGTCGGGTCGCTTACCGCCACCGCTCGACACGGGCGATCGTCGCCCATCATCTCCACCTACCTTCCGGGAAACCATACTCTCCGCGCGACTATTACCGGCTTTCCGATTTCGCCGACGCTGTCCCCGACGCCCTCTGCGTCTATTTCTCGCGCTTGCTCCACTCTCCACACGGGTGTCCTGCTCTCGGCTCGCAACAGGTGCTGTTCCGGCGTGCCGCTTGTGGGGAGAACCCTGGGAACCCTGTTGTTGTTCCCACCTTTGCCTGTATTCGCACCCGCGCAAGCTATGACCTTGTCGGCCACAAAACTCGCAACAGCACCGGACGCTGAATACTCTTGGGCCTGATGTCGCCGGCCCGCCGCCCGTAGACGGGGGTTGCGGCTCTGGTAGGGCTCTCCGCTGAGCCTGGGGCCGCTGATGGTGCGGCCCATGCCGCGCGGTTCCGCTCTGCTGTCCACCACCCCTGTATGGAGCCTGGGCTTGGCGCGCCTGTCTCGGACGATCCGGGCAGTCCACTATGTCGTGGCCATACCGCTAGCACTCGCGACAGAAAGGAGTGTTCCTTCTCCTCAGGCACTCGTCGTACACGTGACCCCTCACTTTGCAGAAGCTGTATGTTGTCTGGGATTCCAGGGGGCGAGCCGATCGACCAACCGAATCCCGGACCGGATTGTCCCGACCCGATCGATCTCCAGGCACATACGCCCCTTGAGCCAAACCCTGCGCCCCTTCACTCCGACTTGAGGAAGACACGGTATTTGACCACGCTCCCTCGCCAGAGGAGGCCGGAGCATAGGCACCAGCATCCCGTCGATAATTGAGGGGTCCGCACGACCGCTCCCGAACGAAACTATCCTCCTCCCGTCGACGACTAACAGGCTCTTCGGCCGGCAACACAAATGACACCGCCCGGGGATTTAAATTCGATAACAACGGCGCCGGCGCCGCGGTGCAATCCCTAATAGTGGAGGATGTGTTTTCTATAAAAGTTGAAGAGCTTCCCAGTCCTACATCTAATGATTCAGACGCTGGATCGGCGATTCCGGGCCGCGCATCCACAAACAAGTCGTCCTGCCTCAACATTTCCCCTCGAGCTCGCTCAAATCCAGTTAGGTGGTCCACCAGGCTTCGAAAAGGGACATTACCCAACGTGAGAAGGAAGTGCTTTAGTCCTTCCTCCCCCAGACCCCTTACCAACACCGGTTTGGCCATGCCCTCAAGCTGGCTGGCGAAGACGGACCTACCCTGGCGACCATAAAAACGCTCAGCTGCCTCCTCGCACCGTACCACGGCCCGCTTCACTCGGGAAACGAAACTTGTGGCATCCTCGGAAGGAAGTTGTCGCATTTTGGAAAGTTGAGCACACAACTCCTCATACGACACCCGGGGTTCGTAGGCCTCTCTGAGACGCTGTTCCGCTTCGAGGAATGTCGTGGGTGGTCTCTCCTCGAACATTCGATAGGCCTTGCCGCTCAGCCTAGAGGGCAGCCACCGGAGGAAGGTATGTTCCTCTTCCACCGCCAGCCCATCCAAGGTCCTTCTACAGCCTTTGAGAAACGAAGAGAGTCTCTCGGCTGTATCCGGGCCTTCCTGTCCCGAAAACATGGGGACCGCCTTCGACACAAGGTCGAAAACCCTATCTGTGCCCAGCATGGTCCGTACAGGGCATGGTTGTGGGCCCAGTTTAAAATACGAGGGCATCGGCGTGTCCTCCATGCTCCCGACAGGCTGTTTACCGACGGTGGGAGGGGGGCGCGTTGGCGATCGGTCGTCCACAAATTCGTCCCCCGAATCATGGAATGCCTCCGGATCCACCTCGTCAACCGGCGGCTCGGGAAATGCCTCGGGCCGTGCCCGGGCAGGGGTGCCCTCTCGGACATCTCTCTGACGTTGCCTTGTTTGTATCTGCGGGCCGTCTAACTAAATCTCAATATCACCTACACCAAAGTCAATCCCGGATACCCCGCGGAGAAAAGAAAAAACAACCTCGTCGCCGACAGTATCAACCAACAGAAAGGGCGCGAAAAACAAAAACAAGCACGCTCCCAATATACAACAAGACGCCGGCCGACGAATCTTCCTCCCTCGCAATCACTATAGAGGCCTGATGCGTAACAAGGAAACACGGAACACCAGAGGAGGTCAGCCTGTAATCAAAAATTCACTAATGTTTGGGACTGAAAAACGGTGCACTAATCGACAAAACAAACGGTCGTGCAACGAGAAAAAGAAACACACACTACACCCGTCGGTCACAATAAACAAACAAAAACACCATTCTACCAACAAACGCAGTTCTCAGCGGGCGAGAATTGGAGAGAGAGAAACGGGTAAGCAAATATAATGACCACTTTTTGGTCAATTTTGTAACACAACAACAAAAACAAAAAAAAAATATTTAAACGAAAACCAAACGCGCAGCCGAAAAGGAAGAAAAGCAGAATCACATTAAAAAATTTCAAAGACCGATTAATCTGAAAATTATTCAATAAATAAATAAATCAAAAGCAAAATCTTAACATTAATATCAAACAATCCTACAATAATTGATGTACAAATACAAAGATGGCAAGCTTTAACATCGATAAAAATATTTAACAAATCAAAAAAAAAAAAAAATATATATTTGTTGTTTTCCTCTGTCCCTCCTTACGTCGGTCTCCACGCCCACGATTATATGCTCGTCGTCAATGTCATCCGATCTGCTATGAGGCACTGGTATTACCATATAACGCCGTATTTTCTAAATCCCAGGAACCACGGTGCCAGACTGTGTTACTACTTGATAGCCATGCCGTCAATGCAATGCACTTCCAAAGCTTCCCGATGTAATCTAACAGGTTCTTACCGGATTCGGGCTTTTCAAGCGCTTACGAGTTTAACTCAGGCTTCCTCGAATGTCCGCAGCGCCAGTTTGGGGTGTGTACAACCACAAAAATTTCTATATTTAGCAATAAGTTATAGTGGTTACCTGTTTCCTCCTTCGTGGTGACCAGCTCATGAATTTTGTTGTGCTCGGCCCAGGTCAGTGCAGCAGCCCAGACACAATTCTGTCCGTGGTGTCCCACTTGAATTGATGATTGCTGCCCTGATTCCAGCAATAAGTAGTTCGTAAATCATCCAGTGTTGGCTCCTCTGGATGTTTTACCGATTCAGCACTGATTAATTACTTTAGTTTGTTGAACAACCGCTGTTAATTGAATTTGTGCTTATTACATCCGGAAAGCAACGACAGAGGCCACACAAATTCACAGTAAAAACGGAAACCACCTTTTTCTTTAGTCTTTAATATATTTTTCTTCTTTACATTTTTTCTTTCTCTTCACAAAAACCCAAAAATATACGCGGGACAATTTCTTTTTTCTTTTTTTCCTTCTGCCGTTCACCAAAAAAAACGTTCTTCTTTTTTTCTCCGTTGTCCAAAAAACCGTGTACAACGGAATTCAAAACCGTATTCAAAACATTGACCCTCTGTCTCCCTCGCTCACGTCCACTTCGAAAAACAAATTCGAACTCGAAGAACTGCACGATCCACACCCGAATCGGGGCGTGTTCAAAAACTCACTTCTGGATCGTGCAATTCCTCCACCACCTTACCATCATACTACCTTAAAACAAAGTATGTTAATAATTAAATACAAAATTATTAATTGATGGGGTGGCCGACGCACGTAACATGTGTCTATCTGTGGACATTTCCTGTAACTAGCCGGATGTCCTTTCTTACCACAGTTGAAGCAAGTTGGCAACGTAATTTCATCCTGCACATTTGTTGAATCACCAGGCATCACGTGGGTGCCGATCGTGGGTTGCGAACTTACAAGTCCAACCCAGATCGCATGGCCAGTTCCGTGACCGCAAACGATAACGACCTCCAGCACCGAAGGGGACCATCCCGTAATCATCGACCCTCCGGGCCGTCCAAGACACCTCCGTCTTCAACACTTTTCAGGGCGGGCGGCTCTCTCCTAATCGACCATCGACGTGAAAGTGGACTGCGGCGGACCGCTACCAGCCCACTCACGAGTGCCATCGCCAAAATCGGCATTCTTCCATTGAACGAGAGGCCCCCTCCTGGACCATTCATCAGACCCCTCCGACCAGGCTCCGGACGACTACCCTCTGGGGCCAGAAGATTCGCCAATGATTGGCGAAGGCGGGCGGAATGTTGCGGATTCGCCCTGAACACAACCAGCAAATTGGCAACTGAATGCTACCCGTGGCACCAACCTAACAAATGTCAACAATCAGCTGACATTAAAATTAAATCGTCTGCTGTCATTGCTGCCATTTCGTCTTCTTCGTAAAACATTTGACCAAGAAAGTTCAACTTCACAGATAATCGTATAAAATCTCATTCATCAATTGAATAAAGTTCACATTTAATAAACATAAACAACCGATTTTTAAGGAGGATTCGCTTTGGAGATCTCTGCTGGGATTTATCGCAGGTATTCGGTCCATTTTCCCCTTTTAATTAACGATATGTGGTTTCAGGTATCAGTGTTGCGGTCGCCGTTGCTTTGGACAATCCAGATCACATGTGTGTGCCCACATCTGTTCGATTGCAATCATCAATCTTGTGAGGTGTTTAAAGCGTGTTGAACACACACGCGTTCGTGGAAGTTGCCTTCAACGCCTGTTGTTCGCAAATATGGTCTTATAACAGTATAATTATAATATCAGTGCACATAAAAATCAGTCATCTCTTGTCAATTGTGGTGTGAGCATCGCCAACCAAGAGAAAACCATTGTTAGGTGGGCAAACAAAAAATCGGCTATATGTGTTTTCTCCATAAGCAAATAAATGCTGTAACAATGTTTAGTATAAAGGTTGAATAGTATACGAGTTAATTGTACATACGTGAATAGTATACGAATTAAATAATACACAAGTAAATAACATAAATATGAACAATTATAAGAGTGAAGGGCATAAGGATGAATAGTATAAAGGTGATAAATATAAGAGTGCATTGTAAAAGACTAAGTTGTATACCCATACGGGGGTACAGCAGTAAATGAAAAGGGTTTTACAGAAGGGACAGCAATTTTTTATTTTCATGAGAGTGCACCTTTAAACTTTTTTGCAGAATCCGTCAATGTCAAAACGTCAGTCCATGTTTCGCATCCGTATAGAACAATTGTCATGATTATGGTTCTATAGATCTGCAGCTTTATATTATGTGATAGCAGTTTGGATTTCAGCAGTTTACTGACTGCGTTCCAACTAGCGTTGCCGGATTGTAGTCTTTTGTTAATTCCCTTCCACATTTCGTTAGTGGCCGTTAGTATCGTTCCCAGATGTTTAAATTCTTTAGCTTTTACAAATATCTCCTCAAGGCCAAACCTAACATTGTCCTCTCATCTCCGTCGGGGCCGTCCTACCGGTCTCTTTTCCGTTGGTCTCACGTCAGGAATTCTACGCACGGTCCTATCGTTGCCCATTGTCGCCACATGTCCGGCCCATCTTAATCTTCGCAACCTGATTATTCTCAGTATTGTAGGTTCCGGTATAGCTCTTCCAAATCGTAGTTATGGAGTTTCCTCCATTGTCCTGCCTCCTCGTCATATTTACCTACAAACATACCCCTTAAAACTTTATTCTCGAATATGCGGAATTTGTTTTCTTCCCGTTTTGTGATACCCCATGTTTCGCATCCGTATAGACCAATCGTCATGATTATGGTTCTATCGACACGGAGCTTTATGTTACGTGACAGCAGTTTGGATTTCAGTAGTTCACTGACTGGTGTCAACTAGCATTGCCGGAATGTAGTCTTTTGTTAATTTCCTTTGACGTTTCGTTTCTGGTCGTCAGTATCGTTCCCAGATATTTAAATTCTTTGACATTTTCAAATATCTTGCCCCTGACGTTTATATGTGTTCCCTGAAGTCCACATGCTCTCGTCGTAATCATGTATTTTGTTTTGTCTTCATTTATTTCTAGGCCCACCTCTTCTGCTGTTTGCTTGATGATTTCACCGTTTTTATCTACAGTTTCTAGATTATCGCCCAGAACAGCGATGTCATCCGCATATGCTTGCACTTGTGTGGCCCCATTCAGAGATGATCCGGCCATGTTGTCGTCTTGTACCTTTGTGATGACATACTCGAGCACAAGGTTAAAAAGACACGGTGAGAGGCCATCCCCTTGTTTTAGTCCGTCCCGGATTTCAAATAATATTTTTTCAGGATTCCCAGGTCAATATGGTAGAGTTTTTGCCTTGCGACTGAGTTGTAGGCTTTTTTGAAGTCAACGAAAAGTTGGTGAACCATCTCCGTATTCCCACTTCCCACTATTCTTCCGAAGTGACTTCCTCATTCGATATTGTTTTAATCAGTTAGTGGATCTTTCGAGCGGTTGCCTCTACTCCATGCTTCATAAGCTCTGTCGGTATGCAGTTGTTTTTTAAAATGCTGCCTACTTCGTCGTTATAGTTGGCTGTGAGCAGGTCCTGGAGAGGGCGTTTACTACCACGTTGTGTGAGCCTCGATCATGCTCTAATTTGGCGTTGAAGCGCAGCACATACTCGAGGTGCTTAGCTTGGCGGGGAGATGCCTTGTGTGATCACTGGCTGGAATGTAGACCACGGGCGTGCGGTCTACGAAAATGGTGAATTCTTGAAGTGTTTCACCACTGCGTTTATCGACAAACATTTTCTGTCATAGGTGTTGTAACACTTTTGGTTATCCAGTCCGCTAAGATCGCTTTGGTGGCGGCGAGCCTGTTGCTGGTCAATCTGCGCGGGCGTTCGAACACCGGTGGACCTGTGGTAGAGATAGTGTGTCTTACTTTTAGATCCGGAATTTGGTGGTCCGGCGTTGGGGTTGAAAACATCACAAACGTGTTTAAGAAGTACCGTGTAACGTTGTTTCAGATTATCGTTGTCGAAGGATCCGGTGATAGTGGAAACTGAGGGCAATGCTACCGGGGCAATGGTTCCGTACGACGGCACGTCGGTGAGTGGGCCGATTAAGTGTTTATTTTTGACGTAGACCATGAGTCCATGTTTCCTTAGAAAGTCCGCTTCCAGTATGGTACCAGCACTACCGCGACCAACTTCCGCCTTCGTGTCTTTCGCATGGCTGAATTTGCGTGGGGTCTAAACGACGCTATGGGGATTTCGCTCTCACGTAGAATGAAAACCGACGCAGGATTTTTCCTGCCAATTTCGAATAACATCACCAGACGCGACGACAATTGGCGAATACCTCAGTCGCAAAAACGAGAATCAGCCAGTGCCTACAAGGAGAGCACAGGCGGACTTCAACAGCCAGCAACGTTTTGGGGAACAGGAACCCGAAAGTGGTGATTCTGTTGTGATTTGTATACACAACATACAATCTCCTACAGGTAAACAGGACTGTAACACTACGATCATGACTTCCATATCGAGCACTGGTTCACTCGCCTGCCCCAACGTTCTCTCGGTCGCACGCTTCTCGCTCCGTCGTTCGAATACGAAGTTAATCGTAACAAAGTTACCAGGGAAGGAGTAATATGGCCCTTCTAACAGATACATACACAATAGACAAGCAAATACTGAAGAGCAATACCGAAGATCGAATAAGTAAAATCGAATAATAACATAGCGATTCCACATCAGCTGAGTGTACTTGAAAATAACGATCGAATCCGTACACGCGACAGTGGACTGGTGTGTGGAGCATTGATTCTATCTTTTAGTGATTCTAACCGTCATAGCGTCAGTTCGAATCACACGCACTTCCCTGTCGTCGCAAAACCCCATAATTGGTGACCCCGATGTTGATTTGTGGGGGGATGGGAGCGAACATACAGGGCAAAGTTTCTGATTGCTTTCAACTCGGCGAGGGCTACGACGATCCTTGTCCTTGTTCAATCCAAGTTGACATGCAGTCTCCACGTGATACCCCTGGATAGCTACTTTGGCACCCGCCAAGTAGTGAACCAATGCATGCAGCGACATCCTGAGAAAGATTGGCGCAAGGCTAATAACCTTGCCCGTAAAAACAAATTATTATGGAAAATTTAACAAGCCTCGGATATGGACCGGATACACAACGACGACCACGGAAACGAAAATGGCTAAACGATATGAGAATTTTCTTATAGAATGTCCTCTCACTATACAGAACTCGAGCTGCGCAGCAGCTAGGCGATGCCCTGTCCGAATATAAGGCTGACATAACAGCATAACATAATATAAGATGGACGGGGCGTGGTGTTATTCAAAGAAACGAGTATGACATTTATTACAACTGTCATGCAAAACACCATGTGCTCGGGGTAGGCTTTCTAGTCAGCCAAAAACTGAAGCCTGATATTATCGGCTTTAATGCAATTAACGAGAGGCTATGCACTCTTCGCGTGCGAGACAAGTTTAAGAACATAAGCCTCATAAACGTTCAGGAACCTACAGAGGAGTCCCCTGACGACTAAAAAGAAGAATTCTATGAGAACGTCGTACGGACCCTCAATGCCTGCCCAAGATACGATGTGAAAATCGTTCTTGGTGATTTGAATGCGAAAATAGGTCGGAAGCCGGTTTTCAGGCACTACACAGGTTCCTATAGTTTGCATGAGAACACTAATGACAATGGATTACGAGTCATCGAACTGGCAGCATCACAAAAATTGTCGTTGTGAGTACCAGGTTTCCGCGTAAAGATATTCACAAACCCACCTGGGTATCACCTGATGGAATCACTCGCAACCAAATTGAGCCCGTGTTGATACATCGCAGCCACTCCTCGAGCCTGATGACGACACGAACGTACCGAGGTGTTAACCTCGACTCGGATCACTTTCTTGTTGGCACAGTTTTCCGAGAGCGGATTGCCTTACGGAGACGTATCGCATCCGCGGATCAGATTCGGATCAACACGGCATTAATACATTAACCAGTATAATACCAGTAACACCTTTGGTCATGCGCTAGGACTCGCACTCGAAGAGCTTGACGGAGGGAGAGTATGTCCTGGGCCAGAATGCCGGGCGTAGAAGACAAATGGACACGCCTTAAAAATACTGCCATTAGTACTGCCAACTCCATCTTAGGCAGTAGTCGTAGATATATGATGAGTGCAAACTAGCGACTGAACGCAAGAATGCTGCATACCGGGCAGTGCAGAAGTCTCACAGCACGCGGGTACGCGAGGAGAAATACAAGGAGCTCAGAAGATCTGAAAAAAGACTTCACAGACAAAAGAAAAGTGGCACACACTACGTTACACTTACTGCAAGGATAAAAAAGGTAATCTGATCACCGATCCTGAAGGCGTTCTGGAGCGATGGGAAGTGCACTTCACTGAATTGCTAAATGGTCAGCTCGCAGAAGAATTGGAGGCTTCGCCAATGCAAGATCAAGACCAAATGCTGCCGTCACCAAGCATTGAGGAAACCTTAAAAGCTATAAGAGACCTCAAATCGAATAAAGTCCCCGGAGTTGATGGCATACCAGCTGAGCTGATCAAACAAGAAGGGATAGCGTTACATCACGCAATTCATGAGATCGTGGTGCACGTATGGTAGCCAGAGAAGATGCCGGAAGATTGACGTCGTGGTATAATTTGTCCCAAATATAAGAAGGGAGATATCACAGTGTGCAGCAACTATAGGGGTATAACATTGCTGAGTACCGCCTATAGGATACTCTCCTCTATCTTACAAGACCGGA
The DNA here is from genome assembly GCA_963931805.1 of Microdon myrmicae. NCBI lineage: Eukaryota > Metazoa > Arthropoda > Insecta > Diptera > Syrphidae > Microdon > Microdon myrmicae. The sequence goes on along the minus strand of OZ007497.1, from coordinate 1,671,923 downwards.
TAGCCCCATACGCTAAAGTCATCATTGGTCAATATAAGTGTGGCTCCATCCCAGGCAAATCAGCGATTGATCAGATATTCACCCTTAGGCAGGCGATGGAAAAATGTCTGGAATTGAAGATTCCATTATATAATCTATTTATAGACTTTAAGGCCGCCTACGACAGCATAGCCAAGGTAGAACTATATAATGTCATGAGAGAGTTCGGCATTCCAAACGAATTGATACGACTTTGTAGGTTGACCATGACCAATGTAACTAGTCAAATAAAAATAGGGGGATTGCTCTCCAAACCAATAAACATCTTTAATGAACTCCGACAAGGGGACGGTCTGGCCTGCCTCCTCTTTAACCTGGCGTTGGAGAAAGCAATCCGTGACTCTGGCATTACAACTAGAGGGACTATTGTCACCAAGTCCTGCCAGATACTTGCCTACGTATATGACATCGCCATCATCGGTAGATCCGATTCGGCTGTACATGACTCCTTCACCCAGATCGAGCAGGCGGCACAAAAATTGGGACTGCACATTAATGAGGCGAAAACTAAGTACACGGTGGCAACTTCTGCGAAGAAAAGATCTAACATTAGGCAAACTATCAGGGTAGTGGGGCACGAATTTGAAGTAGTGCAATACTTTAACTACCTTGGATCAATAGTATCAGCCGATAACAATATGGAAGAAGAAATACGTGACCGGCTGATCAAATCCAACAAAGCGTACTAGGGTCTATCAAGGCTCTTTAAATTCCGAAATTTATCCAGTGCATCCAAGCTACTACTGTAATAGACCACGGTCTTACCAGTACTCGTGTATGGATCCGAGACGTAGGTGCTCAATAAAAGGCACTCTGAACTCTTGGCCGCGTTCAAGAGGAAGGCCTTTGAGAGAATTGTTGGCCAGGTATATGAGGGAGGACGATTCCGGAGACGCGACAACCATGAGTTGTACGCGATCTAACTTGAAGCTAATATTGTAAGAAAAATGAAGCTCGGTAGACTTGGGTGGGTGGGACACCTAGCTCGAATGAGCGAAGAGGAGCCCTTCCGGAAAGGCCTTTGTGGCAGAATGTATGGAAGGAGACAACGCGGCAGACCTTGTCTGCGAGGTAGGGATGGCGCAGACCAGGACGCCCAGAGCCTGGGAGTGCCAAACTGGATGACATCGGCTCGAAGTCGGGACTGGTGGAGAGATTTGTTAAACAAGGCCAAGATCGGATCCCGGTTGTAGTGCCGATGATGTTGATGCTGATGATGATGATGAGGATGATGATGATGTTGCTCTCTACAACATAACATAGACGCCCATTCGCAAACAGAGCTTTAATACTACAATCATGACTCCTGTACAGAGCACCTGATCACTCGTCTGCTCCGACGTTATCTCTCTTGCTCGCTCCTCGCTCCGTAGTTCGCACTGTGAAGGGAGTACTGTGGCGTTTCTAACAGATACCCAGACCGTACACAAGCAACACGATCAACCGCTGACTGCTGACTTAGCTGTGACAAGCGTAGGTTGAGTAGCTGATGATGGGGATGTTGCTGAATGTCGGACCTTTTGGATGCCTTTCGGGTTCGCGGGTTCAGTTGAGGGGTGTTGAGTTCGATCCACGATGTCATCCATTCGCCCCGGCTGCGTCTTCGGGGACTCCAGCGGTGAGATCGCAAATCCGACCTATTGTCTTCGGTTGTTCAGACTCCAGTTGAGACAGTTTTGTTGGGCTATTGGGCATGTGGTTAGAGTTCTTATTCGTGTGGAGGACGTATACTGATTCTGTGTAGTATTGAACTCATCATATCTCACCAGGGTTAACATCTGTGATGGTGTCCAGACCTCTAGTACTTGGTTGGTCAATTAACTTAAATTCGATGGAGGACTGTCAACCTTAGGCAACTGGAAACCAACTTTATATTCATGGTTAGCCGAAGTGAGGGGACCTGATTTCAATCCCGTGTTATCGGGTAGGTCAACCTTGTAGAGATCTCTCCGGTAGACTTATCGTTAAGTGTTGTTGGTGCAGGATGTGTGGGTTCTGCTGTATGTGAAGTTATGACAAGCCGAGCTATCTCCAGTTGTTAATGTTGATTCATGTATGACTGGCGCAGCCTCTGACACTGAACTTGTATTGATGGGCGATGTGGTCTTGCGTCATGGTGAGCTCCATCTTGTAATGAACTCGGGCGGTCATGGGTGCCAGAAATGGGAGCCAATTCGTTCTTGGGCTGTCGCACTTCAGGCTTTTAGCGTTAAGTCCATGATTATTGGGGACTAGGCCACTATCGAGAATCATATCCAAGGCGTCGAACAGATACATCCGGTAAATGATGTATAGGTCCCGGATCTCGTCAAAAACGCCATTGACCAGAAGCAGTTCAGCTTTGTGATCAGTTTCGTTGATGGCGTTCATGTTGATTGTAAAGCCCATCTGGATATTACGTTCCAATGTGGCAATGCGTTCTTGGAGGAAGCATCTAGGAGCGTTATCCTCCTTGGTTGCTAGATGGAAAGTCGTCTGGTTTCTGCTCATCTGCCCTAGTACGTCTATCAGAAGGTTGCTCATCGTAGGATTGAAGTAGGGAATCACTACTACGAGTCCTTACTCAGCATTTACCGCTTGGTTGCCTCGGATCCTAGGCGTCAAGAATCTAAATGTTATTTTATATTAAGGACACGGCCTAGTCAGCCCAAGAAAGAAAATATGTGTAGTGTTCTGTACGGCTAGCAGTTTATTATTTGTCGTAACGTGTGGAGTTAGATATCCATGCGGGAGTATCTATTAACGTGGATTGTATGGGATTGAGAGTCTTGTTCGACACTACCATGTGTGTGAATTTTGCTATGTGGGGTGATCTTCAGTCGAAAATGGGTTGTAGATTATGTCGGGTTCAATACTCAGTCGGTTTATTTGTGTTGTGGAGGTAAACCTGTGGGGGTACGAAGTCGCGACGCCGTACGAGCGAGAGTTCTACCTCGTCCCCACAAACATTCTGTTGTTTCGCCAGACACAAAAGGAAAAGCTCAAACAGGACTTCACGATACAACGTCCACAACAGGAAAGGAAGTAAAACGCACACAGTTCTTAATTAATTTTTATTTTGTTTCACTTTCGATCGAACACCGGACTGGAAATGATAAATTAAATACAAGTTCATATCGTTGGATTTATGAGTTTAATTCTTCTGAAATCGTTTGGCTCAAATAAAAACTAATCGACAAAACACCGCTCGACTTAATGTATTTATTCAATTCGTTCGAGTGAATCGTTTATCCAATGTAAATCCGTCTGCTTCAAATGAATTCCGATTCGAAGGACCAGTGTTAATTCTGTGTTGTGCCGTGGGTGAGTGGACTGTATCTCCACTTCGTAGAACTGGGTGGCGAACTATTAGAAACTTTCTGTAGATTCTCTATGATTGTGCGAACACGACTCCAACTCTTCTTCACAGACAATGTTCGTGGACAAAAGTGTTTGTCGATTATGGACTGATACAAATTCCAGAAGTAAATAACAAAGTCCGAATCTGAAGCTAAAAATATTTTATTATTTTAACGATTATTCACAATTTATCCATGTTCCTGGTATAGTTTCCTTGTTCCTTGATCTTCATCCGAATAAGCTTCGTTCAGGAGATGTTTTTGTGTCGAAGGTGATGGTGAGAGAGACGAAAACCAAGATGTTGAGAACGTTGGCGAGGAACCTGAAGCTGAAGTTGAAGGTGCTTCTGAATATATATCACTGTCGTTAATTGTCCTTTGCAATGACGGTGTTCGATTATTCGGCGCAAATGCCGGTTGTTGAACGATCACGATGTCAGGTTCAGTGAGGGTTGTTGTTAGCGGTGGTGACCTTCTTAAACGTAGTTTCGCAAACGTAGAGGATAATTGTTTGACCAGTTGGTCGGGTTGCAATCCACAAAGAAACGGTGTCGTCCCAAGCTTAAAGCAAGTGGCTGCTGACTTGGTTAACAATACAACTTCTTGATATAGAATCAGTAATCTCCACTTGAATCGATAAATCCTACCCTGGTTCTAGGTGTAAGTAGTCTGTTAATGATCCAGTGTCCGACTACTCTCGATAGGTCTGACTGCGGCGGGGATGGTACGAAAGAAAGGACTCACGATACCGAAAAACTGGTAATATTTCTATTTGTCCCTTCATCGGCCGCGACCAACCGATTCAGCATTTACTCGTATTAGTTACTTTTGGTTTGTTGAACAACTGCTGTTAATTGAATTTGTGCTTGTTACGCCCGAAAAGCAATGACAGAGGCCACAAATTCACAAATTCGTTGTTTTGACAATTATCGCTCGCCCATCATCTTCTTTGTTCTCCCCCCACATTATATCGTTCTCATTCTCTGCATGGCTTTTTGTTGTTTCCGATCATGAGCAGTACTGTTATACGGTTCTCTTAAATTCGCACCTCGCGGTAATCGGAACTGAGCCAATCGGTTGTGACACAAGCTAACACCTCAAATGAAGAGGGTGGGAAGATATTTCAAAAACATGTTATCACACAGAGCATCCCCACACATTACTGGTTGCAACGTGCAGCACACTGTATCCAGGGATGATTGTTTTTTTTTTTTTACTCAGACGACACAATACTGAATGAAGCTTGAATGCGCGAACATTGACTGTACCATCAAGGCAAATGAGCATTGCCATCAATTTATACGAGGATTATATCCCAATAGCAGTTATTTATTGAATCAATAAGACTATTTATTTAGTGACATATACATATGTACGAGGGTGGCCTGAAAAGTTTCCAACCTCAACGTGAAGATAGCAGCACTCGTCAATAAAAGTGAAAGTAGTCGTGCATCTTTTGACAGTTACTCACCAAAATTTCAGCTGTTTTGGATGTGTAGTTTTTATTTGACAGTCGTTTGAGTGAGTTGATGTGAATGTTTTGGTGAAAATGGGCAGAATTGGGTATCGAGCTGTCGTTAAAGTTTTGTTTTTGAAAGGCAATACGCCTACGCAAATCAAAGATAAGCTGGACTCTGTGTACGGGTACTCTGCACCATCATTTAAATGATGAAATTTTGGGCAGCTGAATTTTAACGTGGCCGTGAGAGCTTGGGAGACGATGAACATTCGGGACGTCCAAAAACTGCAAAACTGTAGATAACATCGCTAATATTCACCAAATGGTGCTAGACGACCGCCAAATTACAGTGAGAGAGATAGCAGAGACTTGAAAATGTCCAAAGAACCTATTTGTCACATATTAAATCAAGATTTAGGCATGAGAAAACTGTCCGCGCGATGGGTGCCGCATTTGTTCACGTTAGACCAGAAATGTGTTCGAATGAACATTTTCAACGCTCTGTTGGCGCAGTTTAGGCGCAATAAATACGAGTTTTGGCGCCGATTAATTACTGTCGATTAAACTTGGATACAATGTGGCGTTTCTAACAGATACAAACACAATACACAAGAAAATAGTGAAGAACACCGAACGAAAATCGAATAAGAAAATGTATCAGAGCCGTATACCATAGCGATAACATAACAATTCCACATCAGTTGAGTGTACTTGAGTTTAGAAATCGAATTCTAAGCACGCGGCCAGTAGCCTGGTGTATTAAGCATTGGTTACATTTTTTGGTGATTCTAACTGTCATAGCGTCAGTTCTAATCACACGTTCTTTATTATCATCTCAAACGCTATAATTGGTGACCCTGACGTGATCTGTACACACAGCACACACTTTCCCATAGTAAACAGAACTTCACGACACGATCACGACTTCCGCATAGAGCACCGACACACTCGCCTGCTCCGACGTACTCTCGCTCCTTCGTTCCTCGCTCCGTCGTTCGCACACGAAGCTGATCGTAACAAAGTTACTGAGGAGAGAGTAGGGTGGCGTTTCTAATAGATACAAACACAATACACAAGTAAATAATGAAGAACACTGAACGAAAATCAAATAAGAAAATGTATCAGAGCCGAATACCATAGCGATAACATAACATTCAGTTCAAGCGTCAGTTCGAATCCCACGTTCTTCAATATCATCGCAAACGCTATAACACCATTATACGCCCGAAATAAAAATACAGTCAAAACAGTGGATGGAAAAGGGGAATCGCAACCAAAATAAGCAAAAACTGTTTTTTCGGCTGGAAAAGTGATGGCGACTGTTTTTGGGATAGTCATGGAGTTTTCTTAATCGGTTATCTTCAAAAAGGAAACTACGCATCATTACTTGACCAACTGAAGGCAGAATTGCGGAAAAACGGCCACATTTGCAGAAAAATAAAATTCTGTTTCACCAAGACAACGCGCCGTCTCACACCTCAGCGGTTGCTATGGCGAAAATCCCCGAATTACGGTTTGAACTGCTTCACCATCCGCCTTACTCACCAGATCTAGTCCCAAGCGACTTCTTTTTGTTCACTAATCTAAAAATTGCGCTCGAAGAACAGAGATTTTTGTCAAATGAGGAGGCAATCACATTCGTGAACAGTTATTTTGCAGAGAAAAACGTCGAGTACTATTTGGACGGGTTAGAGAGATGGGAGCATCGCTGGGAGAAGTGTGTAGAGTTACAAGGAGATTATGTAGAAAAATAAAAATAAATTTTAAGAAAAAATGGCTTGTACGAGGGTTGCCTTTTATATTTCGGGATTAGAGAACAAAAACAAATATTGATCATCGAAAATCACTTTATTGTTTTTCAAAATATTCCCCATGAAGATCTATATGCTTTTGCATGCGTTTGAACCAATTGTCGAAGCACTTTTGCCACTCTGATTGAGGTATCTCCAACACATGCATTCTGAATGCAGCAACCGCTTCTTCAGGTGTCGGAAAACGTTGACCTCTCAGTTTGTTTTTTACGTACGGGAATAAAAACAAGTCATTCGGTGCCAAGTCAGGACTATACGGCGGATGAGCCATCAAATCGATGTTTTGGGTGCTCAAAAATGCAGTTGTCGCAGCCGATGTGTGAGAGCTCGCATTGTCGTGGTGAAGAGTGATCCGTCTTCAGCGGTTGGTTTTCCTGATTTCTTGGAAGACAACTGGCAAACAAATGGTTGTGTATCACTCAGAATTGACTGTTCTGCGTTGTTCTAGTGGTACGGTTGCGACATGTCCAGTTTTTCCGAAAAAAAAACAGGCGACCATTTGCTTGGAAGTGCTTCGTGCGCGAACAACTTTTGTTGGATTTGGCTCATCTTAAAACACCCAGACAGTCGACTGCTGTTTACTTTCGGGCTCATACACGTAAATCCACGATTCATCACCTGTAACGATGTCATAGACGTGTTTCGAAGCACCGCGACCGTATTTTTTGAGCATTTCTTTCGACCAATTGACACGAGCCTTTTTTTGGGCGATTGACAAATTGTGTGGGATCCAACGCGAACAAATTTTTTTGACAGTCAAATGTTTATGCAATATTGAATGTATGCTGGTCCCACTAACGCCTAAGGTTGTCTCAATCTCACGATAGGTCACATGACGATCTTCCAATATCAGTTCGCGCACAGCATCAATGGTTTTCGGAACAACAACTGATTTTGGACGACCTTCACGAAATTCATCTTGGAGAGAACTACGACCACGATTGAATTCACCATACCATCGATAAACACTGGTCCTTGATGGAGCTTCATCGCCAAAAATTGAATTAAGTTCATCCATGCACTGTTGCTGAGTTAATCCACGCCGAAAGTTGTAAAAAATAATGGCACGAAAATGTTGACGATTTAATTCCATTTTTGGGCCGAGATGAATCTTTTAAGTTACTGTAAACAACACAAATAGTGCTCGTATGTCAAAACGTTCTGAGTGCGTATAACCTCAAAAATGTCCAACTTTACGACAGAGCTGTCAATTGCCGGATTGCAACGCTAGGGTTGCCAAATCCCGAAACATAAGAGGCAACCCTCGTATCTTTGTTAGGTCGGCAACTTTTTAGGCCACCCTCGTATACTGAGAGATATTATTCTTTTAACTCTAGCGTTTTTTGGTTCTCTTTCTCTTTTGTTTTCGTTTTTCTTTTTCTTTTGGTTTTTGTTTTTATTTTTCTTCTTCTTTCTTTTAGTTCTTGTTTTGTTTTCTTTCTTTTTTTTGTAACAATTAGGTAATTTTTGTCTTTGTATGTTATTATTATTATTATTATTTACTGGCCTGTAGGAACCCGGAAGTTCATGACCTCACCGACTGGGCTCCGCCATTGTTCCCTGCCCTGTGCGCTCTCCTTCCACGTTCGACCATCCGATCCGATCTCCTCGAGGTCCAATCTAACATTGTCCTCCCATCTCCATCGCGGCCGTCCTGTCGGTCTCTTCCCCGTTAGTTTACCGTCAAGAATTCTATGCACGGTCCTATCATCGCCCATTCGCGCTACGTGTCCGGCCCATCTTAATCTTTCAGCGAATTGATATCGCTGAGTTGTTTTCTATCAGCCTACCGAGACGGACGGTCCGTCTCCCGCTCCCTGTACAGCGCCAGGGGACGTGCGTTAAAGTAAAAACACCTCCAAACGTAGAATCGAACAATGTATAACCGAAAATGTATTCAGTGTCGATCGTGTGTGGAGTATAGAACAATCGAATAGGAAAACAAATTCAAGTGCGCCGTATTTGTTAAGTGCAAAGTAGTTTTTGTGTATTGCCACTCTCTTTTAATATATTAAAGGATAAATAAAAGAACCTTTTATTATAATAAAAAAACAATACCATGAATACCATGTGCGTTTTATTCCTGGGACTACCATCCGTGCGTTTTCACTTGTTTCTGGTGACAATTTCCTGCGGACAGATTCCTCTTAGTGTTGGGCGTAACAATCGACGGAACTATCAATTTAGGCTGGAGAAAGAAGGGAATCAGCACCGTACGCCGGCGCACCATACTTCTTCTCCACAAAGTCATTTAGTGACCATAAGTAAAGCGTTTTCCATACAAGATTAAAATACATCGGTTTACAAGAATGTATGTATACATATATTTTTTTTACTATATTTGTGGCGTAGCACCTAACACATCAGTCTGGTTACAGGATGTTGGGGCGTACTTGATTGAAAGGAAACCTCCTACGTTTGGGGCATTAGTAGTTCCTTGCAGCCCTTATATAAATGATGCCCTCTATGTAATCTAAAGAAAAAAAAAGAATTGGCTAGGTGAACCTCGTTCAATGCATTACAGATCAATGAAGTAAAACATCTACTTACGATCTATCCCTTCTAGCATCAGTTTAGTTTGGTTTTTCTCATTGGTGATATAAAGTGATTGGAACGATCGTAGGTAATTTAAAGTTATAGATGGCTTCTCGGACAACTTTAGTGTAAACAATGAACCTTGGTACTTCAATCCTGTGAAAAATATTGCCGGGTTAATTTCTTAATCTTGGAACTAAATGGATTTTAACTGGCCTGATATGATAGAACTTTTGGTCCCAGGTAGAAAAATTGGTCTTCTAACTTCCATTCGATTTGAGTAAAACCGAACTCCGCCGTATCCATTGATTATCGCTTGTAAAAATCCACCGACTCCTGTTAGAAAATTAACGGCGCTATTTGTACTTTCAACCGTCTCACTCCAAACCTTGAATGGTTCCTTTACGTAGTTTTTGTAACCCTTATTGAAGAAAACTTGGGCTTTTATTTCATTCTGTTCTTCTAAATGTCCAATGGCATGCATGGACCATGTCATAGCGGGTCCTGAAGCCCTCGTCACATTCTCGTAAATCCTTAAGTTATTTGAAAGCGTCGATCTGGGTGCGTTTAAGTGGGATCCTTTCAATACCTGTTATTTCAACGATACTGGACATAATACCTTTTCATGGGGTGCAATAATGGATAAGATAGTAGTACGGCATCAGCTTGTTTGATTTCTGTCCCTGGAATGTAGCCGTCGTATTGGGGATGATAATCTAGCTTTTCATCATATGGTATTTTTAATTTTTCTGCTATATTAAGGCACTTATCAGCGAATGGCTTACGCATCCGGCATAAAGTTTGAGTCTGACTGCAATTAAATTGTTGATGTTTGCAAAAAGAGAGGTTAAATTTATTAGTTTCACTTACTGAACAAATTGTAGGGCTTGGGAGGCCACAACATTTGTATAGACGTTATTGGTTACATTTTCATGATCCTCATCCGGGCCCATGACATCTGAAACACAGTGGATTTACAGAAATTGTTATTGCACATGTAACAACGCACCCTTTATATCGTATAAACCGGTGTTGTTATCTAAACTAACTCTGCTTATCCAGAATTGAGCGATGTTCATGGCCAATTCACATCCTTCTTTCTCCATCCATTGTGAATCGTTAGTTACTGTAAAGTAATGGCGAATAGCGAAAGCAATGTCAGCGGTAATGTGAATTTGTTGCTTAGCTATCTCGGGGAAATTGGGGTTTGTAACTTCCGACCCAGTAAGAGCACTCTCCCACGGAAATCTAGAATATAACCATTTGGAAGCTTTTAATTTTTTAAGTTGGCGCTGTCCGTTACCGTCCTATATAATTTCTTATTGGACATCAGGTTTTTCCTAAAATTGAGTCAGTGTTTAATTTTTTTAAAACGTCCTTTAAAGCTCCCTGAACTTCAGAAATGCAGGTACGTTAAAGAAGAAACGAAATTATAGACAAAGCAGATGGGAATACTGAATGTACAAACAATATTTAATGATAATTAAGAAACTTAAGGGTGTATTCTGGTCTAGAATTTTAAAAAAAAATCGATTTTTTTCTTTTTATATTTTCTTATAGCTTATACTTTTAAGAATATCCTGTCCAAAGGAAATTTTAAAATTCCAATAATTGGCGAAGTTACAACTGCTTTAGCAATATTATGTCACTTTAAGCTGTGGCGTTCGCGCCAAACCCCACCGAGTGCTCCTACACCTCAGCACCACACCACCTGAAAAAGAGGAACTTACCAAAAGACAGGACGGAGTACACAGGTGTAACCAAAGGGCGCACACCTAACCTGTAAAAAAGCCACATTAACAGGTGCGTACTACGAAACATTTCGATGGTCGCCTGGCACAGTTTTCCTTGCAAGTAATTGCAAACCTATTGAGGAGGAAAACTCACCAACATATAATAATGCAGGCGACATCGCTGAAATTTAAAAGCATAACATCAATTTCAAAGGGCAACGTAGTTGCAAACGTTTGAAACTTGATGACATAGGCAAGCGCAGGACACCTGCACAACGATCTGATAAAAACAACATGCAGCGATCTGACAACTCAGAACCGCCAACGAGCATATCGTTCCGTCGCACAAGCGTGCGACACATCTCAGAAATAATACAAACACGAGAGATACAACGCATGCCCTTAAAAAGACACATCAAGTCGCACGTATGGGCTATACGGTCGATCGCTGATATTAAATGAGTATCTATGAGCGAACCACACACATAGCGCCCACCACTGTGAACATAATATGCAAAGTACACACAGGCAGGGGTACGATGTGGTGACCAACACAATGCCGGACTCTGCGATGGCATACCAACTGGCAACAGGATGTGTCGTGCGACGACTTACACGGCACAAGGCAACGGTGCGATCATCCTTGGCTGTGTGAGACACATCCACCCAAGAAATGATCTCCGCGTGAACTGGCCGTCGGGCCGATGTCTGTTGATGTGTTGGTGTGTGCACTAATCAACCCTTAAGGGATAAGTGCACACCCAGCGAGAAGGCACCAGTCTGCTGGTGATTGTCAAAGAGAATTGTAAATACCACGGGATACCATCCTTTTGCGCGGTTGTTAATCGTTCGAAGCAAAGTTACGACCATGTACGCAGATACAGATATTTTGCGTTGTGAACTTTCTCGGTGTTAACCAGTTCGGAGCGAAGTTACGACCGTCCACGCAGAAAGTATCTAATTCTGTCCCGAGTATAAAATCTAGTAATTACCACGGTGCTACATTTTCGAACTTCTTCGGAGTGGCTTGTTTGAAATAATGTTACAACGGTTTCCACCAACGTTCCACCCATATATCTGTGTCAGCCTAAAGGAAATATAAGTTTACGTGAAATTAGAAAAACACTATTTTGAACCTAAAGAAAGCTTTACATTAAATTAACTGCACTATGTACAACATAAGCTAAATTTTACTACAGTGTACCACATTGAAATATAAGTTTACGTGAGATTAGTGAGATACTATGTTTTTACCTAAAATAAGTTTACATAAAATTAACTACACTATGTACAACATAAGCTAAATTTTACTTAATGATTTAAATACAGTATACCACATTGAAATATAAGTTTACGTGAGATTATTAAGATACTATTAAGATACCAATGTTTTTACCTAAAATAAGTTTACATAAAATTAACTGTACTATGTACAACACCGGGGGGATGGGTGCGAACATACAGGGCAAAGTCTCTGATTGCCTTCAACCCGGCGAAGGCCAGGACGATCCTTGTCCCTGTTCAATCCAAGTTGACATGCAGTCTCCACGTGACAGCCCTGGATAGCTACTTTGACACCCGCCAAGTAGTGAACCAATGCATGCAGCGACATCCTGAGAAAGGTTGGCGCAAGGCTAATAACCAGGCCCGTAAAAATGAATTATTATGGCAAATTTAACAAGCCTCGGATATGGACCGGATACACGACGACGACCACGGAAACGAAAACGGCTAAACGATTTAAGGATTTTTTCATGGAACATTCGCTCACTATACAGAGCTCGAGCTGCACAGCAACTAGCCGATGCCCTGTCCGAATATAAGGCTGACATAACAGCATTACAAGAAATAAGATGGACGGGGAGTGGTGTTTTTCAAAGAATAGAGTATGACATTTATTACAGCTGTCACGCAAAACACCATGTGCTCGGGGTAGGCTTCCTAGTCAGCCAAAAACTGAAGCCTGCCATCATCGGCTTTAATGCAATAAATGAAAGGCTATGCACTCTTCGCGTGCGGGGCAAATTTAAGAACATAAGCCTCATAAACGTTCACGGACCTACAGAGGAGTCCCCTGACGACGAAAAAGAAGAATACTATGAGAACGTCGAACGGGCCCTCAATGCCTGCCCAAGATACGATGTGAAAATCGTTCTTGGGGATTTGAATGCGAAAATAGGTCGGAAGCCGGTTTTCAGGCACTACGCAGGTTCCCATAGTTTGCATGAGAACACTAATGACAATGGACTACGAGTCATCGAACTGGCAGCATCGGAAAACTTGGTCGTTGCGAGTACCAGGTTTCCGCGTAAAGATATCCACAAAGCCACCTGGGTATCACCTGATGGAGCCACTCGCAACCAAATTGACCACGTGTTGATAGATCGCCGCCACTCTTCGAGCCTGATGACGGTACGAACGTACCGAGGTGCCAACGTCGACTCGGATCACTATCTTGTTGGTACAGTTTTCCGAGCGCGGATTGCCTTACGGAGACGTATTGCATCCACGGATCAGGTTTGAATCAACACGGCTGTCTTACGCAATGAGAACACCAGCAACACCTTTGGTCATGCGTTAAGACTCGCCCTCGAAGAGCTCGACGGAGGGAGAGTAAGTCCTGGGGCCAGAATACCGGGCGTAGAAGAGAAATGGACACGCCTTAAGAATACTGTCATTAGTACTGCCAACTCCATCTTAGGCAGTAGTCGTAGAGATCGGAACGACTGGTTTGATGATGAGTGCAAACTAGCGACTGAACGTAAGAATGCTGCATACCGGGCAATGCAGCAGTCTCATAGGACGCGGGTACGCGAGGAGAAATACAAAGAGCTCAGAAGAACTGAAAAAAGACTTCACAGACAAAAGAAAAGTGCCTGGGAAAAAAATCTTGTCTGTGAAATAGAGAAAAGTAGAGAGCGAGGTCCGCACCAGGCGCGGAAGTTCTACCAAATAATCCGCAGTATGACGCGGTACACACCACGCTGCACTTACTGCAAGGATAAAGAGGGTAATCTGATCACCGATCCTGAAGGCATTCTGGAGCGATGGGAAGTGCACTTTAATGAATTGCTAAATGGTCAGCTCACAGAAGAATTGGAGGCTCCACCAATGCAAGACCAGGGCCAAATGCTGCCGCCACCAAGCATTGAGGAAACACTAAAACCCATTAGACAGCTAAAATCAAATAAAGCCCCCGGAGCTGATGGCATACCAGCTGAGCTGATCAAACAAGGAGGGACAGCGTTACATCACGCAATTCACGAGATCGTGGTGCACGTATGGGAGCAAGAGGAGATGCCGGAAGATTGGCGTCGTGGTATAATTTGCCCCATACATAAGAAGGGAGATATCACAGTGTGCAGCAACTATAGGGGTATAACATTGCTGAGTACCGCCTATAAGATACTCTCCACTATCCTACAAGACCGGATATCCCCATACGCTAAAGCCATCATTGGTCAATATCAGTGTGGCTTCATCCCAGGCAAATCAGCAATTGATCAGATATTCACCCTTAGGCAGGCGATGGAAAAATGTCTGGAATTTAAGATTCCACTATATCATCTGTTTATAGACTTCAAGGCCGCCTACGACAGCATAGCCAGGGTAGAACTATATAATGCCATGAGAGAATTCGGCATTCCAAATAAATTGATACGACTTTGTAGGTTGACCATGACCAACGTAACTAGTCAAGTAAAAGTAGCGGGATTGCTGTCCAAACCAATAAACATCTATAATGGACTCCGACAAGGGGACGGTCTGGCCTGCCTCCTCTTCAACCTGGCGTTGGAGAAAGCAATCCGTGACTCTGGCGTTACAACTAGAGGGACTATTGTCACCAAGTCCAGCCAGATACTTGCCTACGCAGATGACATCGACATCATCGGTAGAACCGAATCGGCGGTACAGGAATCCTTCACCCAGATCGAGCAGGCGGCACAAAAACTGGGACTGCGCATTAATGAGGGAAAAACCAAGTACATGGTGGCAACTTCTGCGAAGAGAAGACCTAACGTTGGTCAAACTATCGGGGTAGTGGAGCACGAATTTGACGTAGTGCAATCCTTTAACTACCTTGGGTCAATAGTATCAGCCGATAACAATATGGAAGAAGAAATACGCGAACGGCTGATTAAATCCAACAAAGCCTACTATGGTCTATCAAGGCTCTTTAAATCCCGAAATTTATCCAGAACATCCAAGCTACTACTGTACAAGACCATGGTCTTACCAGTACTCATGTATTGATCCGAGACCTGGGTGCTTAATAAAAGGCACTCTGAACTCTTGGCCGCGTTCGAGAGAAAGGTCTTAAGGAGAATTGTTGGCCCCGTATGTGAGGGAGGACGATTCCGGAGACGCTACAACCATGAGTTGTACGCAATCTACCTTGAAGCTCATATTGTAAGAAAAATCAAGCTCGGTAGACTCCGGTGGGCGGGACACCTAGCTCGAATGAGCGAAGAGGACCCTGCCCGGAAAGTCCTTTGTGGCAGGATGTATGGAAGGAGACAGCGCGGCAGACCTTGTCTGCGATGGAGGGATGGCGTAGACCAGGACGCCCAGAGCCTGGGAGTGCTAAACTGGATGACATCGGCTCGAAATCGGGACCCGTGGAGAGATTTGTTAAATAAGGCCAAGACCGGATCCCGGTTGTAGTGCCGATGATGATGATGATGATGTACAACACCAATACCGTGTACAATATAATACATTTTACGTAAGAATATAAAATACTATGTTAACCTAGAGTAAATTTTATGTAAGATTCTAAAACCCCATGTTTAATCTAAAGTAAGTTTCATTGAAGAATTGAAATTACGTTGTGTACAAAACATTTAGTGCTAAGGAAGAAAAGAATAAAGACACTAGACGCAAGTGACCCGATGTATTTATCCTGAGCGACAAGACACCGGCGAACAAAGTAGTCACGATACGACGAACGGTCAAGCAGTTGGGACGTCTTGGTGAACCTGTGTCGGACCGGCACTTACCAAGACTATAAATACCGATAAAGCTACTATACCCTGAAACTTTTAAACGCGTTTTTCTCGAAACTGTCTTTTTTAAAACAATACAATATATTTTTCAAGTTCTACTGAACCGATTTACTTCAAATTTAGTATATGTCTTCTTTATAGGGTTTCTATTGCATGAACTATCCTCATCCCCAAATTTCAATGTTAACTATTTTTAAAAAATTCGAAAAACTAAAAGAAAGTGGTACAAAAATAAATTTTTTTTTCAAGCAGCCATTTTGTTAAAAAAAATTTTTTTTTTCAACTTTTTTTAGTTTTGGTCGAAATGTTGGCTATTAGATGCGATTTGGCTAAACTAGTGAGTGTCGGATAGGTGGAATAATTCTGCGAAAATCTTGGACTTCTTTCTTCCGACTCAAGTATTTATTCCATAAAAACTCAGACTACTCTTTTATGTGGTCTTTGGAATCACTTACATTACAGTCGACTAATCAACATAAGAATCCGCGCCAAGTATGGAAATTCGGGACCATCCGCTAGACGATTTGTGGGATTTTTTCGCATTCGAAATGCGAAAGATTACAGAGCTAAGAAAAGGGATTTTTAAACAATGGCGCTCTAATTTCACAGGAGTCAAGAGAATGAATTTCGTTAGAATCAGAAACGTTTACAACTAAACGATTGAGACCAAGGAAATGATTCACGACGGTAAAGTGCCCAACAAACTGTTGACGTGTCTAGGTGGTCGCGTCCTTTTTAGATCATGGCAAAATCTATTAGCAATAACTTCAGTTCATTCTCTTTTCCTCCGTTGGTAATGGACAGCGGGACACTAGCCAGGGATTCAAAAGATAAAGCCTATGTTATCTCGGATTTATTTTCCGCGAATCCAACCATGGATGCTGCCAGTTCCTCCTCTTTTCCTCCGTTGGTAACGGACAGCGGGACACTAGCCAGGAATTCAAAAGATAAAGCTAATGTTATCCCGGATTTATTTTCCGCGAATCCAACCATGGATGCTGATGACTTTAAAGCCGGATATGAAGTTCTACTCACGTGCTATTCAATATACTCTCCGTGCACCAGACTGCAAAAAAGCAACCGATCAGCAATAGTCGTTTAAAACTATGCACCAGAGTTGTCGCCAGTTCTTGCACATATCTTATGAAAATATGGAATGGTCAATGGGAAAAGCTTTTAGCAATAACTTCACTTCCTCTTATTTCCCTGTGTTATTAACGAACAGCAGTACGCCAGACATGTACCATAAAACCAAGGTTCCTCCGAATTTGGTTTCCGGGAATTCAAGCCTAGATGCTGATGTTTTAGGTCCACGTACCGCCTTTATTGTAAAGTTTCGTCCACGTGATGATCATGGGAAGAAAGCAACCCGGCCGGACGGAATGCCAGTAATATTTCTTACAATCTGTGCCCCAGAGCTACCATCGGGTTCGTAGCAAACTTTTTCGCATGTCTTATACCCAAAAACCCTTTCTCATCTGTTTGAAAACTGTTTGAATTCAACCAATCTCATAGAAAAGGAAAAAGCGTCTGCCGTAATATTACCAGCCGATTACCTTACTGCTCAGGGTGATGGGAAGAGTTATAAATATCGAGCTGATGAAATATTTGGTGTACAACGGACTCTAAAATGATCGCCAATGTAGACTTCACAACACGGTATAATATTAATTAGTCCAGCAATTTTTTATTTTTGCAAAATATTCAAAATCAAATGGAAGCTATTGTATGCATATTCATTTGTCTTAATGTCAGGATGAAAAAGTTATTTATATCCCAAAAATGAATTTCATCAAACATGCGTGTATATCGCACATCATCCCAAAAAAGCTATTTAACCATCGATGCTCAATCCAATACTACAATATAAATAAGTTCTTATTGCTCTAACAGCAAAATAAATATCTTATTGCAGATGATTTGCATAACACTCTGCAGCTTTACTACTTTGGCCAATCGAAGAGTAAGTTCAGCTTTACGTCGAGCAATTCGTAAATCATGAAAAAATGAAAATGAATTAGGCAATTAAGTCTACTCGTCCTTTGCTCGTCGGACTGCTGTGTTGTGTTAGCTAAATTCTCTTTATTCACCTATAGAGTTAACGAAAAAGATTGGAAAACTTATATAAAAATGAAGGTTTGCTCGTCATTGAGCTCCCGAGACCGTTATGTTGTATTAGCTAAATTATCTTTATTAAGCAACAGAGTTAAGAGAAACTTTAGAAACAGTCCGGCTATGTGAGCAAGACTGCTGCACTGTGAACGATATTAAAGTTGTCCTTTTCTCTCGAAAACAATTCACCAAATGCTGCCATTCCTCTTGATTTAAGCTATTTGAGCCACACAGTATAAAGAGCTTCAAACCTAAGCTGAACATGTTTTGATTCCCAGAGGCAATAGAAATTGCATCAAGGATTACAGTCATCTGTTTTTTATGAGTTAGCGTCCTGACATGATCCTGGATAACTGTGGGATTTGTTTTTCAAAAGTAGAAAATTGTGGTGTTCGAGAAAGACTGTTAGCGGAAAAAAGTTTCGTAGTTTTACCTAAATCTGAAAAGATAAATTTCGGGATTTAAAGAGCCTTGATAGACCATAGTACGCTTTGTTGGATTTGATCAGCCGTTCGCGTATTTCTTCTTCCATATTGTTATCGGCTGATACTACTGACTCAAGGTAGTTAAAGGATTGCACTGGTTCATCGGCTCCACAACTGATAATGAATGCCCGGGCCCTCGAGGCTGGGAAAAGCTTGAAATTGCTCGGCGTCACGGTCCGTGGGAATCTATCATGGCATAAACACGTGTCGAGCATCGCCAGGTCAGCCTCAGGAAAGCTGAGCTATCTATTTAGAGCCAAGAAATATTTTACTCCGGCCCAACTTTTCCTCCTATATAAATCCCAAATTAGACCAGCCCTCGAATATTGCTATCATGTTTGGAGCTCGGCTCCTAAACATACCCACGACCTACTTGAGAGCATACAGAGACGAGCGATCCGCCTGATCAGGGAATCGGCGTTGACGTCGGGACTACAACCGCTATCACATCGAAGGCGCGTAGCCGACCTCTGTCTGTCTTACAGATATTATCACGGGTACTATTCTTCGGAGATGCGTGGTATTAATCCACGCAATTCGGCTTATGTGTGATCGCACCCGTTTGCGGTTCATCTCCCGACGGCATGAGCATCCCTGCATCAGAGCTCGTTCCGTTACAGAGCGGGGAAGCTGTGGAAATCCCTTCCTACGCGAGTGTTCCCGGGGCGTTACAACCTGCAACTGTTCAAAAAGAACTGCAACATTTATTTGGTGCCATCTCGGGGCGCCTACCCGGCGCTATAGGTTCGCTTCCCCCGAGAGAAGTCTAATAAAAAAAAAAAAAAAATTCAAATTCGTGCTCCGCTACCCTGATATCAACCACAAATAAACACACCAGGCGTACATACAGCCGAGCCTCAGATCCCAGAGCCCTCTTTCAACGAAGTTGTAGACGCAATAAATCGATTGAAAAACAACAAGACTCCCGGAGGAGAGGCAACCGCTCGAAAGATACAACAACTGATTAAAACACTATGGGATAACGAAGTCACTTCGGAAGTAGGAATACGGAGAGACGCTTCACCAACTTTTCGTTGACTCCTGAAAAGCCTAGGAGTCGTAAGGCAAAGACCTCGCTTTACCATATTGTAGTTGATGTGGGAATCCCGAAAAAATATCCCGCTCTCATTCAAATTTGCATGAACGAAAACAAAGCGCGAGTTAGAATAGAAAACTATCTCTCAGAATCATTTGAAATCCGGCACGTACTAAAACAGGGGGATGGCCTCTCACCATGTCTTTTTAACCTTGTGCTCGAGTATGTCATCAGAAAGGTACAAGACGACAACATGGCCGAATCATCTGTGAATGGGGTCACACAAGCACTCGCATATGCGGATGGCATCGCCGTTTTGGACGATAATCTAGAAACTGTAAGTAAAAACAGTGAAATCATCATGCAAACGGCAGAAGATGTGGGCCTAGAAATTAATGAAGTAAAAGCAAAATATATGATTACGCCGGGAGCAGGTGGAACTCAGGGAACACATATAAAAGTCAGCGGCAAGATATTTGAAAAAGTTAAAGAGCTTAAATATCTGGGAACAATACTAACGCCCAGTAATGAAATGTCGAAGGAAATTAACAAAAGATTGCATTCCGGCAATGCTAGTAGGGTCACAGTCAGTGAACTGCTGAAATCCAAACTGCTATCACGTAATATAAAGCTCCGTGTTTATAGAACCATAATCATGCCGATTGCTCTATATGGATGCGTAACATCACAAAAACGGGAAGAAAACAAATTTCGCTTATTTGAGAATAAAGTTTTAAGGGTTATCTTGGTGGTAAATATGATGAAGAGGCTGGACAATGGAGGAAACTACATAACCACGAATTGGAAGAGTTATACCGCAAACCTACAATAGTGAGAATAATCAGGTTGCGAAGGTTAAGAAGGGCCGGACATGTGGCGAGAATGGGCAACGATAGGACCGTGCGTAGAATTCCTGACGGAAGACTAACTGGAAATACACCGGTAGGACGGCTACGACGGAGATGGGAGGACAGTGTAAGGTTTGACCTTGAGGAGATCGAATCAGATGGTCAAGCGTGGAAGGAGAATGCACAGGATATGGAGCGATGGCGCAGCCGAGTCAGTGAGGTCTTGAACTTCCGGGTTCCTATAGACCAATAAATAGTAAATAGTTATCTGTCGCATCATGAACTACTTGTGTTCTATAGAACAATTTGAGGCGCTGGTTATTGACTTTGGTAAAGGAGTGGAACCTTTAGAAAAAGTTCAAAGATATTACTGACAAGTGAAATGTAGCGGATATCTTTTGAAAGCTAGGCAGGTCTGGAAACTCAAGTTTTTTTAAAGAAAACTCATTTTTGTAGGAATAAGGAAATTATCATGCGCTGTAAACATAAATGAAAAGGAATGGAATGTATGTAATGCACAAAGTGTGAACCTGAAACTAAAAGCCTATAAACGAAATGGTGTTACAAATTGTAAATACTAGGAGACTTCTTCAAATTTCGGGACACAACAATACTTTGAAAGTTGTTCCGAAGATTTAGGTAATAATTGCTGATTTGTAGCTAAACACATGCTACAGTCTACACGTATATTATTATTTAATTATTCTGTTTTACATATTACCAAATACTATATTATCTAAATATTATAGCAAAGGTATGCTAAAAAAGCTTTATTTTTATTTATAAATTTTTTTTTGGCATCTCTTCTATATATTTTATAGTTTTTTTCATTGGTTATTGATTTTTCTATTGATTCTCCGCTATTTTTAGAATTTCAGTGTTTAAAGCCCTTACCGTGCTCCAGCGTAACCAGTTTCCTTGGCATGAACCAACGCACCTGGCAGTTTTTTGAATCGATATCTTAAAAGTTCTCTGGTCCAATTCGGTAGCATTTGAGTTACAGTCGGTAACATCCAAATTTCAGTGTCCCAAAAGTTGTGACCTTGATAATCATTTTCGAGATTTCCTCTCGCTAGGCCGGTCGGACTAAGCCCGTAAAATGGGTTATTCATTTGATTTGTTCTTCGGGATGGCATTGAGTTGGCCAAATAGAAAATGCCTGCGTTGATAGTGCGTGATAACTCTAGGTCGTCATTTACAGTGATATGGAACTGACGCCAGAAGGCGCTCCATTCTTCATAATGGGATTGAAGAAGCTCCTCTTCTGAGTGGGGTAGCACTATACACAGCAAAATGAGATAGATAGTGGAAAATGTAGATTTTACATACCATCATACAGTTCTTTTGTGGCGACAACTGATGTCTCTCCAATCGCAGCAACAATCCTATGATAAAAACTTGTTTCGTTAGGCAGTAGTTGAATGTGAGTTGACGAAATTTGTGTTGCGATACAAATGTAGGGCTTGACAGTCTGAAGTGTGGGATCTTCCATTTCTCTCGTTTGTTCACAAAATACTACCGTTTTATCTTCAAGATTTCGCGCGACTGACAGCGGAATAAAATCATCTGAGGTCCCACCTGGACTGATATCTATGTAAAGTTCTATGCTTTTGTTGGAACCTGTGGGGGACATCAAATTTATTAATAAACTTACAACAGTAGTGCAAGGTAACGTTAATATTACATTGTTTATTTTATGTTTTAAATGATTGCATTTTTCTTTTTATTTTATATATAAGCAAAGCTAAGATAATATTTGATTACAGATACTGTCAATAAAAGATTCTCCACACACAAACTAAGTAAATTGTTGACTTTAAGCCTGACTAGGTTCATCCGTGGACGCGGATGACCTGTCTCATAGACGTTTGTTTTTTAATTTTCGTCACAAGTGAGGGAAGGCAACGGTCGCAGTTTTGGTTTTAAATAAAATTGCAAATATTGTTAATTTTGATTTGTATTATAATGTCTGTTCTTTTGGCACACTGAAAACTGAAGACAAAATTATAAGGACCCTTTAGCGAAAAAGGTAGGGTTTTGGGAACACCATATTAACAAACTTCTACTGTTACTAGGTTAACTCCATAGATAAGAAAGTTGTTTACAAAAGGGATTAAAAGTAACTTTGGATTTCTCCAATATTAAAAAGTAGTCACCCACGAATGTGGAATGCTCTGCCTGATCGTGTATTTCCTCGTCATTGTAATATTCAGGTATTCAATACCAACGTAACTCTCCCTATCATACCTCTATTTTTCGATCGCAATATGCCTTACATTTAAGGGTATCACAAATTTGGGCGTTCGTTTGTATAAAAATAAAATTACTTTGATTGTTTTTTAGTTGAGAAAGCGACGGCATCTCTTTCACAACACATTTCGATCGAGCGATCTGTACTACTGGATCTATACGAGGGTTGCCTTTTATATTTCGGGATTAGAGAACAAAAACAAATATTGATCATCGAAAATCACTTTATTGTTTTTCAAAATATTCCCCCTGAAGATCTATATGCTTTTGCATGCGTTTGAACCAATTGTCGAAGCACTTTTGCCACTCTGATTGAGGTATCTCCAACACATGCATTCTGAATGCAGCAACCGCTTCTTCAGGTGTCGAAAAACGTTGACCTCTCAGTTTGTTTTTTACGTACGGGAATAAAAAGAAGTCATTCGGTGCCAAGTCAGGACTATACGGCGGATGACCCATCAAATCGATGTTTTGGGTGCTCAAAAATGCAGTTGTCGCAGCCGATGTGTGAGAGCTCGCATTGTCGTGGTGAAGAGTGATCCGTCTTCGGCGGTTGGTTTTCCTGATTTCTTGGAAGACAACTGGCAAACAAATGGTTGTGTACCACTCAGAATTGACTGTTCTGCGTTGTTCTAGTGGTACAGTTGCGACATGTCCAAACAGGCGACCATTTGCTTGGAAGTGCTTCGTGCGCGAACAACTTTTGTTGGATTTGGCTCATCTTGAAACACCCAGACAGTCGACTGCTGTTTACTTTCGGGCTCATACGCGTAAATCCACGATTCATCACCTGTCACGATGTCATAGACGTGCTTCGAAGCACCGCGACCGTATTTTTTGAGCATTTCTTTCGACCAATTGACACGAGCCTTTTTTTGGGCGATTGACAAATTGTGTGGGATCCAACACGAACAAATTTTTTTGACAGTCAAATGTTTATGCAATATTGAATGTATGTTGGTCCCACTAACGCCTAAGGTTGTCTCAATCTCACGATAGATGGTTTTCGGAACAACAACTGATTTTGGACGACCTTCACGAAATTCATCTTGGAGTGAAGTACGACCACGATTGAATTCACCATACCATCGATAAACACTGGTCCTTGATGGAGCTTCATCGCCAAAAATTGAATCAAGTTCATCCATGCACTGTTGCTGAGTTAATCCACGCCGAGAGCTCGCCGGGCGTTTTATTACCGCGGACTTTGATATCAATTTTTTAATATTTTGTTTTTTGTCTGCCATTCTGCATGCTGAGGGTCAGTACACCGAGCTTATTGCATCCAAGATAGCTGGCCAGGCTTTGTTGTAAACCATTTATTAGGTTGGCTTCACTTTGTAATTTCACTATATATTTTAGTTCCTTTTGTTTATTTTTTATTTATATTTATTGCTTTTGTTTTGTTTTGTTTTACTTTATTTATTTATTTATTTTTTTTTCGCTAAACACGTGCTCACATACACTCTCACAGTTGATAAGTATTAAACGGTGTTTGTTTTGACTGTCAAAACACGTGGCTTCGTTCTCTTTTATTTGTTTATATTTATGTATAATAACTTTGTTTTGACTGTTCTTGTCACTAGAATTGATTTATTTATAAATAGTCTTATTATTTCAAATTTCACTCGCTACTCATAAAAGTAACTTTTACATTTATCTCGATCGACGAATTGAAAACACGTCCGCACTCGGTCAGTGTGTATCGTTGTATGTAACCGAGCGTGGGTCTTATGGCCGCTATGGTCGGCCTATTAGAATCACACGTACGGCATTAGTCGTCACAAAACGTCGAAAAAAATTCGCTCGATTACACTGCAACAATGCCAAACTGGTCTTTGAATCATCAACTCGTTTCTGTTATTGGTCGACGGTCAGCAAACGGGGCACGCACCGTACCGATACCTTTTTCATCTCCAAAAGATCGTGCCTTCGTAGCATCTTTTGGCCTTCCACACCGAGCATCGTCTTCGGTCCTTGTACGACCCATTTTAAATTCACTAAACCACCAATAAACTGTTGTTTTCGAAGGAGCAGACGTGGAATAACATTTTTGAACCATTGCAATGATTGTTCAAAAGTTTTTCCCATTAAAAAACAATGTCTGATTAAGATGCGATATTCCTTTTTTTCCATTTTTTTTAGGAGTAGCGTCACTCAAACGACTGCAGTGGATAACCGAATGGATAAAATTTCATTCAGCTTCATACATAAACTAGTCATAGATGAGCCTCTCGAAATAAGTCATGTTCATTTTCTAATGGCGCCGCCTATTGAAAAATCCCGGATCCTTTCAGCCCATGTAGTATGCCCAAAAAATGCAAAACGGGGAGTTTGAAAATTAAATTGCAAGAAATAACTATGGCAGTGTACATAATTTGTATCCTATCGACAGAATCGGGTATACAGTTGAACTCTTTTAGCGACGCTTTAACTTACAATTTTAAAGGAAGCAACATAAATTGGTAACGAGAAGTTAAATTCCGTTTCGAACCAATGACAATATTGTGGCTGTCTTTGATAAGGCATACCATTGCATATGGATAAGGTTACACTACAATGTAAGAAGGTTTGGGGCAGTAAGTTGTATACGAACAGAATGCAATCCAAAATATGGGTGTTAGCGACTTGATAGCGATCATGTTTGGTTCGTAGTCACAGTTTACAATTTAAGCCACAGATATTGATCATGTTGCTACAATTGCCTTCAATTGTTGAGTTGATAAGGAGGTTGTGCTTTGAGTTCGGTTGATATTGGGCGTACTGGGAAATCACAGTTATGAATGCAATTACTCGCCTGAAGTTCGTATACTTCTTTACTCACATTCATGTAAACCTGAATTTCAATATCCTTACTTAGTCAGGCACATCAGAGACCATACAAATACTGCACGTATTTGATAATATGCAGTAGCGTGCAATGAAAATAATCGTCTTTGGTGAAATTAGTTCAATTGTTGCCATATTTTTTTTATGTATAAAAAGAATATGTTTTGTGTATAAAATGGTTACAATTGGCGCAACTAGACGTGTCAGGAATGTCTAAGTATGCGCTTTAAAACACTTGATCTTCTAAAATGTATGAATCAGGTGTGCCTTAGAGGTTTCTGTGTACGCGGTAAAAGCTCCTCTTTAAGAAGACCCAAAAAAAAAAAAACGCCCTTGCTTTCTTGTATTTTACGCAATGTAGTTTTGTGGCGGTTTCCCCGAACGCCACCAGTTAAACTTCCCACTACCCCATATAGAGCTCCCACATGCCCCACGCGGGGAAAATAGTACTTGCCTGTTTATAGCTCAACATAAAACATGATATGTCCTGAAGCCGAGTCACCTGCACCTAAAACAGAAAAACCCGTCGAGACGGTTTGGGCGCATCAATATGCGACCAACAAGTGCTTAACCAATTCGTGATGCACGTTTCGGTTTGATACATTTGAATTGGCTGGCATCCTCCACAGTAAAGGCAGTTTGGTCGCACCAAGTAGCGACCAACATTGCTTGAACTAATTCAAGAGATATACTTTCACGCGCCAGCCGCACACATGAAAAATGTTGTGTCTTACCCTTTACATGCATGCTCATATCCAGCGGACATCTGACCGCCAAGTACATCAGGGTATCTGGTTGGTTACGTGGAGATGCCAACAAGAACATGCACACGGTCAGCAATCGTGCTACAAGTAGTCGATGATCGTGTACATATCCCAATCCTGTACAGGATGACTCGCCCCAGCTGCGAACGATCGTTTATCCAAATTCAAGTCTATGGTTCGCATGCTGGGCGACACACTTGACGAGCAGCGAAAGGGATCGTAGTGTGAGTGCGTGTGCAACCCTTTCTGCTTGCTCCAGATATCGGAGATATTACCAAATATGGTCATCGAAATGATGACAGAGCTTTTGGTGTTCTATTGCTCCGATGAAAAGGGGTAGTTCGTTATTGATGGCCGGAGAAAGCAGTCGCGTGTCAAGAGTTAGTGGTCGTGTAAGATTATCTATAACTTCAGGAGTGCAAGCTAAACAGTGGCAAAGCCAATTAATATATAATTAAGTGTCTATTTGAGAATCGGAGTGAAGTGTTGACTTTTGTTTAAATATATATAATCACACAACTATGTAATTACATATTCTGTTTAAAACTGTATATATAACCACACAACTATATAATTACATATTCTGTTTAGAACTATATATATATATATAATCATATAACCATATATAATTAAGTGTCTATTTGTGAATCGGAGTGAAATGTTGACTTTTGTTTAGAATGATATAACTACATGTACATATTTTGACCAATACGAAACGTTAATTTTGAAATAAAAAACTGTGAAACGTGTCGAACGTTAGACTTTGTTTTTGATCGGAGTCAGATTTGCAATCAGGGAAGTAGTTCGGAGAAGGACAAGCTCCTCGATAATTGACCACAGTGTAGTGAGCGGATTCCGTTGGTGGCGGAAGTGGAACCGGTGCTAACCATAGCACAAACACGTAACCACCACCACAGTAGAATTCCTGTTGTTGTGATTACGGTGTCAGTACTGTCATCCCTCTTGTTCATGAGCTCTCTTTTCATTTCTTCTGACTTCTTTATATTCTTTGTTACTCGTCCTTTTTTGTGTTATTTGGTAAGGTTTGTATGTTGTTTTGCTTGTTACCCATCATTCTGTTGGCTAGTCATCAATTTCTAATCCCCGTCTAACGCTTACTTTTGCTCTTTACATAGTAGAGACCGGCAATGGCCGGGTCCGGTTAGCGTTTGGCAATAAAAGCCTTATTATCATTTATCATTTTACAATCGATGGGCTATCTGGCATGGGTTTAGCATATATTGTAAGGTTCGTCGATAGGGATGTTATTATTATTATTTATTAGCTTGTAGAAACCCGGAAGTTCAAGACCTCACCGGCGCGACTCCGCCATTGATCCCTGTCCTGTGCATTCTCCTTCCACGCTTGACCATCTGATCCGATCTCCTCAAAGTCAAACCTAACATTGTCCTCCCATTTCCGTCGCGGCCGTCCTACCGGTCTCTTTTCGGTTGGTCTACCGTCAAGAATTCTACGCACAGTCCTATCGTTGTCCATTCGCGCCACATTTCCGGCCCATCTTAATCTTCGCGACTTGATTACTCTCACTACTGTAGGTTTGCGGTATAACTCTTCCAATTCGTGGTTATGATGTTTCCTTCATTGTCCTGCCTCCTCGTCATATTTTCCTCCAGATATACGCCTTAAAACTTTATTCTCGAATACGCGGAATTTGTTTTCTTCCCGCTTTGTGAGACCCCATCTTTCGCATCCGTATAGAGCAATCGACATGATTATGGTTCTATATACACAGAGCTTTATGTTACGTGACAGCAGTTTGGATTTCAGCAGTTTACTGACTGCGTGCCTACTAGCGTTGCCGGAGTGTAGTCTTTTGTTAATTTCCTTCGACATTTCGTTACTGGGCGTCAGTATTGTTCCTAGATATTTAAAGTCTTTAACTTTTTCAAATATCTTGCCTCTGATGTTTATGTGTGTTCTCTGAGGTCCATCTGCTCCCGCTGTAATCATGTATTTTGTTTTGTCATCATTTATTTCTGGGCCCACCCCTTCTGCCGCTTGCATGATGGTTTCACATTTTTTACTTAGAGTTTCTAAATTATCGTCCAAAACGGCGATGGCATCCGCATATGCGAGCACTTGTGTGACCTTATTCAGGGATGATCCGGCCATGTTGTCGTCTTGTACCTTTCTAATGACATACTCGAGCACAAGGTTAAAAAGACACAGTGAGAGGCCATCACCCTGTTTTAGTCCGTCCCGGATTTCAAATGGTTCTGAGAGATAGTTTTCTATTCTAACTCGCCCTTTGTTTTCGTTCATGCAAATTTGAATGAGGGCGGCATATTTTTTCGGGATTCCCAGCTCAACTACAATATGGTAAAGTCTTTGCCTTGTCACTGAGTGGGACGCGTTTTTGAAGTCAACGAACAGTTGGTGAACCGTCTCTCCGTATTCCCACTTCTTTTCCAACAGTTGCCGTATTGTGGTTGCTTGTTAATCGGTTCCTACGAAATCCGCATTGGGGTAGTCTCCCAATATTTCTTCTGCGTACGGTGTGATTCTCACCAGTATGACATTTGTTAGTATTTTGTATGTGGTTGGGAGCAATGATATTCCTCTGTAGTTTTTCGCAGTCAGATCTGCAGCCGTTTTTGAAAATGGGGTCGACTATTGAGGTTTTTCATTCTTCCGGAATGACTTCCTTATCACATATTGTTTTAATCAGTTGGTGGATCTTTCGAGTGGTTGCCTCCCCTCCATGCTTCACAAGCTCTGCCGGTATGCAGTCGACTCCGGGGGCTTTGTTGTTTTTCAATCGATTTATTGCGTCTACGACTTCGTTGAAAGATGGCTCTGGGATCTGAGGCTCGGCTGTATGTACGTCTGGTGCGTTTATTTCTTGTTGATGGGTGCGTCATTGAGCAGGTTCTCAAAGTACTACTTCCATCTCGTCACGATATTGTTTGTTTCTGTGACCAGACATCCGTTTGCGTCTCGAGTTATTTTGGCTCTCCCGCGGTAGAAATTTCTAGTTGAATTTATGTCGACATACATACCACTGTTGCTCTTTGCTCTGAAATTTTCTAGGATTTTTTCGATCCGAGTCTTCTCCCATTGTCACTTTCCGAATGGTCGCGTATCTTTCTGCGTTGACTTCATCATATGTTTCTATGTGGATCACTGAGGCGTTTACGTTCTTCGATCTTCGTCCTGCATTCATAGTCAAACCAAGGTTTGGACTTAATTGTTTTCTTAAATACTAATACCTTTTGGGCTGTTTGTTTGATTGTGTCTCTGATCGATGTCCATTTAGTCTCCACACTATTGGCTTCTTCTTCCTCATTGCTCCCATTCTCTAGGATGCTAAATCTATTCGTTACTTCGTCTTGATATTCAGCCCTTTTGTGCAGGTCTTTTAGTTTATCAATGTCGAATTTCCTGTTCGTCTCCCGTGACTGCCCACGTGGGTTTGCTGCATGCCGACTCCTGATTTTGCCCGTCACTAGAAGATGATCGGAGTCGCAATCTGCTCCTCTATATGATCTTACGTTAAAGATGTTCGAGTGGTGTGTTTTGTCTATGAGGAAGTGGTCTATTTGGTTACGCGTTACGCCGTCGGGCGATATCCATGTGGCTTTATGAATTTGCTTGTGCTTGAACATTGTGCTTTTCACTACCAGATCTTTGGACGCTGCGAACGTGATAATCCGAATTCCATTATCATTTGAAACGTCGTGTAGGCTTTCTTTATCTATAGTTGAAAAATATCTTTCTTTCCAATTTTCGCATTGAGGTCCCCGAGGAGGATTTTAACATCGAATGGTGAGATCCCATCAAATACTTCCTCTAGGGTTTTGTAGAACGTGTACTTCGTTTCTTCGTCGGTAGATTCTGTTTGGGGCGTGTGCGTTCTTAAATACATAATTGTACCATGCCCCTGTATTTATAACACCGCCATTCAGTCATTAATAAAATCCACATCTTTTACATGGGGCGTATTTTTCTTGCTTATGATGAAGCCGGTTCCGAGGTTATGTGTATCGGTACCTATACGCGCCAGTGTAAACCCGTTGGTTTCGATTACTTGATGTGGGAGTCGGACTTCCTGAGGAGCAACGATGTTGATTTTATATTGTTTCGCGTTTTCTATGACCGTCTGTATCGCCCCTGGTTTATATAATGTTCGAACATTCCACGTGCCGACGCGTATATCCCACTTTTTCCGTTTTTCCCTACGTCTCCTTTTTGCCGAGTCGGTGTTTCCCCGATGATTTGTTCCTTTATGGTAGTGTCGGCTCATCACACCTATGCCTACCGGGTTCCATAGGTATGTCGGTTTCTTAATAGGATGTATTGACCAATAGCAGCACTGAGTAATTTACAATCAGAAACAAACTAGTCGTTGTAATGTTATAAGTTTTCTTGGGACGGAATCGCCGGTTAGTATTTTGCATTCATAAGAAAACTAAACGTTCTGATGTTATGAATTTTCCTAAGACGAAATCGCCTGTGGCAGTGGTAGTGACCAAAACTTATGTTTACTTCTCAAAGAGGAGCTAATTTCCAATCTGCTGTTAAATGGGTCTGTAGTCGATTTCGAATTTGGTATAATCGAGCGGATTCTTGGCTATCTCAGCGGAGTCACTAGTTCTCAAAGCAATAAGAAAATTGACTATTAAATAATTGTTAGTTTTGGTGTCAGTTTAGACTATGAGCTGGAGTTATCAATATACAGCTCAAGAGGAGTATCATTGAAAGAAATTGTACTTCGTGAGAACGTTTCCGATTGGTGTATGTGTGATTTCAAAACTTCAAGGAAGGGGCATCAGTTTTGTTCCCAGGATACTAGTTTGCACTTTGGTTAAATTTGCCACCATACGGAGTGATAACCTACGGACCTTTTGGGAAGGCAAGAATAAATTCTGCTGAACATTCTGACCATGATTTTAAAATTTTGATAACCCAACTAATGTTGAAGTCAGCCGTCGTCGTGTGTAGTCGTCAAAAAGGCAGAGATGTACCATATTCAGCTGCCAGCTGAAAACATCACTACGGATTATTTCCAATTCTGTTTAAAGCCAATAGTCTAAAGTGAAACACAGTCAACGGTTGCTTCTTAATCAACATGAATTCACACAGCGTTGACAAAGTCGTACTTCCCCATGGGACCAACTCATCCCAAGTCCCCGTATTCGTTAGCTCCAACAGTGATGTTGCCATGTGCCGTTTAGAGATCATTTAATATATCTCTCGCTGCAGGAGAGGTACGCACATTTTGTCCATTATCCACTTTTGGCTTTGGTCTCAGAGCTGTGTACAAAAGCCCAGATCGATAGATCTTAATTGACTTACAAACCGAGCAAGAAGAAGGCGGTTGGGCTTGATGTCCAACTCAGAAGTCATTATCACACATTGCTGTCATGTCGTCATCGTGCACATCATTTGGTGCTTGGCGTGAGATTAGACTGGCCAGCCTAACATTTGTAGCTGGTCGTTGGGGATTTTTCTAATGATGCACACATCATTAGTGTGGCGATTCATCTACGGGCAAGCAACTCGAATCTAAGATGTGATTTCGATCAAGAAGTTCTTCTATATTTATGACATGCCTGTAGACATACAACTGAAGCGGAAGTCGTGATTACAATCGAGATAATCTTTAGCTAATGGACGGCAGACGTAAATTTGGGGAAAACTCTCACACTTCCTGACCATGTAGGTGTACTTACATTAGATATATATCTGTTTACATACCTGATGTACCGTTATTACGTTGAACGAAGATCTCATTAATTATAGCCCTATTGAAGTAACGGTGTGGATAAGTGCGTATGGTTGTAGTAATCTCCGAATTAGAATGCTTCCGCTCAAATATGCAACTATACATGTCTAGTTTGTAGGAACTTCTTGTGTAGCCTTCGGTTCCGATGGGAATTACCGTAACATTGCCTACGTTGGGTATCCTTGCACGATGGCTTAAGCCGCCTTTGCCATTGTAAACTCCATTTACGAATATCGAGTCTCCAAAGAGGGTGAATCCGAGATGGCCGTTGCCTAAATTTGGCATGAAGTTTAGGTTCTCGGGAAGACTGCAGATGGTACTCATTTAGGTATCTGAGGGTGTTTATTGTTTGGACGAACCTTACCTTTCCGATTCCAGAATGTATGGTGAATCCTTTGTGTCATATTCAAAACCAAGGGCACCAATGTACAAAGTGTAAATAACGACTGCTCCTGAAAACCTCATCACCACGAGTAAGAGTTAATAATAGATCAAATAACTGAAATAGAAATTATTCACTGATGTCGAGAAGCGGTCGCTCTCTCATACTCGCGAGCAATGCTTATCTGAGATTACAAACTTAATTCACATCGGGTAAGATTATTTGTTTTGCTGAGTCATGCTTATGGACATTTGACCACTAGATTAGCTCTTAATTATTGGAGCTGTATCTGTTTGAATACATTTTTGTTCTATTGTTAAATTTTGTTTCCATTTTTATGGTTTTTTGTATTTCAATTTTGAATGGAAAGCAAGTTCTCACGATTAGGCATTGTTCTAGATTAAAAAGTTTTAAAGTTCGAAATAAGTGTGTGAATTTTGCTTCAGTAGTGCTAATATGATACTATTGTAGAATAATTGCAAACGTATTTTTCTGAATGTTGTCAAATTATGCTCGCATTTTTAAGATATCATTAGTGTCTGATTTTACAATATAAAAAAGTACATTGTTTATAAAAGAAGTCGCATTTGATTAAATAAATTTATTTAGCAATTAAACAGAGATGTATTATGTATTACGAGAGCAGGCTGAAAAGTAGTGCATATGTGCTCTCAGAACTCGAATGAAATAATCTCCACAAGCACACCTTCCTAAATGGAAGTAATTTTATGCATAATCGTGTCTACGAGAGCGGGAAGTATGGCGGCGTGTTCTAGTGCTATGTCAACGCGATTTAAGCAGCGTGTCATTATCAAATTTTTAACTGCTAATGATAAGTCTTCTGTAAATCGATGGGTAATACAATTTTGTGGTTGCGAGCCTGGAAAAGCCATAACTGTTGATGGCACAGATAGGGTACGTCCGATCACTGACAGAGACGATAATCAATGCAAACTCGTTAACTATTTGATTGAAAATGACCTGCGTATCACTCAAAAGTGTATCGCAAATCATATTGGAATACCCAAGGAACGTGTCGGCTTTATTACAATCTATGCACGATGGGTTCCATGCCGTCTTACAGATGAGAACAAATAGCGTCGATTGGAAATCTGGGAGCAATTTGTGCAACGCTATTGTGACGAAGGAGACGACTTCTATTTAAATACAGAAGAGAAGAGGCAGAACACTGAATATTGACTTCCGTCTTCTCAACGGCCGATGAAGTTCCGTCTACACTCTCTTTATTTTCCGGATCTCGCACCCTGCGATTTTCATTTTTTTTCCCTCTACTCAAGGGTAATCATTAGATCTCGCGCGCTGTCGTGGATTCGAAAAAGTCCTAAGGAAATTTTCAGCGACGGAATACAAAAACACTTTACACGTTGGCAGAAATATATTAGCCTCAACGGTGGCTAAACTGAAAAATAAATATATGATTTTGAAGCTTATGAATCGTACTTTAATAGATTTCATGGCTGATTTTGCTCTCCACAACCATGTGTGCAATACCTTTTAGCGTACTCTCGTAGATGCTACATTTCACTTTATTTGAGTTTGTGAAATATCCATTTTATTCAACATTGTTTTAAAATACGATTAGAGTTGATAGGTAGCTGATTCATTTCCTATCGGATCTAATTCAGAAATTTGCGACGCATACTGCGAGTAGGGTGTTAGAATATACTCCCAGCTAGTCCAACTTGTCGTAAGAGGCGACTAAAGGCCGACTTCGTGCAAGCGTTAACATCGGAGTCTCCGAAGCACACCTCCGATAATGGAAAGGGTGCGAACAAAACCCACAAATCGTCCCAGCTAGCAGCCTCATACTTCCATACATGGCGATGCTGCCACGGCCGGTTATTCGCTTGATATGCAAATGCTTGCGCGACAGATACCAAGCAGTGATCTAAGTTTCCCACTGGCGCAGCGATTTCCACAGTATAAATGCTCGGCTGGGATGTCAAAAATGGACCCAGGGTGTTCGCATAATCGCCTCGGGCATCCGGCACTCGCGTAGGTTCCTCCACGGGTTGAGTCAAGTTGTGGCTAATAGCGAACATCTTCGCCAGCCTCCCGGCCTCGTCGATTCTGTTAGAATGTACCAACCAGCCGTAATTGTGCACATTAAAATCGCCAAGGACAACAATTTCAGAAGCTGGTCTGTATCCAGTCGACGGTACGTGAAAGATGTTCGAAAAATGTCGCCGTTCGATCGTCATTCGGGGAGCGGTAAAGACAACAAGGAAATTTAACAGAGTTCCTCAGCACGACTCTCAACCATATGATGTTCATTCCATTGGGTTCCAACGCCACCATCCTCTGGCAAGCCAGATCGCACCGCGCGAAGACACAGTCTCCACCCTTAAAACGGAATCTTGAATGTAAGTCGTATCCGGAGCAACGAAGATATGTCGAATCAGTTGACGAATCAATCTGGGTCTCAGTTAGGACAAGGATATCAGGTTTCGATGTTTGCAAATATTGGTGGAAGGCGTTTAGATTTGTATTTGTGAAACCGATGCCACTGACGTTACAAAATGCCGTCACCAGTCGAGCGTGGGCAGAGCCTCGAAAGCGAGCCCGGTTATGCGATGACGAACCTCTTAAAGTTCGGTGATTTATCATGATATCTGCATGATGTTCCCACTGACATAGGCCCCCCCGGAGATCGGAATGGGAGACTAGTTTACCTCCGGAATTCTTTATATCAGAAGGTACCATCATCACGTATCTCTGTGTCAGTCCGCGCCACCAGCCACACATCCGAAAGACCGTCGAAGATTTCTCTCGGCGATATCGCGGTATATACAGCGTGACGGGGTGGTATCTCACCTTGAGACCGACTACCACCTAAACCAACCTTTTCTCGAACCAGTCCATCAGCCAAGCTCCGAAAGATGACCAGCGATTTTTCCCGACCATTTCACGGAGTCTAAAGCTTGATGGGTTGATATTTCACCGGGCGACAGGGCGTTGTGACCCCAGCTACCACTCGGACTTTAGTCGCCTCTTACGACAAGCCGGCCTAGCTGTGAGTATGACTTTTACTCGATTTTTGTAACGTTTAAACCTGAAAATTCGGTGAATTCAAGTGGTAAGGAGCAAACAGCTTAGCTTCTGTGGAACGTAATATATGTATGATGGAGCATTAAACACAACAAAAACACAATCATTAGAAGTCATAGGCTATAAGGACGATCTAGTAATAGTCGTAGTAGTAAAAACGCTCAAAAAAATCGGTGAAAAGTCAAAAAAAAAAACTAGAATATTGCCTTATACATGTTGGACTAGAAATGACAGAGAAGAAAACAGTAGTGCTATTTATGTCAAGTCGCAAAAAGTGGTGAATATGGAGCTGTTCTCGCAAACTGCTTCGTTATATCACTACTTCACTTACATTTTGTACCAAACCCCGCAGTCTTTTTCTTCGTTGGCCACATTTTATTGTGAAAGCGGAATGCGAATCTTGCATGCATTTCTCAAGACCTTTTATTTATCTTATTAGGTTGCTAGAATTGCGTTTATTTAGAAAAGCAGTTAATCGACTAAGTTTAGATCTGATATTTATACTATTGTCCTGCGACCGTGTTTCCCGCCCCAGTATTTTAGTAATAATAGAAACTGAAGAAAAGATGTGGCTTTCCAAATCGAATATTATTTGGGACGGAGTGCAGCTGGATTTGATTATTGAATGGCTTTTCAAAAGTTTTTCAATTTTGGAATAGTTTTCCCTTCAATGCCATACATTGTTCATCACTCAGAACAAGAATATTATTGGGTCCAGCGGTGGTTTCTCCGTTTTGTACAGAAGGTGAATGCAAGTATAATATAATTATTTGTAAAATAATTATTTATACTATTATTTGGTTTTCCTCTTGTGTAATTTACTGCATGTTGCGTGGCGATATTGGGTTACTTCTATTCTTAGAAAGTTATTCGATGTGGCCATGGTCCTTCATCGACCAGCTATATGTTGTTCAGAAACATGGCGATATTGTGGATATTCAGTAAGGGAAAGCCTCTCCATTCACCTTCATCAAAACCCTGGAAGGGGTGTTTCTTGTGGGAATATTTCTACCGCAGTTTACGCCACATTATGGAGTAATTCTGACTGTTCCTGCCCTCGCGTTCAAACGGTGATTGTATTTTAGCAATCAATGCGAGTTCTGTAGATAGAAAGTATACTGTCTGAAATAGAGTGTTTATGTTGTTACTTAATACATTTCTTTTAAAAGATAAGCGGTCGCAGTATAAAAATAGTTTTAAAACCGTAATTAAGATTTTGAAAGGTTGATGAATGGATGCCATAATGGAATCGAATATGCGGTCACTTATCGACGAACGATACTCAAACCATAAGATTCAATTTCACGTGAGAAAGATGTGATTGTTAAAAACTGAGGCCTCAACCTTTATCATTATTCAAAAATCCATTCAAGATTTTTTTTATTAATGCGCTGTCTAAAGAACTTCAATGTTCTGCCCTAAGGTGAAAGGTGCCCCATCAAGGGAATCGAGGCGCTCACGGTTATAATCGATCGTCGTTCTTCGATTAATTATATCTCAATACAAATGTTATTTCGTCCGAAACTGTTGAAATGGAGGGCTCTTTGTTTTAGTTTTTGAACGGTTTATTGCAACTACGGAATGAGTGCTTCTTAGGGTTACCTCGTAACAGACTACCATTGTTACAGGAGTGTGATCTGATAGGAGTTGTAATTTGTCAAATAGTGTATATTATTGACTTGCAGTAAAACAGAGAAACACTTGTTATTTGTAGCAGTACCAACATTTTGATTGACTCTTGTAATTCATCAATCAAGAGAAGAACGATCTGAACAATAAATTCGATCCACATGATCAATAATTGATCACTTCAGTCACCCAACCCGTGAAGTGTAAATGTAAAACGATCCCAGACAACTCTATTGAAGAGAATTCTAATCAAATATAAGATACCGAACGGTTCCCATATAAGACCATCCATATTTTCTTCACTGTACCCCGTTGTTTTAAGATATATTCACTAAATGCCGCTATAAGCGATTTGCTCTCACAAGATAAGTTTAGTCTTTTGATTTATGTTCCGACAGAGGCGAAAGAACGAAACGTGAAGTAAGAAAGAAAACGTTGAAATAGAAACTTTAGGATCTGTCTAATTAGCATCTGTGCCCCGTTTAGTTCTTTGACCCGTCTACCTGTGGTCATAAATGTTACAGAGGTGAGGAGGGATGCGATGCATTTGCTCTGCTTCAGAATATCTAGCGGTGCTGGGTACCTGTTGCTATAAAGCTATATCGTTTCACCGTTTCCGGCTGTGCTCTGATTTAGATGTGAACCTCAGCAATTAACAAATTTGCCTTGCTCGCGTCACCTGGCGTCAGTTACTCTATTTTAAACGTTCTTTCGTGGTTTTGCAACACGAATGACTGGTGTCATCGATAGACACAACTGAACTGACACAGGGGTACATCATTAAAGACCGGTGTACATTTAGAGTACACCTCAGATGCGACTGATAGAACATGAACAATTTATGTTAAATATAAAAACGCGGACATTACAAGGTAAATTATGTACACGGCCTGAAAGAAATGAATCTTTTATGATCGCGTCGTTTTTTAGAATTGAATGAAGTAATGAAGACAAGCCAGCTGAATTGACCTAAGGTTTACTTACAAAAAGATAAAAATTCCCAGAAGGTAACTGGCTGATCATTTACCAACGGGCTATCTGGCTTTCCAATGGTTTTTTGTCATGAATTTGAATGTTAAAGTTTGCGAGGCCGCTCTCTTGTGAATTATATATTTATTCTCATATTTTTCTGCGTTAAGATTGCCATTTTCTACTTTTGAAACGTTTTTGTTAGCCACTGTGTTCTCAGGAAAGGTGATCTTTGATTATTGCATTAATTATCACATAGTCACAAAAGAACACCGGACAATCACTCAAATAGTTCACAGCAGGTGCTGGTAAAATTTTGAATTGCAGATAAGGGTTCTGTTGTATATAAAATATTTTATATATTGAGATAAGATTCCCAAGCAATCGATACCAGTGCCCCTTTGTGCTCTAAGCTAAAAAAAAATGAAACTTCTCAAACGTGCGAAATTTTAGCATAAACTTGTTAAATCTGTCTGCTGAGCTTTGACATTGTGGGACCCTTGACAGCGTATCGAAGGAGACGGTACATTTGAATAGTTGTTCCTTGTTCTTCTGAACATGTGGAATTATGGATTTTCAATTGATCAACAAATGAAAGGACGAAATGACTGAATGGTTTGGAATGAGCGAGGCATTGGTTGGATATTTAAGATGACGATAACTAACGACAATTGACAGTTAAAATGGTTTAACAGAGCTATTTGTGTACTAGAGTTTTTGTGTGTGAATTTGAAATTATGTGTGGTTGATATTGCGGCGCAAGGCTAATAACCTTGCCCGTAAAAATAAATTATTATGGAAAATTTAATAAGCCTCGAGACTTGCTAAATAAGGCCAAGACCGGATCCCGGTAGTAGTGCTGATGATGATGATGATGTGGTTGATATTGGGCGAAGGATATGAGTGAAATATGATAACGAAGATAAGGATCAAAGCGAAGAGAGTGTATACTTACATCAGATGATTTTTACTTGGTCCCAGCAGTTTTAAGTCTCTTTTCAACTGACGTGGGCTAGACCAGCTAAACATTAAATGATGCATTTTGTTCGATCCTTAAGTTAGTGGAGTATTATTAGGTGTACAACTTTGCTTCCGCCGTTTTGCAATAGATGGCTGTAGCGGTAAGTGGTAGTTGAAATAAATAGATCATAGATGTCATAAAATAAGCTTAGGTATTTGTAAACATAACGCCACCGAAATATTAGTCGATTTGTGTCTGCATCATAAAGTTATTCTCGATTAAACATGTCAGCTTACGAGCCAAATTCTCGTCATTTGCGGGAGGTTTTAATTTTCTGCTTTAATATGAAGAAATCTGCGGCTGAGGTCCATCGAATGCTCTCAAATACCTATGGTGAGGCCGCTATTAGTGAAAGAACGTGCCGAGAGTGGTTTCAACGCTTCAAGAACGGCGATTTTAATGCCGAAGACCAGCATGGCGGTGGAAGAGAGAAGATTTTTGGCGGAAGTTAGGGTCCAGTTATTGTGTGTATTAAACTTTGACGAATGTTTATTGTCCTTCGGTTGAAGGTCCGGGTTGCAGCGCTCCGCCGCACACTGCTAGCACACAACGAATCCACTGAGCGAAAAGCACAAGTAAAACACGCAGATCGTTTACGGATTTAATTCTTTTCTTATTTCGTACAACTAATTGTACCTAAATTGCGCACTAGGCCGGATTCAAACTAAATAAGTGTCTCGACAATATTTTAATTAAGACGCAGCGCAACACATGCACGAAACACACGTTACTCCCTTCGATTAAATTAAAAGAAATTCGGATACGGAACTAAAAACGCGTTACATTTAGTTTCTCAACCTCGTCGGCGTGATAATTGTCGTCCCGTTGACGATTGAAATCTGACTGTCTGAACAATACCCTGATACAGATTGTCCATCTGTATCTGCACAGGAGAAAATTTCCCATTTCATCTGCTAACAGAATTTTCCACAGTATCTGTTAGCAGCATACCATATTCCTTTCGTCTCACAAGGAGAATTTCCCACAGGATCTGGGAGGAGAAACCTCACGCCATTGTCGCGCCCTCCATCCACGCTTGCTCTCCGATCTTCGCGATGTCTTCAAGGTCGATGTCATATTTGCCGCGGTTTTGTGGGGGTACGAAGTCGCGACGCCAGCATGGGCGAGAGTTCTACCTCGTCCCCACCAATCACTAAAGGTTTCTCCGAATACGAAAGGACTGTGTTCGCCGCAAAACGATCGCCATATCAGTCAAGAAAACATCAAACACCGGAGAAAGGAAACAAACTAGAACACGTTTTTTTATTGTTAATTGTTGTTTATTGGTGGTGATTAGCGTTTACATATTGTTCTATGTTTACGTAAAAATATTAAGTTAACTTTAGTATGGTTTGATTATTGTTCTATTCTATTGTTACTTAACACTCGACACGAAAAATTTACTTTTTACAATAAACGCGCAGACGACTCGCAGGACTTAAACACGCTTTTTGATGTTGACACATCATACCGGCGCCGGTACGGTGGATGGCAGGCGACCCGACCGCCTTGCTGGTGGAAATACGACTCACCGATATCCTCCCCAATGAGGATATCGTTTTTACCTACCACCAGAGAAACGTAAAGTCTCTCTTGGTGGTATGTGTGCGATCGTTCGTATCTGTGTGGTTTACACATGCTCAAGGGCAATGGGTAAACGAAGCAGACAGGCGGATAAGACAAAAGGGAGAAATGACCAAATGTGCCGTTGGTAATGCGGGTCATTGTTTACACGATGCCTCGTCGCTATTATCGACGTTGGGAGAAAAAAGGTGCTAAAAGCAGATTGGATTTTTATGGCATCTCTGGCTGCAGTAGGAACCGGGTTCATGTTTGCATTAGGAAATGCTGGAGAATTTGGCTTCAGTGTCTATTGCGCTTACTATATGCAGGTGCTTGGGTTGTTTATTGATAAGAAAAACAAAAAAGGTACATGTCGCGGCTGGGAAAATAGACGGCGCAATATTTATGGTCCCTGTCATGACGGTTACATTGAATGCAATCCGAATCCTTTTGTTTACAGGAATTTGTCTGGTACCGAATTGGTTTAGAATACCAGATAAGCAAAGAAAGAAATCTTACGGAAAATTGTATGCGAAGGGATGCAGAAAAGGTAAGTTTTCTTTATAAGTATTTAAAGATTATAGATGGTGATCTATATAATGCGTGAACCATTTACAGGTACTAATACTGTTGCATTAGCGAACTTAAGGAAGTTGGGTAGTAATTATGGGGGTTTTTTAGGTAAGTGGACCATAGGGTTTGGCGGAACCGCTACAGTTTTCCCACCTGTTTCTTTCCGGTTGGTCTCCCGTTAATCCTACGCACGGTCCTGTCGTTGTCCATTCTCGCTACATGCGCGGTCTATCTTAATCTTCGCGATCTGATTATTCTCACTATTGTAGGTTTCTTCCAATTCGCGGTCGGGGAGTTTCCTCCATTGTCCTGCGTTTTCATCATATTAACCGTCATATTACTCTGTTACGGCCCTACCTCGCGTCCAGGTCCCCCATAACATTCACTATTCCCGTTTTGTAATTCTACTTGGTAGAAAAAAACGGCGTTGGTGCCGGATAAAATAAAATAAAAACGTCAACGGCAATGGCAATAAAGATTCATTCGACGTAAAGCGATCAAACAATGCACAACAAAAACTGGATAAACCAAACTAACGTCGAGACTAATTGAAATATTTGTAATAATTATCAAACGACACAAAGGAGACTATTTCGAATATTTGTAATAATTATCAAACGACACAAAGGAGACTAATTGAAAGATTC
This sequence comes from Microdon myrmicae, assembly GCA_963931805.1. Lineage (NCBI taxonomy): Eukaryota > Metazoa > Arthropoda > Insecta > Diptera > Syrphidae > Microdon > Microdon myrmicae. The sequence continues at coordinate 1,630,079 of OZ007497.1, read as the reverse complement.
GACGTAAACCTTCGAACTACATACACGATATAAGAGAGAAAAAGGAAAATAAACGGAAACGCCTAGTTCCATACAACTATCAATAAGCAACGACTTGCTGAGCAGGGGAGCACAGCGTTCAACGCCCCCTGCAACCTGACACCCAGCAGCAGTTGCAGCGACCGCTCAACGGTCAATACACGTAAGTCCTTCAGGTGTCATTATTTATAATTATAATATATTACTATATTAAATAATATAAAACATATATATATATATATATATATATATATATATATATATATATATATATATATATATATATATATATATATATATATATATATGTATATTAATATTAAATTGTGTATACAACATACGTATAACAACTCCTTAAAACTTTATTCTCGAATACGCGGAATCTGCTCTTTTCTTGTTTTGTAAGGTTACGGCATGGTTACATACGAAGTTTCCTATTATGTAATAGCAGTGTTAATGTTAGCAGTTTACTATCTGCGTACCAACTAACGGCGCTGGAATTCAGTCTTTTCTTGATTTCCTTTGATATTTCGTTACTGGCCATCGGTATCGTTCCCAGATATTTATACTCTTTGACGTTCTCAAATATGTTTTCCCTAAGGATTATGTGCGTCCTCTCACCTACCCACGCCATAATCATATATTTTATTTTGTTTTCATTATATTATGGTCTTCATAAATTTCTAGACGTTTGGCGTTTGTAATGATGATAGTGAAGAACGTGTGATTCGAACCGACTCTATGACAGTTAGAATCACCAAAAATTGAACCTAAGCGTAACACATCAGGCTACTGGCCGTGTTTCGAATTTGATTTTAAAACTCAACTATATTCCACTGATGTGAATTGTTATGTTATCGCTATGGTATACGGCTCTGATGTATTGTCTTATTCGATTTTCGTTCGGTGTTCCTCACTATTTGCTAGTGTATTGTGTGTGTCTCTGTTAGAGAGGCTACACTACTCCCTCCCCAGTAACTTCCTTACGATCAGCTTCGGTGCGAACGACGGAGCGAACGAGAGAACGTCGGAGCAGGCGAGTGTGCCTTGGTGCTCTATGCGGAAGTCATGATCGTGTGTGAAGTTCTGTTTACTACGGGAAAGTGTATGCTGTGTGTACAGATATCGTCGGGGTCACCAATTATGGCGATGTGTTAATTTGTCTTTATCGAATGCCAATGAAGTACGTAACACGGAAAATACGATGAACACTGGAGCGAATGCCGTCACTAATTAAACATAGAGATCGTTTTGGATTTTATCTTTTTTATTTAATAACACAAATTGATTAGATGTTACACAATATGATGATTTCGGATAAGGTGAATGTCACAAAAATAATTCGTTAGTCACTTAGAAATAAACAGCACGTGGTTTTATATAATACTCTTGTTCTTTAAGGAAATAACGTCAACAATGTTTTAAGAAAACACAGTAAGACACACGAACGAAACACAAGTTACTCGGTTAAGGTTAAGTTACGTTAAGTGAAGTTAAGTGAAGTTAAGTTAAGTTAAGACACACGTACGAAACACCAGCTACTCAATTAATTTCTGAACTTCTTCCTCGAGATGACTTCCTCTCAGTTTGACTGCCCTTTTCCACTTTTATTCTCTAACCGTACTCTCTTTCGACTATCCTTTGTCCTGCGGTGTCCTGTTTCGTCACAGGCCAGACGTGCGGTTGCACCCGCACACACAGACGCGAATGTTGCTTTCTGGGAACCCGGAGTTCATACTTTCTGCCGAATCGATCGGTGTATCTTTGGTGTGGTTTATTATTCCTAGCGATCCCTTTTTGGCCACAATAATTATCTTCGGTTGTGATATTTATATTTGCTTTTCCTTACGAGAACAGCGTTTTAGTTAATTGCTGTTTCTCCGCAATGGCTTTGTTTGGACACGTGCGCTTTTCGGTTTGGGATCTTACAAGGAATTAGAGGTGCTAATTGCTATTAGCTACAAGAGGAGATATGCGTTCATCGGTTTGTTTACCGAAAATTGTGTTTAATGGGTGCAACGCATTGATGCCTTGAATGGGTGCGTTGGCTTGGATGCGTTGAATTGACGCATCGAATTGAATGCGTTGAATTCAATATTAGAGGCTTTTGAACGTTTAGTTCGATTGATTTCTGCTATTGAATTCAATGTTGGTGTGTGAAATGTTACTTTCCGTTTCAGGTGGGAGTAAGGACTTTTGGGACATGTGTCTGTGGGCACGTGTAATGGGTACAGGTAAGTATGATCCTTGGCGGAAAGGACATCTCAACCTATACTTGGTTGTGCAGTTCGTAGAACCGCTACATACTTGTGTGACTCCATTCAGGAATAATCCGACCATGTTCTCGTCTCGTACTTTTCTGATGACATACTCGAGCATAAAGTTAAAATAGACATGATGAGAGACTATCCCCTTGTTTTAATCCCTCGCGAGTTTGAAATGGTTCTGTGAGGTCGTTTTCTCTTCTAATTCTTCCTTTATTTTCGTGAATACAAAATTTGAATGAGGGCGGCATATTTTTTCGGGCCTCCCAGCTCAATTACAATATGGTAAAATGTCTGCCTTGCGACGGGGTCGTAGGCTTTTTTGAGTCAATGAAAAGTTGGTGTAGCGTCTCACTTCTTTTCTAACAACTGTCTGTCTGTGAATATTTGGTCTCTTATTGACTGGTTCCTACGGAATCCACACCGGTGGTCTGCCAATATTTCTTCTGCATATGGTGGATTCTCGCGGGTATGACATTTGTTAGTATTTAGTAGTACTGTATTCCTCTACTGACTGATAATGGAGTTCGAAAACCAATGAATTGAGTTGTGAGTAATGGACAAGAGATCGTTTGCAGTGGCTGAGTGTATGGGATATAGGGAATATTGGCCAGTATGTGATAGTAGGTAGATTTGACGCAAATCTCAATGCATTTTTCGACAACTCCACTGAAATGCCATTTCAACAGCACGACTGTGTGCCGAACCCTGTTGAACGTTTCTGAGACATATAATAATATACGGAAATCTTGCTGATACCAAAGCAGTGAAGTGACTCCATTTTTTGTGAAGTACTCCACCAAAACTTCTGTATTCGTAGCAACAAAATCCATATTCAAGGTTATTAAGAGGCCGGTTGTTTTTACTACACTAAACTTATAAGTTATACCTATTTTAAAGGTGTGGAAAGTGTGTGTAGTGAATTCAGACATAACGCCACCAACACATGACAATTTTTTTGTGCTACACTATCCGTTTTTGGTAATAAACAATTCTTAAAAAATCAGTTTAAGGTATTTTATAGATTTACGGATAAATTTACGTGGAAATATAAACCAATAAATACCACAATACATCGACTCTTTTCAATGACTTTCGACACCAGCTTTTAAAAGTGACTGCGCACAGCAGTTGTAAATCCTCGATCTAAAATTACAAGAGAGAGCTCAATCGCCCATTCCCGACCTTTCCTTTAAAGAATACAAATTTGCGCCCACCCTAAAATTTATTGATTCATTGGGGTTTGGTTTCGGCTCTCGCTGACCTGAATACCCACCGAAGTTTGTCATTATGGTTCTCTAGGTTCTTCCCATAGATAACAATGTCGTTCAGATAAACAAAACATTCGATACCTTGCAACTCGGTTAGGACATGGTTCATGAGTCTCTGGAACGTAGACGGAATGACACAGTTTGAACTCATAATACCCGTAGTTTGTGCTAAAAGCCGTCTTATCGCGATCCATTTGATCCACTAGATGGCTAAATCGAGTGCGGAAAAATAGCCTGAGCGACCGAGGTGGTCTAAAATGTCCTCTATTCAAGGGAGGGGTACGCGTCTCCAATGGTTTTGTTGTTCAGTTTCCTGAAGTCGACCACAACTCTCCATCGGGCTTTTCCATTGTGGCCCACTTTCTTGGGTACTACTAGGAGGGGTGAGGAGTCAATCTCTAGCATTTCCCGGACTTGTTCATTTATTACCTGTTTCTTGCACTCATTTTTTTTCATTTCTACAACATTTTTTTATTTTCTTTTTATCTTCTTAGTTTCTAAATTACATGCTAGACAAAAAATGCTTAAATTCTAGCTTAATTATCTTATATAATAACTTACTGGTCCTTCGCAGACGCTCTAAGCTAAACATTACATAACTATTGTATAATTTGTCTTTCAGCGAACTGCTTCTTGCACTCAGGCAGACGATATGGCCTTTGGTTTATAGGCGCCTGGTCTCATACCAAACGTAATTTCTGCGATATCGCACATGTATACGTCAGGTAGTCGTCTTCGAGGTGGAAAGTGTCGTTGAAATCCGCACATATTTCTACTATAGAGTGGCAATCTTGGGGACTTCGGTTTCTTCCTAATGTTACGGACCGACATTGAGTCCAGGTCCCCCCAGAATCCACTAATCCCCCTTTGATTCCCCTCTTTACCTGTAAAAGGAAATAACGCGCCAAGTAGTCAATTTGCATAAACTACTTTATGCAAATTCTACTTGGCGGAGAAAAAAAATAATAAAATAAAAATAATACATCGAAAATAAATTCGGAAAAATGACAATTCGCCGTCAATCTCCGTATAAAGAACAACAATATTTAAATTTATGGATTTGATGTAATTTCAACGTCCAAATACAAGTCAAGAAGAATCGGAAACACTTCATAAATTCATCAGCTGACCGTTTCGTTCAGCTTAGCAAGTTTATCTAACTTATCTCTGGTGGCGCAAGTATAAGCGGATGCATGTTAACGAAGCTTGCTGAACAGGGGAGCAGCCTTCAACGCCCCCTGCAACCTGACGCGAGCCGCTCACACTACCAAGGTGCAATGTACTAACACGCACCCAAGCTAAAAAGTTAAGGGCAAGCGTAGGAACTCAGGATAGTCCAAATGACGATAAGTCCTCTCTTAACGAGGATCCCATTCCGGCCTGCACGGAAAAAGAATGGAGATAACAAATCCTGAAGACATTCAGTTCCTACTCCGGGAATACCATGATCCTCCTTTGGGCGGACACCAAGGAGTGAGTAAAACGCACCACAAAATACGTAGAAATTTTTGGTGGAAGAACATGATGCGCGACATTAAACAATACATCAAAGTATGTAAAACACGTCAAACCATGAAATCTTCACCGAACATACGTATGCCCATGGTAATAACCGACATTGCAAAGAGGCCTTTTGACAAAGTATACTTAGATATAGTAGGTCCTCTTGATCGCACTCCAACCGGCAATCAATATATACTTACATTCCAAAACAACTTGTCGAAGTATATAGATTGCTACGCTCTCGCAGATGCGGAGGCAGAAATGGTGGCCACAGTCTTTTTCGACCAAATAATTGCTCGGTATGGTGTTCCGAAGCAATTGGTCACCGATCAGGGAAGCAATTTCCTAAGCAGTTTGTTTAAAACAGTGTGCAAACTGCTCCGTATTAAAAAACTACAAACCTCAGCGTACCACCCACAATCGAATGGAGCCTTAGAAAGAGCCCATCGTCCACTCGTAGATTACCTGCGAAGCATTGTGGATGGGAATTCCCAATCATGGGACCAGTACCTGAGGACGGCAACATTCGTATACAACACCAATGTACACGAAGGTACTAAGCTTACGCCAATGGACTGTCTATTTGGGTTCACCCCGGAGGTACCGACAAGCATAAAGCAACCTCCGGAACCGGTATACAACCATGACAGTTACCATAAGCTATTGAAGTACAAACTACACATACGTACGAATTAGCAAGGCGTAACCTATTAACTTCCAAGAAGAAGTCGAAAGAGTACTACGACCGTAAGATACGCCCATTCACGTTCCATGTGGGCGACAAAGTTTTAATACGAAATGCTCAAAAGCAAGGAAAATTAGCTCCCATATGGAGGGGTCCCTACAAGGTAGTGCAAATAAATAGTCCGGTAAATAGCGTCGTTAAGGTAGGGAGAAGAAATGTGGTGGTGCACAATAATAGGCTAAAACCCTATTACGAATAGAGGAAGCCAAAAGCAGAAGAAACCACGACAAATAAGGGAAGAAAATACATTACCGACGGTGTAAGGATAAATGCTACAGTTTAATACTTAAGTAGCCAAGCTTCATTCCTCTTCTAAGAATGAAGCTATCACTATTTAAGGGGGGAAGGTATTGTTACGGACCGACATTGAGTCCAGGTCCCCCCAGAATCCACTAATCCCCCTTTGATTCCCCTCTTTACCTGTAAAAGGAAATAACGCGCCAAGTAGTTAATTTGCATAAACTACTTTATGCACATTCTACTTGGCGGAGAAAAAAAATAATAAAATAAAAATAATACATCGAAAATAAATTCAGAAAAATGACAATTCGCCGTCAATCTCCGAATAAAGAACAACAATATTTAAATTTATGGATTTGATGTAATTTCAACGTCCAAATACAAGTCAAGAAGAATCGGAAACACTTCATAAATTCATCAGCTGACTGTTTCATTCAGCTTAGCAAGTTTATCTAACTTATCTCTGGTGGCGCAAGTATAAGCGGATGCATGTTAACGAAGCTTGCTGAACAGGGGAGCAGCCTTCAACGCCCCCTGCAACCTGACGCGAGCCGCCACATCATCCCAAGATACCCAAGATAAACCACAGTAAGTCCCACCTTCTATATTCAATTAATTAAATTGTTATATATAAAAACCATAACACTAAGTGTAGTTCCTCGTGTAATTGTGCCAACCTTGAATCTATTGTTGATTCATGAGGCGATTGTTGTGTTTATAAATTCCAATTGTTGTGTTTATAATTTTATGTTATATATGTGTTGACGGTAGTGTTTACAAGGTATGTGTACAAAGGGGTACTGACTGTTAGTGGTGGTGATGGTGGTGCAGATGTGGAGTTGTCCTTGTCGTGGTCTTCATGCGGCAATCCATAAACCATGTCAATTTCTGGTTTTTCAGAGTGTTGTTCCGGTGGTGGTTTGGTCAGTACCGCCCGCTCTTCACACACAAATCTTCGCTCGAGGCGTTTGCATCCATGATAGACCTTCTGGTAAGAAACTAGATCACGTATAGAATTTTTGACTGCTTCATGTGCAATCTGCCCTCTAATTCGAACCGAACAGTTTAAAATGTTGGACTTCTGTTCTAGTAAACGGTGGTCATTCAGGTTACGCACCAACAAACGCCGTCTCAACCAATTGGGGTAGATGGCCTTCGTTGTGTCACTCAATGTTGGCCCAGAAGTAGGTTGATTCTCTGTCAAATTGATTAAAACCACCCTCTCGTCCGTTTTTGTTATAATTTTAGTTATTTGACATATGTATATATTAGTAGTACTCGTCTTTTTTACAATATGGTTCTACCGTTTTTTTATCTTCACTGTGTTATCTTATCTCGAACAGGAAACAACAGAAAACTGGCCACTTATTCCGCACAAAACCGGGAAATCACAACAACAACAAAAAAAAAAAACAGTAAGTACGTTAATGGACCGCGACAGCAATTTTTCTCTTCAACACGAATTTCAAAATCGTTCTTCTTCGTTAAATTCACGAGAAGTTTATTGGTTTTGTAAGTTTCCGCTTACAGAATATAATAAAATTTCCATGGATAAGCGAAGATTTAAAATTAACAATAACAAACTTCCAATCTAGAAGCGCTTCATGCCTTTCACACATATCACAAGACACACACTGCTCAAGAAAGCACTCTAGAGGGAGGTTGGGCTCCCCCAGCCGTCCCGTTTTTCAATGCCGTTGTCTCAGCGAAGAAACTTGGCTACGATCAACTTCGAACTGATCGAATATGTCATCGCCGAAAAGAGCTTATGCAGGTTTATGCACCAGCTATTTTTTTTTTTAATATTTTTATTACCAATTGTAATGTATATTTTTTGAATGTTTCAAATGTGAAACGTACATGGTTTAAATGAGTATGTTTAATTTATGCTGTAAGTAAATGGGATTTAATTTATGTTTGATTTATTATAAGGCTGAAAATACAGTAATTGCTGGTAATGTAGGTATTTACTTTTTAAAGTGTTTAAATGTTTCATATGTTTAGAACGTTTGTTCATGTTTAATGCTTCTTCACTGGGACAATGGCGGTGCGGGAGTTACCACGTAATACGATTCACCCGCCGAGAAAAGATGTCTAATGAACTGCAGGTGTTCTACATCCGAAGTGTTAATTTCGGATACGGGGTTACTCGATTCGTCATCCTCCCGATTTTCCAAAGGAAAGAAGGAATATTCCTTTGTTGGAAACAACTCCACGTTTATTCGGTCAGTGGTCTGGGGGTAATCAAAAATATATTAATTTTGGCCGCTCACGGATAGCGCTGGAACGTACGGGATATGTCCGCTTTGGCTATCAGAAAGTGGAACACCTTTATTGCATAATTCGAACATTCCAACTGAAATATAACTTCGCACAGCGCGGATTATCAGACGACAAAGACGTAATTTGCGTTTAGTACCGCACCCAAGACCTACCGGTCTTGTATGATTTCCCTCCCACCACCCCTCCGTCCAAGTAGTTAGAGAACATTTGAACTAACACTGTAGGCACTATCCTTAGTTACCTCTCCCCTTATTTTTCAGTAATTTTGAGACCGAGCCCGGCATCCTCATGGATGCGGGTGATTCTGGTTGTCGCAAGATGACAATATGTGGGACACATTTGTCCTTGCCTAGTTTAAATCGGCCTCCCGCCACTCATTTTCTTTTTTTTTATGTATAACCTTATTTTCTCCATTTTAAAACACACTAGTCCGTTCTGATATTTTTCGTTGTGTGGAACTCTCAACTCGTACTGCATACAAATAAAAATTCAAATAAAAACAAAAACATAATTAAAATTAATAAAGGAAAAAAAGAGAGAGATTAGAAATAAAGAAAGAAGCAAATTCTTCATTTGGAGCTCGGTGAAACCTACACACACAGCAACGTGTCACTAAAAGCAAAAAACAAAACGAACAATCTCTCTCTGTATATATATGTTGCAATTGTTACACAGCTGATAGTCTTATTCGTTAAATAATTCGGAGTTTGGTGGTATAAGATTTTCGATATATTGATGAGAATGTTCAGTAGCCTTCAACAGGCCCACTCCCAAGACTGATGGGTCTTGTATGGTTTTATTTCTACCACCTCTCCATCCAAGTAGTAAGAGAACGCCTGTATTAACCCTGTGGAGACTATTCGTAGATAGTTAGATCGGGGAAAAACATTATTTAATATAGAAAGATATGATATTTAATTGCTCTGCCATACGGCAGAAGTTATTCTCTAGTTCGAACCTCTATTTCTGAATTCCAGCTGGATTGTAAAGTTTTTTCTCGTCTTGGGAATTATTATTATTATTATTATTATTATTTATTACGATGTAATTAATTACACAATAACTTAATTCTAAATAGCGCTACCTGCTAGGGCTTTCGGCTAATATCGAGTTACTTTAAATTTTGTTATGAAGGTTAGTAAGTGTTAGTAATTCGTAGGTGTAGTTGATATTCTGTTCTGATGGTTTTGCCAGAATGTTGCTGAAGGGGTCGTTTCCAAATAGTTGGTTTGCGATGGTTTGGACTTCTGGGCAGTCGAATATGATGTGATGTGGAGTAAGTGGGACTTGGTTGTTGCAGTTACTGCATTGTGGGGGGCTGGTTTTTGTAAGGATGTGTTGGTGTGTGATTTTGGTGTGTCCTAGCCGGAGTCGTAGGAAGCATTTTATTTTTCAGTTTGAGACTGTTGTTGGGTAAGTAACGGGTTTGGTGTCCTGTTTAATAGTGCTGTACAGGTGGGTGTAGTGGTGCCATTCTTCTTCCTCCACGTTCTTAAGGGCATTTTTTACCTGTCTTCTTATGTCCGTTTTGTTAGGATAATAGAAGGAGACGAGAGGCGACTTTGTCCCTAGTTTTGCGGCCGCGTTGGCCGCTTCATTTCCACTAATGTTACAGTGTCCGGGGGTCCAAAGTAGCTTTATTTTATTAGCTTTCTTAATAATGTTATCTTGGATTTGACGAATGACAGCATTTGTGGAGTTTACGTTGGTTATTGCTTCTAGAGTTGAAAGGCTATCAGTACAGATAATCGTTGGGATTTTCTGGATCAGTTTTGTTGCTTCCAAAATTGCCGTTGCTTCCGCTGATAGGATGGAACAAAAGGTGGGAAGTGATCCCGTTCTGATTATTTCTTTGCGATTGTTGACTATAGCAAATTACACATTTGATTCGTTTTTGGAACCATCTGTGAAAAACAGGTTCCAGTTTTGATGTTTGTCGATGGTATCCTTGAAAAGTTTTTGATAGATTATCTGATTTGTTGAATGTTTTGGATAATGGGACAGGTCATCTAAGATTGTATTTCTCGGAATTAACCATGGAGGGTGTTGTGTGCGGTGGGGTTTTGAAATATTTATAGGGATATGTAAGTCCTTGGCTATATAGATGGCACTTTCCAGTTCTGAGCGGTATCTCGACCTTCGTTTTTTTTATAAATTTTTCGGATGTCCTGCACTATGGGGGTTGCTATAGACATTGTAAATTTGTAAGCAAGTGTAGCTGATATATATTTTAGTCTGTTTTCTATAAATGGGAGACCGCATTCGACGAGGATGTTTTTAATTGGTGTAGTACGGAATGCTCTGGTACTTGCTCGAGCTGCGGCGTGATAGGGAGATTTTATTGTTTGCAGGGTCGTTTTGCTACATTTTCCGTATATCATTAGTCCATAGTCGATTTTAGATAGGATGATGGCTTTAGTTATGTTAATAAGGGTGTTAGTATGTGCAGATCCATTCTTATATGCTAAGTATTTTACAATATTTAATCTTGCAGCTAGGCTTTTCTTAAGTGCTAAACAATGTTCTTTAAAATTGTATTTACTGTCAAAGAGGATACCGAGGATTTTCATGGATTGGATTGTAGGGATTGTGTGATTCTGAAAGGGAAGTGTGATGTTTTTGCTGCAGCTGGTTTTTCTACAAATGTGTAACATTTTAGTTTTTTCGAGGGAGATCTTTGCGCCTGAGCTCTTACACCAATTAGTGATGTCGTGTAGTATTTCTGAATAGGTAGATTGTACTTCGTTGAGATCGTTTACGTTTGTTAGAATAACTAGGTCGTCAGCGTAGAGGCAGTGTTTTATGTTTTTATATTTTACGAGAATGTCGTTTATTCCGTCAAAGGCTATAGCGAATAATAGGACTGATAGTGGAGAACCCTGTGGGATACCGTTTTTTGTGTTGTATATTTGTGAGAATGCACCACCTGTTTTGACTCTAAACTTCCTGTTGGAAAGAAAGGACTTGATTATGTAGAAGATATTGTTACCAACTCTCCATTGCGCTAATTTATTCAAAATCACATGTGGACCGATCCGGTCGAACGCTTTTTCAAAATCTATGGAGAGAATTGTTGTATGCTTTTTGGTTGACAAAGAAACATTATTCTATAGTATACAAAGTGTAAATAATCTTTTAAACCAACTGGAATTATAAAAATTGCTTATCTTCTTCCAACAGCGAAATGTGGGTGAGGTTCATTCTTTTCTTCTACGAGTTTTCATTGCGGTTCCACGAAAAGTTCGATATCTCATGTCAGGATATTCCACAACATGGGAATAGAGAATATAGGAATAAAATATAAACAATTAAAAGTACTGTAGAAAAGTACTGATAGAATGCCTCTCAAGCACAACGCTCTCCTTCATCTTGTCCCCCCTCCCGCCGCCCCCCTTCCCACATTACGTTTATTACTTATTTTGTTGCTATTCTGTTTTATTTTTATTTACCTTTTCGTTTCGTTTTGAAGTTTTTGTTTGTTACTTAATATAAAAAAAAAAAAAAAAATACATATAGACGTAAACGAGGAGTCTCTCTAACATATTTAATGTTTATATATATATAAGAAAAAAAAACAAGTACGCCGCAAGGCATAAATAAAAATTAATTTATACTGTGTAATTTAGAGAGCTCGCATAGATCCAGTAAGTTAATTTAAGGACTGCAATGGTAAAATAGGGTTTAACATTTACCCCTAATATTATACATAATATTTATTAAAAAAAAAAAAAAAAAAAAAAAAAAAAAAAAAAAAATTGTCGTTATATAGATTTAAGATTATAATTGTAAAGGAATTGCTATCCTAAATCTCTTAAGTACTAGCTGTAAAATATACCATAAATGTAATTATCTACCAAATAAAAATTGAATTGAATTGAAAAAAAAGAAAAAAAAAAAATATGTAAAAAGAATTAGGAAAATAAATGTGGTTTAAAAACTAAAAAAAAAAAAAAATTGAATATAAACAATTACAAGTATTGTACGGAAAAGTGGTGCACCTAGAAGGAGGCGCTGAGCTCCTCTATGATCACCTGGAAGAATGCTTTACTCGTATCTTTCAGGAAATTATCTATTAATCCGTGGAATTTTTGGGAGCGGTTTATAAATTTGACTCGTACGGCATTTATGATAATCACTGCTTATTTTGAAGCTGATAACACAGGGTTGTTACTTACGAAACTCACCCTGAGCACAAAATGTCTATCAAACTTTTTGTATAGCTGTTATGTTAGCATCATATGTGGGCAACTTGAATTCTACAAAGAGTGTGGGAAATGTTATACCTTTTTTTAGCCGGTTTCGTTTAAACCACTTATATTATGTTTAGGGAAAAAAGTCCGCGTTTTTCTATTTACTTGATTTTTAATGATTAGCTGCATCCGACAACATCATTATTCGTGACATTTTTATTGGAATGCAGATGTAAAAGTTATTGCAAAGTAAAGATGAGAGGAACACCTTCGCAATCAACAGACTGAATATAAGGGAGGTTGTATTCACGGTGCGTTTACCGTGCAAATTCAAATAAATATTTAGCGAAGCGAGCGATTTAAGATAAATAACGACACGAGAAAAATGCTTGTATTTGAAACTCTCCTTTTATTTCATATGTGGTCATTGAATCTACAATATTCGAATTACGCACATGCCAAACTAGTATACGTAATGTCACAAGACACGAATACAAAATACTCGAAACCGAAACGAAATTACACCGAGATATATATAATAAACTCGACTGGTTGGCTTGCTGACGACGAACGAAGTGTGAAAGGATCTTCACCATTGAAATCCTTAATGGCTGCAACTTAACGAAGGCGTCCCTTGGTGTGGCGGAAATAGGCGGGGCCATCATGGTCACGTGGTTGATTAATAGAAATTGTTGGACGAACTGGACGATGATGTGACGTACGACTTATGGCAGTTAAGGTGTCAATGCAATGTTCGATGGTCGTCGTCTTTCGATTGATGTTGGCAGTCAATATTGGCTATGCTATTTTGTTATGCGAGATGCGACAGAGGTTCTACTGTGTTTTTGCTGAGATTACAAGGGTATCATCTTTAACGAACTATTTCCATCTGATGAAAGGATTAACTCGAGTATATACAATTTTAATACGATTACCAAGAAATTGGAAAAAAGCGGTCGGAAACGAAGAAGAGAAAAGGTCTTTCATTTCATTACATTAACGCTAAGCCACACAAAAATTGAGATCTGTCATTGCAACATTATATTATTAGTCGTTCAGATCTCTGCTGGAGTAAAATTGACGCCAAAGTGGAACTTATATCATGGATAAAATCTCGAATTAGTACAATCAAAGAATAATGGTTTCAGTCGAGAACGAAAAACACCTTAACCTATCATTTAGTAATATGTTAGACAAAATAAAGCATACTTTGTATCGTCTTTACATGACGTTTTGAAACACGGTCAAAAATGATGTCTTTTGCAAAATAACTATTTTTCACAAGAATGTAAACACATTTCAAGTATAGCCCACCCCCGAACCCCGTCATTTGAAAGGCAATTGATCTAATTTTAATTTAATATTAATTGTTTTAAACATCTAAAGGAGTTTTTTGAATATCGACCTGTTAATTTTCTGTGCTTTTTAACTTTCGAGGCCGCTTTTGTCTTTTTTGAAGTTTGTTATAAAAACGGTTGCGCATTTAGATTTCTGAATATTTACCTATAAGTGTTATTTGTTGTTATGAAATTTGAGGAAAATCGGACTGCAAGTATGTCCTCTAAACTGTAAATGTCTATATCGCTAAAATGCGCCTCTTTCCACTGTCTAAAATATACGTGTTGATAATAAACATAAATGCTCTTAATAACATCAGTATGTATTTTAAAAACCAAAATAAAATAAGATTCGTTGTATCCAGCAAAACTTCAAAACGTTTTTCTGCACTGTTTAGAAAATTAACAATAAATTTAGTTCGAAAAATAATTTTTTTTAATTGCACGATTCGACATTTTTATGTTTCATTATAAAAAAGTGTACAACCTGTTTTGACAAAGTACATGATTATTATGAACAAATTCTCCGTTTTCTTTCATGAAATATTTGTCATGAAAATCTTTCCACGGGGTTAAAGCGCCCTAAGTAGACCACCGTGAAATACTCCAACACTGACCTTTTCCCAGAAAATTTACTGAATCAGCCAACGCAATTCAAAAGGGAACGAGTTAAAAGCCAAACCTTGCTAGTGGGTTCAAAAAGTCACACAGTAGCGGTGGCTCGAAAATAAAAAAACATGTCACAACAGTAGTTAAGTACCCCCTTGTGGCTGCTGGCTATGGTACTGTTGTGGTTCCTGCCACGTACTTTCCCAATGAATTATCTCTTGGACGTTGCGAGTTCATAAGAATCAGTATCAAGTTTATGACATGTACATATATACTTTTACGCGGCGGTAATGTTATTTACTTGGGGTTTATGATCACTGTCGTTTGGCGGTAGTATAAGATTTACCTGGATTTTGTGCAGCGGTAATCGCCGGTTTTCCTTAGACCAATTTCCGTGAATTTGGATGGTGCAGTGGATACAGTAATGACTATGTATGTATATTACCTCTCATTTAATGGTTTTGCTAACAAATTTCCTTTCGCTCTAAAGAGGCTTTTGCTGCATCCACGTGCCTGGATTCTCGTTTGATATAGTTTTAGATATTGCATGTCTTCACCCTTTATCAGACACTCAAACATTACTTGCGCTAATTTAATTGAGTTTGGGGTTGAGAAATTTGAGGTACTAAATTTGCCATTATTAACACTCTTCTATGTTCAAACATCAGTCTTGCCATTAGACTTAACGGCACGCCATTTCAGATTCGTTGCCAATCGAAGACACTATTACCCTTCACGCTCTATTCACAGATCCTTACACGCTTCCCTGGTGAATGGTAATAATGATTTTTCACTCCGTCGTAATCACTCAACCTGTTGAATTGTTTATGTTACAAAAAGCAAAAACTTGATCCCTACAAAATCAGGAAGCAAGGGCGAGCAGAGGACCAAATTATAATGATCTGAGGGTAATTCACCTCCGGACCTGGGGGAGCTATAGACTCCGTGTTCAGATATACCTGTCCGTAGAGATAAGGGGAGGAGCAATGAATTCAATTGAAACACCGAAGCAAACAATATCCAGATAGTTGGACTATGTGAAGCGTGACGAAAGCAGCAGACGCTACTTTAGCGCTAGTATGGGAGATCAACGACGCGGCACCAATGAGTTTCCGCTCAGTCAGTAAAAAAACAAAAAACAAAAAAGAACAAACAAGTGAAGATGAAACATATACATTATATTCTTTTTTTTTTAACAAGAGGGGAGGAAGCAAATTTATTTAAAAAAAACATTCACAATAATTCAAAACAAGAATCTGGCGGCAAGATCTACGCCGACAGAGGTTTTTATAAAATGCTTTCATCCGCTGAATGAATTGTAGAACAACTTTTGTGTCTTGTTCTGGCACTGGCAGAGAACTGTGTATTATTTTCTAGGACAATTAAACTTCGAACACGAGCTTATCTCATTTTAAGGGGGACTTTAATTTATGACATGGTTTCGTTATTAAAAATTTCGTCAAGGGTTCAATGTGCGGTCACCAAATGGAAATAGAAATTGGTACATTTAAAGCCAAGGAAAAAACCAGACTGAAATATGTAAGTTAACAATCAAAGGTACCCTAACTCGATGGCGAATGGCGAGATTGTATCCAGTTAAGGCAGAAAAGACGCGACGGAACTGCATCGTTTTGAAAAAAGTAGTTTTGCTGGACAACTAACCTGTAGTGTAAGTCCCTATTCCCTAGGACTGCTTATTTCAAATTTCACATTACGATACTATTTTGTGACGAGTTGCGGCGTTACGGTCTTTAAAGTTTTCGCAACAGTACTCCTAAGCGTTAGAATAACTACGAAAGTAACATCACATGCCCGACAGTCGCCAGAGAATGATGGCAAATTCAAACACAGGAAAACCTCTCTAACCTGGTTTTAAGTAATACTGATTTCACGAAACCGAGTGCAACCGGCGACATGAGGTCATTGTATTTCCAGTTTAAGCCTCTTACATAGTAGTGGAGTGTAGCGTCGTTGAACCCACAGAAACCGACACCAAAGAAATTGTGCATGCAGAAGAGTCGTGCGAATACATTGATATCGGTTTTCTTTGATATCAAAAGAATCACACATTTACAAGGAGCTTGTAATGGTTGGGTAAACCGTTAGTTCTGAATATCATCTTGGAGGATCATTTGGTCGAATAGGTTTCGAATACCGAAAGGAATATTTCAATCCCCAAAAACGGATCATAGCCCCGAATCATCCATCGTATTCGCGGGATCTAAGTACTATGTGGTATATATGAATACTGAGGCAAGACGTTAAACTTACTTAAGTTTTGATAGCCGGCATTCACTTACAGTCATTAACTAAGTCAATTTCCGCTGTATAATGATATTGATAGTATTTCGATTAAAAATATGAGCTCTGAATTTCAGTCTTGAAAATATGGACACATTTGATGAAATAAATCCTATTGGAAATTCTAAGAACTTCACGCCATTTTTCTCGTTTGGAATATGTGCGCATTGGAGTTATATAAAAATGAAAGGTTCCTTGTCTTCAATATTACTCCTGACTTTCACAGGCAATTGGCCTAGAAGTTCTCCTAGACGCCGAGAACGCTTAATCCTACTTGGAGAGTGGCGATTGATATATTTGGTTGAGGTCTGAGATGAACACTGGTGTTTGAATGCGGAGTCCGGTTGAGCATTTTCGAAGCAGTATGGGAAGCTTATTGTGCAAGAAAAGGGGTTAGGTTTTGGGTGCGGGACATGAGATCATAAGTGTAAATTAAAATAGTATGGGCAACAGAACGAACAAAACAATAACATTGATATATGAGAAAAGAAAAACCTATCGAAAGTATGTTCTCCTTTGTGGAAGGAAGATTTTGGATAACAAATAGTTCAATTATAATAGTTATCTATAAGGAAATTAAATTTATACAAAACAATTACAAGGAACATGTTTTTTATGAATTGGAGAGACTCTAAAAGAGCTCAATCAATTTTTTGTATTTTTGTAGATACAATTGTAAATATTTTTGCAAAACAGTTTTAATACAAGCTTTCGCACTTAAAATACAATGATGTTAAAATCTCGTCAAACTAAACAAAAATGAGAAACAAACTTGTTATTAATATATTAATCGGACAAAAAATGGATGGGATTTTGTCTTTTTCGCTGCAAAATAAGTTCGATGTAATGGGAATGTAATTTGCTATGCTTGTTTGTGTGGTTCTAGTTTAAATTAAAGTAATCAGTTAAGTATGATTTAAACAATTATGAATTCCGAGGCAATTTAAAGAAACATTTCAAATCAATGGCATTACTAAATTGTTGGCTTTGCATTTGTTGGGCATGTGTTTATGCCAGGCATAAATGTACAAAAAATGGCTTAAACTTCAGTTATATCCCCATCACAGCGTCCGCGACAATTTTCAAAATAAAAACTTGGAAGATTCTCAAGCACTTTATTAAGCATCCGTTGCTGATACTAATATATATATCCCCCCCCCCCCCACACGCCCTCCAAAACCCAGATTATCAGACACCAAAAAAATGATCTGCGTTTACTACCCCACTCAAGGACCACCGGTCTTGTACGACCTCTTTCCCACCATCCCCCCATCCAAGTAGTTAGAGAACACTTGAACTAACCCTGTCCACACTATCCTTAGATACCTCCTTCTCCTTTCTTTTCAGATATCTTGAGACCGAACCCAACATCCTCACGGATGTGGGTGATTCTGGTTATCGCAAGATGACCAGAATCCAGAGACAAGATGAAGGACACATTTGTCCTTGTCTCCCTAAAGTCGACCTCTCGCCTCCCCATTTTTTTTTCTTATATTTTTCCCGCAGTCAGAGGACTTGATGGATATTAAATTTCCGAATTTAATTTTGTTGGTAGTGTTACGGGTCCCACACCCAAACTCTCACCCAAAATCCCCAAAAATCCCCATCTCTACTCTCTAGGTAAAAATAATCGCGCCAAGTAGTTAATTTGCATAAACTACTTTATGGTATGTAAATTTACATAAAATACTTGGCAATAATCGAAATAAATAAATTGGGGTCCAACATCAAGGGGAAGACGTCAGAAAGGTTTGAAGGAAAGTTTTCAGTTTTTCGAAAAATCTTCCCAAGAATGGATACAAAAAAAAGGAAAGTGCTTCGGAAAATTAACGAATGATAGAAAATCGTATATAACCGGGAACCGAATAAAAGTGAACAACCCGCCGCGACGATACAAATAAGAGAAAACCGATAAAAATTTGAGGGCACAACCCGTCGCGACGGTATAACTCCAAGAACACCATGGATACCAGCGGAGTCAAGAGAACTTCAACCCCTGCATCCTGAAGAGCGGAATCGACGACCGAGGAGCGGTCCGACCACGACAGCAATTAAGTCCCCTTTTCAGTCTACTTTAATTGTTTAACATACATAACAATTTGGCGCAGCCGGTGACCACCATCTGCGAACTGTTTTAGAGTGAAATTCTCTTTAAATCCTAAACGGAGATACAGGTCCAGTGGTGGGTATAGCCACGAGGCTCTAACCTCCCTACGCCAACTGGCCGTACTAGTGGGTAGGCTTAATAAAATTTAAACTATAAAATAAAGGCAACATAAATACATAAAATATAAAAAATAAAAATTATTAAATTTTTACAGGAGAGAGACGGATAGGGACGAAACGAAAACCAATATTGGGATTAAGCCAATAAGTGAATTTTATGTGCACCGCCGGGTACTTTCCGTTGTTTCTTTTCAGTTTTTGTCTTCTCTTTTTTTTTTCTTTTTCTCAATTCACTCTTTTTAGATTTGGTCTCGCGACTCATCACTGGTCGTTTTTGGCCCGCAATTTCACTTTACTTCTCAATCCTTCATTATCGTACCTACGGTTCGACAGGTTCGGGTAGACCTTGGGGACTTAAATAAGCACGCGATGCAAACGAGAAGCCACTCTTGAAAAAATTTCACGGAACGCGCGACAGAAGAACCCATCGACGACATGTTGTTTTTTGTTTTCTGCGGTGACTACCAATGCGGTTGGCTGGAAAAGCTTGCCGCATATTTAAAGAAAAATTCCCGACAACCTTCCAGGAGTACAAGCAAACAACATACGAGGAGTTACGTTCTAAATTCTCTCGTATGCGGCAACACCACGAAGAGGATGTCGCAGACTTCATTTCACGGGTCACATAAGTAGTAGTAGTAGTTTTATTTCTTATATGCTTTGTACATTAAATTTTACAATACAATTGACAAATATTATCTACTATAATAATATATATGGCGCAAGGCTAATAACCTTTTTCGGAAAAACAAATTATTATGGAAAATTTAACAAGCTTCGGGACTTGCTAAATAAGGCCAAGCCCAGATCCCGGTTGTAGTGCCGATGATGATGATGAAAATAATATATAAAAAAATTAGAAGGCATTGTGTTTTTATATGATTAGCGTAACAAAACAGAGTTGAATGCCTCTTTACAATGGTAATCAAGTAAAATATCTATTTTTTAAGGTGGGGAGAGTATTGTTTCAATTTTATTTGCATGCCACTGAAATATATTCTTGACAATTAGCGGGTACTCACGGTTTCGTAATTGGTGGCTCTTCACTTTGGAACACTTGATGACTGTTGTTGGTGTTGGAGGTTTATTTAAAATCTCACCCGGGTACGTGATGAAGTCGATGGGAAATTATACTCCTTTTACCGTAATGCAGATGCCGGCGCGTTTCAAAACAGCATTACAGTTGTTACATCTGTTTCCGCCAGATGGTGTATCTAGAACTGTGATTGACTTTCACCTTTCAGACTTGTTGAATTGGGTGGCAGTAGCGGAATCGTTATCTGTGGGACCTTTCAATCGTAAGTCATACTTAGTCAGTCTAGTTGAACAAACCTTCACTAACGCTTGGTAATACAAAACGATATTCCGCAATTCACTTTTACGTATGCATTAAATTTTTATTTAAATGTTAGCGCTTATGTTTTTATAACTTTTTCTAAATTACTTGTTCTCAAAACTGTTTCTATCCATCACATTAGTTCAATAGAAAACTACTTGGGAAATTTAATAAAACTTCTTTTTAGGGATCTCGAATTTTGCAACTAAAATTACTTCTCACGCACACCACCCCGCGGACCAGAATAACACTTTGTTGATGATGATCGCACTCAAGATCCTTTGTATTAGGATATATTTTGTGAGCCAGCGCATCCTTTGTCTGATCCTTAGGTAATTTGCCTTGGATCGGCAACCATCTTGAATCCCTTAAGTATTACCTGGGATTGCCAGCAGTACCTAGGCTGGCAATTTATTTTTTACTGGATAACGGAGCCAAAGATATTTTTGTATTTTATGGGTATTGTTGCCCAGCGAATGCTTTTTCGATCGCCGTCCCTTGTTCCGTATAGGAAATGTTTCCTTGAATAGGATTAAAGGATACAGTGGCCATAGAATTCGACTGTACTTCTGATTTATTCTTTAGCGATGCCGCTAAGGAATTTTTATATTACTTTTGATATACAAATTTTAGGGGATTTACATGATGTGATCCCGAATTGGATGGTAGGTATGTTAAAATAAATTTAGTTACAATTTGTTAAGTCGATTGAAAGGAAATGAAAGGATACAAACTATGATTAAACCAGAATACCAGAAATACAAGAATCTAAAGCAGCATAGTCCAGGATGAAGAGCCACATCTTCACTCCTTTTAGAAATGCACCAGGTCTTGCTAGAGCCCTGACTGATGTAGGTTACTCATTGAACAATCGTAGTGACAACACAGTAAAGAAATCACGATATGCTGTAGTACGGAATTTGGGAACAGTTAACATAAATAAATAATTACCCCTAAGGTTATATCGGGAGATTAAACGACAATTAAGATTTCCAGATCTGAAGAAGAATATCTTTAACACTTTAAAACAATACAAGTGTCTTCATCATCAGCATCATCATCCTCGGCACTACGACCAGGAACCGGTCTTGGCCTTATTTAGCAAGTCCTGAGGCTTGTTAAATTTTCCGTAATGATTTGTTTTTTCCGGGCAAGGTCATTAGTCTTGCGCCAGAGACTTTCCGGCGGGGAAACGAACCCCGGTCTCCCGGCTGACAAGCGGGTATACTAACCAGTATACTATCGTGGAGCAATACAAGTGGCTTACAGGAAGCATATTCAGTTCCCTGAACAAAGGAAAGGACGGGTGCCTGGTAGGCTTTCTACAAATTTTTCTAAGAACTAAATTCTGCAGATCTAACAGTGGTTGTATTTTATGTTTACATCCACCACCCCAACATGCAATTCCATATTGTAACTTGGAATGGAATAAACCATAATAAATTATCCTCAAAAGCTTAGTGGAACAGACGTTACGTAAAAAATAAAAATGGCAAAGAGTGCATCGGAAATATTTTCTCAGTGTATTAGCGTGACATGAAAAGCTCATTCTCGAGTCGAGTGTAAGTTCTAGATATTTAAATTCGTTTACACTCTCAATAGGAAAACATTTATCACTACAGGTCCGACTGTAACAAAAAGGGGGCGAAGAGAAACCGCTTAAACAGCAGAAGTTTGTAAGATTCAGTCTACGACATTCCGGAGCATGGAAATGCAGAACGGCTTTCAGGTCGGGTGCAGGAGATAAGGTGAAGGACATTAATTTTGTTTTGGAACTGATTACCAAATTATGTTCAGCAAACCTGTGTCTCAATAAACTCAAATCCTAGTCAACATCAGAGATCAAATCTAACGGACAGCCCAAACCATAGGAGAAGGCAATATCATCAGCAAAAGCTGTGGGTGAGCCCTTGCAATCAAGAGTGAACAGTGAATTTATGTAGACCAATAAAAGGACAGGGCCCAGAACGGCGCCCTGTGGAACGCCGGGGTTAAGAATACTTTCACCACTCCTGAGATCATTTATCTTCACTTGTTGCGACCTATTTTTAAGATACGACCTAAGCCAGTCTAGCATGAAACCCCGAAATCCTGCTTTTACTAATTTCCTTAATAAATACGTATGGTTGACCATGTCGAACGCTTTGGTAATGTCGATAAATGGGCCAGCCGTACATTTCTTTCCATCGAAGTGTAACATTATTTGAGAACAAAATTGCAGGAGTGCATCCGCAGTGGATTTACCTATAAGAAAACCAAACTGTGCTGGACTAAAAAATCTCGTTTTTTCAAAAAATTTCATTATTCTCGTTTTTATAAGTTACTCAACAATTTTACTAAAGACAGACAGCAGGAAGATGGGTCTGTAGTTACCGACCTCAGCAGGAGAGCCCTTCTTGAAAAGAGGAGGGGCATCTGTACATTTAAGACTGCTTGAGAAAATCTCATCAAACACGTAACGATTAAAAAGATTGGAAAGGATGTCCACTAAAAAATAGGCTGCGTTCCTAAGTATATTATTCGATATGCCATCAGGTCCACATAAATTTGAATTAGGTAGAGTACCAATGATTTTCAGAATGTCAAACGGCTGAAAACCAAAACTACTACTCTTCAACGGTTCAGGTCGCACGCACATGCTACGACAAGTAGAACTTGATGAACGGACAGTACTCGGTTGAAGATTACAGCCAATATTGGCAAAATAATTGTTAAATGCGTCAGCAATCGTTTATTTATCATATACTTCAGTTGTTTACTAAGGCACTTGATATCCAAGGCTTAAGTCTTTTGGGTGATACTAATGAGGAACAAAAGGAGATATGGCTATCGATAGTAGCGCTGAAGATTGCGTAAGCGTCAGGTGAGGAGCCACAAACATACACATCTGCCCAGGTTTCATTACATAATCTTCGCTTAAGCCCCACGAAGTCAATTCTCGGTATATTTAGAGGAGTAGGAGAAGATTCACAACTTCTAGATCAAGAGCCCCGTCATGCAATGATCAGAGATTTGGAAATCGAAGACACATTTCATGCAGTTGTCAATAGCAACATAAGAAAGGCGTCCATAAACATGATCAATACAGCTTTCTGACGCGGGCCTAGTAGGTTTGTGGGTGGTAAAAGTCAGGGACGTTGGTACGGGAACGGGTTCACTAATATCCCCACCGAGTTAACTGAACAAAACTCTGAGCAACGCCGCAAACCGTTCACAAAATGGAAACATGAAACACACTGATTTTGTTGGAAGTTTTTTATTGTTCTCTCTTCGATGTTTAATTATACATTAATTGGCGTTTTAGTGGGCACTTTATCAATGGAATGAGTCTAGTCTTGAATTTGATTTACTTTTTTTATTGGAAATCACTCCGTTAACGAAATTTATAAACTGTTTATTGTGTGTCTTGTAATTTCTAAGGTTTAATCGTTTTCGCAAAAAACTCCTTGTTTCCAGACATTCCACTAAAATATACTTTAAATGCCATATTTATTTCAGCAGAGCCACCTTATCTAACACTATTTCTATTTTAATATAGTTACTGTTTTTAATACTAGCAGAGCCACTTTATATCACACTATTCAATTGTACAGAAAACTCTCGGATGCACTCGACTCCGGGAAGGGGCACACTCAGGGGTGTGCGCACTCCCGTGCGCACGCTGCGGGAAATGTAAGACGACTCCTAGCGATATGTACTCGCCGGTGGACGAAAAGCGACTCACTCGCGGTCGGATTTCGACAGTGGTACTCAGTGATTAACCTCGAGAGACTCGTGGTGAGTCCACTCTCATCTAACGGTGAGTATTCTTTTCTTGAGAGAAACGTGAAGTCTCTCACGTGGTGGTGAATTGGAGAGGATCACTCCGGGCCGGTTTTAGCCAGTGTGTTAATTGATCCATTGTTTACTCATGCAACGAGCTCATGGGAAAACGAAACTGAGAAAAGAGGATGAACAAAGGACATCATAGAAGACATGGTGCAGCTGTATAAATAGTTTGCATGGAATTAGAAAAACTGGGTGCTAAAAGGAATTTAGGTACTGGCGGAAAGGGTCGAATTCTTTGTATGCATGTTTATATGCTGGAGAAATCGATGCTTGGCCGTTAGACGCTAGATGCGCAAACTGCTTTTGTCGATTGAATAAAAAGCTGCCGAGACTGTGTATAAGCCAGGAAAATGTGCTGGGCACGTGTGTGGTAGGGTACGCTGGCTAACATAGCCGCCGATAAGTTTTTTCAATTATGATGCATGTATGCATTCAGAATTTTCCAGAAAATGTTGATGATGCATTGGCTGCATGAATGTTAATGAATTTTTTACAGGAAGTTTTGGGTGATGCATTAAACGTCCTTGGCAAGGAAATGTTTGTAAATAACTGCAGGTTGGCAAGGGGCGTTGGGTTGGAATTGCGGGTGGTTCTTTGCGTAGCTTTAAAGAAGCCCCACAGGTACATTTACAAAACATACGAGACCGTGTGAGGCGAGTAGCGAAAGGTAGTTATTGATAGTTTTATCGTCGTCGAAGATGTTCATATTGAAATCTCCCACAACAATTAAATTCTTAGAATAATCTCCTGACAGGAGAGTAGAAATCTCTTGGATAAAACTGTCTATATTCATTATATGGAGTGTACAGACACCGAGGAATACAAATACAACCTGATTAGTTTGAACCGAGATCCTAAAGCGTCCGCACTTGACATCTCAACGCAAGTGAAATTAAGTATCTTGTAGTTCTCCCTCACGAAACAACCTACTCCGTCTGGAGCATACCCTTCGTTCGTCGTGGCAAGGTATAATTACATATCTCAAAGTCATAGATTCAAATTTTAGAAACAAAAATTAAATCAGGAACACGAGCAAATGCTTCTAGGTGAGTGGATAGTGATGGAAAATTAGTTCTCATACTTCTGATATTCCTGGTGTACAATAAAAAGTTTATCACTACAAAGGAATTTGTTAGAAAGAACATTATCACTATAATTGGAAGGGGAAAATCGTCGATCATTTCTAAATCAAAATTCATTATTGTAACATATTATAATTATAAAAAACCTTGCATTAAATGCGTGCAAGATCATTAAAGAGTTGTCTTTCAGGACTTGTACAAGGTGAATGAAAGCATTCACCGAAATCGAGGAGGACAGAGTTCTATTGAATCACCCGCACCTCCGAAATGAAATTTCACTTTGGCAATCGGAGAATCCGGGTTTTAGTGAAATCAGTGACGATAATCTGTCAATTGACATTAATGCCAATGATGGGGCTAATCGGCTTTTAATTACGGGGGAAGGAATCCAGGGTATCTTCGACTCATTGACAAGCAAAAAGTCAGTGGGAATAGATGGAGTAGCTAACATTGTACTCAAGAACCGGACCCCAATGGCAATAGATATATACACGGTTCTGTTTAACAACGCATTGAATATGGCACATTATGCCACGCGTTGGAAAACGGCTATCATTCAGCCCATCCCAAAAAAAGGGCAAAGACTGTACAAACCCAATGAACATGCGTTAGATAAGTTTACTCCCAAGCATCTGTAAAGTATTCGAAAAGACCATTAACAAAGCTCTGCTAAAATGGGTAGACGACAACAACATTATTCCGAATAACCAGCTTGGCTTTAAGACGGGTCATGAAACTGTGGGGGTTCGAACTTGTGTGCCGAACAGGGGCACGCAGCTCACTTAACACCTCAACGCTTCACTAGGCAAATAAAACTGGATTCCGCTGCAACACACTATTCCAAAATAACAAGCAAAACAAACACAATTTATTTTGTTGGTGGTGATGATTTGTTCTTTTGTTTTATTGTTATTTTAACGTATCCAATAACTTTACAAAAATTGTTTTCTTATGTTTGCGGCAACACACGTTCACAAAAATTAGCAAGCAATACAAACACCATTTATTTTGTAGGTGGTGATGATTTGTTCCTTTGTTTTATTGTTATATTTATATTATTTTACAGTTTGTATTTCTTCGCGATGCATTTCATTACTTGACTATAAATGATTGACATTCCCGCCTCGTAAAACAGAAGGAAAACTTGATCGCTAACTCGTACTCATATACGTGTGTATACGCCACTGATTAATAAACAACTCCAAGCGGCGGCGTGACCGGCTGCGGTGATAACTGTGTAACGACTTGTTGGAATTAGGGATGATTGGGTAATTTTGATTTGCACCATAAGCAACCAACCGAGATCATCTTTACAATTGTGCTCTTTCATGTTCCCCGCCCGCCGAGGTGGATAAACGCTTCAGTTAATTCTATAGTCGACGGACAAGGGAGAATGAGAGAACAGGAACACAATGAACAATGCTTTCGGGGTGGATTTGGTTTTTGTGTGCATGTATTAATGGAACTCTGAAGATAGCAACTGACCTAATTCGGTGAATGTGGTGACCTCAGAGTGGATTGAACTGTAGGCAGATAAAATTGTGAAGGAGAGGCAAATGTATCTTGTGCTGTTCACCTATAAGAACAGGTCATTGATCCCCAGCGAATAGAGTGTCTGGGAAAAGTCGAAAAAGACGCTACTTTGGCTAGGGTAATATTATCGTGGGAAACACGCCAAAGAATTCGATAATCACCCAAGCCGTTGGATAATGGTGCAACCGCGTTGTTTGATTCGACTTGGTTGTTGCTAACCAACATGAATTGGAATTTCCGGTGGAAATCTCATGGGTTAGAAGACTGTAGTTGCCGTATGGCAAAAAGGTAGCTAAACTCAATTATGCATTATCCGCATAGAATAATGAGCTTAGCTCTGCGTCCTTTTTTAAAACATGATTTACAGGTGAATAGGTTGGTAGGAGGAATTGGGGTTGATTTGACACGCTGTAGGCAGTCGAAATAAGGCGGAAAGAGTGGGTTGCTTCTCCATGTAGTATAGAGAACTCCCACAGAACCCCCCACCGCCCGTGGCGTAGTCACGAAATAATTGGTAGGGAGGAAGGAGAGTTCGGTGAAGAGTCAGAAGGAAAGTCATGTGTTTAGAATCTGGGTGGTTTGGATTTCCCCAGTAGTCGCGGTGGTGAGGATTGGAACTGTCGTGTAGACAAGTCCTCCTCACCGGTTTTTCGCATTTGTCTCACGTGTGGTCGCTACGGCCACATACCCCGCAATTTGACCGCTAGTCACTCGGATGGTCGATATGGTGAGGTTTTTGACAGTAGAGGCTTGGTGTGGTCCCGGATGTGTTTTCTTGTGGGACTCCCTCTGTTGATGCAATGACCTGTTGTTTTGAAATGAAGTGCACACGGCATTCTACAATGTCGTGGCCATACTGCCAGCACTCGCGGCAGAAAGGTGTGTTTCGCCTTTCTAGCACTCGTCATATAGGTGGCTTTTTTATGGCAAAAATTATACGCGATGCGTGCAGTCACCTGGTACAAGCGACGAGCGCCTTGGTCCTTCGTGGTTGGGTCCACTGGTGTGGAATACTGAGATGGCGAAAGTCGACCTACCCGTTGGGTATGCGCGTTTCGATGGGCGCTTCTTACCTTCACGTGGATTTGGTTTGAATCGCGGCGGAGTAAGGCCTGCAATGCTAGAAGGTCGGATAAGGTGACGTGCACAGGGGAGTGGTCTGAGGGAGACTCGCTGGGCCTGCAGTCTTGGGTCCTCTGGGGCAAATTGGTTGAACTAAGGCCGATGTGCCTTCTGGAGGGTGTGATGATGTTGCTACCGGGGCAGTCCTGGGTGCTGCTAGAGGAAATTGTGTGTGCCGTGTAGGCGGGGCGGCGTGTTGGTTAACCGCCGCGACTTGATACGCTGGGAGCTCAGACTGCGGGTATGAGCTTTCCACAATTGCGCCAGCAACTTTTGATAAATAGCCCACTCTGATTGGGTTGGGCTATTAATACCGATCGGGCATGTTGCGGGAGGCATCTCAGAAAGTGAGGCCTAATTAGATCATCCGAGATCCTGGTCCCCGCTATCGAACGTAAATGGGTCAGGAAAGGGGATGGTCTAATACCCGAAAAGTTGTTTTTGCTCGCCAAGCGTTGTTGCCTGATGCTGGTGGGCTCGTCCACAGCGTTGAGGGCCGTCTCTGCATGTTGCTGTAAGGATTAGGGTCTGACGACATAATCACATGAGCAACATGCGCCCGCTGTGTGCGATCCAGCATCCGCATTAATTCAACAGCACGGAGTTCTTCGTCGTGCATGTTGGCGGCCCGGAAAATTCGGTCGGTTATGGCGAACTATAGCTCTGCATCCTCCTCTTCGAAAGGAGGGAGCTTGATATTGAGTTAAAGGGATGGGGGTTTGACGCTGGAAGCATCCTGGAACGCGGAAGAATCAGCTCGAGCTTGCGCCTGCTGGGAGATACCGGCTCGTGTAATCGGCATTGTGTTTGTGTAAGGTTTTAAAGGGAAACCGGGAATGGGATGTTAATTGTCGAGTAGTGCCGGCGAACGTAGCAAGAGGTCTGGTGGAACAAGTCGTAAGCGGACGCGAGGTGGTGAGCGTAGTCCAATGAGAGTCGTGTAAAATCAGAGGAGCTGAGAATATTGCCGCGGTTTTAATTTGAACTCGATCTAATTTTCGATAAATTAATAATTTTTGGGCGGAGGATCGAAATAGTATCTTAATATTTTTTTAAATGAAAAGAACTAGGCGTCTATACAATGAAATATGACCTAAGTCTTTGCAAAAGAAAAATCACGAATTTGTCCTGGTTACTAAGCTAGTTTCTCTTATTTTAACAAATTATGTTTGTGTATTTGTTTTATGTATAAGTGTATTTATCATTTTACAATTTTTTAATCATTTCCTCCCTTGAAAGTAACAGTTAAAATCTCCTTTTAAGAAAATTACTCTCTGTTATCGTCCCTCTATATTTTCTATTTGTTTGTGATAATTTTCTTCATCGTTTCTCAATTTTTTAGATTTTCTTTTTCTTAGATTTTGTTAAACGTTTTCGTGTGGTGCTTTTTATATTTCCTTTTATTAAATGAATACTTTACACATTATTTAAATAGTTCAACGATTGAATGGTTATTTACTCGAATTGTTACTGGACCACTTATTTAAAGTTAGTAAAATTATTGTACAATTTTTAATTTTTGAATTCCAATTTGAATATGCTAAACAATATTCAAACTTTGGTTTTGTTCTATTTCTTACTTTCACACCACTCCTGTATAATTTGTAATCCCCACAAACCACACATGCCGCAGCTTAACTGGGCTTCGATATACAATGGAATACATTTAAGAACCAATGCACAGATACCTGTCTGATCGACTTGGAAAAAGCCTTTGATACCGTCTTGATCTGGCCAGACAAGCCTTCACTATATGTACTTTACGATATGTTAAATACTATACGTACTTTACGATATGATAAAACGTATAATATCAAGAACGGCTTGCAACAGGGAGCGGTACTTTCTCCGATTCTTTTTAACATTTACATTAGCGACTTATTAGATGCACTTCCTCAGGGTATTGCGTACGCAGACGATCTCAGAACAACTCCGAAAGTTGAGATCATAAATAGTTTACTACAGCGAGACTTCAACAAAGTGCAGCGCTATTGCGACGACTGGAAACTTAAGATCAACTTCCAGAAATGTGAAGCCATCCTATTTAGAACCCCATTATATAAAGCCACGAACTACACAAGAAGAAATTGGCGAATATTAGTTATCGTGGGACCGTATGGAGATAAACTGGAAACCAAGAGTGTAGTCACATACCTTGGCATCTGGCTGGATCAATATCTATATTTCAACAGACATGTAGAGGCTGCTTTGGCCAAAGCTAGGAAAACGTTTGCTATGACATGGAGGTTATTTCATAGTAGCCAACTTGACGGCAGAGTAAAAGTTATATGCTACATGACGCTAATCAAGCCAATGCTCTTATATGGTTGCCCAGTATGGTTTAACATGGGCCCAAATTTGATGGAAAAGATTCGGGTGTTCGAAAGGAAGTGTCTCAGAAGTTGTCTCAGATTACATCGAACACCGGAATCGGACTATAAAAAGTATTATTCAAATGAGACTTTATATAATGAAACCTTTATAAATAGCGTGGATAATTTTATGATCAAATTAACCAGAGGACATATCGCGAGAGCAATAAGTTCGACCAATGACCTAATTTTCGCGGCTTATTATCCAAATACTCTGTAGTTTGAGAGCGTGCGTCGCAATGGTTTGGTTCCACCCGCGGCGTTCCTTGATTTGGACATGAATGGGCTTATACAGGATGCATCCGCTGCTATCATATCAGTAGATCATCCGTAGACGGGCGATTGTGCTACGGCTAATTACAGACCTGATTACCAATGTCGGTAGAATCACTGCATTATCGGCCAGCTTACACAGATTTAGCTTTTCTAGAATTAGGGTAGTATAAGATTTAAGTTAAGTTCTTTTAAGTAAATAAATAAATAAAAAAAATAGAATTAAGTTACAATTTTAGTAAAAACAAAAAAAAAAGTTGGCACAAAGTTTTTCGAATTTTCCTTTGTTAGACAAATAACCATAACTAAAGCCACAAATAAAGTCCTGTCTCCGAAAGGCAAATTGCACAATAGACATATTATGTTTAGCTTAGAGCGTCTGCGGAGGACCAGTAAGCTATAATATAGGATAATTAAGTTAGAATTTATGCATTTTTTGTCTAGCCTGTAATTTAGAATCTAAGGAAAAAACGAAAATAAAAATGTTGGGAGAAAAAAAATAATAACGGTTATAAGTAAAAGATCTACATATATAATCATAAATCCAAATTTTGTGGGTAAATATTCACATGGATCATTTACATATGTTATTTTCCTGTTTATGCTCAGGTGATGGTATAGGTTGCTATAACTTTTATGTGTTTATTGACAAATAACTTGCCGAAATTATAATGTCCTAATAGTGGAATGTTTCTCTTACCGATATATACCTACAATGCAAGCTAACACAACTGAAACGTGAGTTCCATAAATCTGATTAAAAATATAAATTCATTTAAAATTTGTTAAGATGAGACTTTCGGACTGCTACAATCGCCATAATAAATCGTAACATTCTGAAACCGGTATATGGCAGCTGCCGTTGTAACTATAGGGTGGCACAAAATTAATCACCCTATCGGAAGATGTTGTAAACTCGATTTACTAAGTTCTAAATGTTTAATTTAAATATAAAACAATCTTTATAAATGCGTGTGCAGCGTTTGACTGCTCGACTTGTACTGATACTAACTCCACAACTGCCGCTGCTTATATCCGCTTTTTTGCCTCCTTTCCCTCGTTCGCATGTTGTCACAGGAACAAGGAGCCAGAGTATAAAATGTGCGATGCTCAGTCTGCCAGTCGGCAGTCGTGTGCTGCTAGTCGGCCGTCGTGTGCTGCTCCGTCTCCAACATTCCGCCCACCTTGAACTGTCGGTTCAACCGTCTTATCTCCCGGAACCGGGAGTAGGACCAACTTCGTGACGGGTCGCTTAAGGGTTCCCCCCTGAATCTGTACAGTTGCCACCCGCACCTTGCCATCTCTGCCAGGATGAAGCTCGATGACCCTTCCCATGGCCCAATAGGTCGGAGATAGTTGCTCGTCCTTCAGAAGCACCACGACCGGATTTCCTAGGTTTGGTTCCGGATGATACTATTTGGTGCGGGCCTGCAACGTGTGGAGGTATTCGTTCTTCCACCGGTACCAAAATGCTCGATGCAACGCCTGCAAGTACTTCCATCTGGACCGCCAAGTGATTGTTGTCTGTCCCGGATCGACTTCCGGGACGCTCATAGCCGGTCCTCCAACTAAGAAATTACTGGGGGTCAACACCTCGGGGTCGCCAGGCTCTGTTGGCAGGACGACCAGCGGTCGGGAATTCAGACAAGCCTCGATCTGGGCCAACACGGTAGTGAGCTCCTCGAACGTCAGAAACGCATTTCCAATAGCTGGCTTCAGGTGATGCTTCACGGACTTGATTCCTGCCTCCCACAAGCCACCAAAGTGGGGGGCTGCCGGGGGAATGAATCTCCAAGTGATGCCGTTGGTGGCCAACTCCGTCATGATCCGGTCCTGGGTAACCTTCCGGTTTATGTGCTCGTAAACTTCTCGCAGTTCTCGGCATGCCCCAACAAAATTGGTACCATTATCACTCCATAAAGTGTGACAAAAACCCCCACGCGCGAGAAATCTCCTTAATGCTGCCAGGAAAGCCTCGCTGGACAGCTCGCTAACCGCCTCGAGATGTATTGCCTTGGTTGCCAAGCACACGAAGAGACAGATGTAGCCTTTGACTCGCTTCGCGCCGCGTCCCTTCCATGTCCGAAGAGTGATAGGACCTCCATAATCGACGCCGGTGCTACTAAATGGCCGTGCGGGATTTATCCGACTGGCTGGCAATGCGGCCATTTGTTGAAATAGCACCCGTCCCTTGTGACGAACGCAAACCGTGCATTCAGCGATGACCCTCCGGACAAGTTCTCGACTCCCTATGATCCAGTACCGGGGGTTCACCGCGGCGAGCAGTAACCGGCTTCCAGCGTGCATCAGTCTCCAGTGCAAATCCCTCACTATGATCTTTGCAAGGTGATGCTGCCGGTGCAAGATTGGTGGATGTCGGCGTTCGTATTCCATCCTTGCTGCCTCTAGTCTTCCGCCCACCCTGAGGGTACCTTGGTCATCGATGAATGGGTTGAGAGCAATCAGTTCTCTTTGTCTTGATACCTGCATTCCGGCTCTCATGGCCGTTTGGTCCGCCTTCCGCCACGCTAATGTTCGTACCGTTTGAGTGAAGCTGGAGACTCTTCTTGTTATAGACAGCTCCTCTTGCTGTATTACGGAATACGATGCCTTTCGTTCTTGGAGGTCTACCGGTGTTCCGGTGTCCGCCTCTCGGACTTGATGAGCGGGCGTCCGGGGCAACTTCAGCTCCTTGTCTCGCAAAAAAGCGGGTCCTCGCCACCACAGCTCTGCTCCGGTGAGCTCCTTTGCTTTAAGGCCCCTTGATAAGTAATTTTGATGGCCTTTAGATTGGTGTGGTATAGATTGCTGCCCCATAGGTGGTGGGGGCAAAGACTGTTGCGGAACAGATTGCTGCTGCATACTTTGCTGTGTCATATGCTGTTGTGGCACCGATTGCTGAGTCATAGGCTGTGGCAAGGTTTGATGAGAGACATGACGCTGTGCCATAAATTGTTGTGGCATGGATTGTTCCGGTACAGACTGTTGTCCCATTGATTGCTGTGGTACAGACTGCTGTGGCACAGACTGCCGTGGTACAGACTGTTGTGGCACCGACTGTCGTCGTACAGACTGTTGTGGTACAGACTGCTGTGGTACAGACTGTTGTGGCACAGACTCTTGTTGAATAATTTGTGGTTGCAACGATTGTGGCTGTTGCAAAGTTTGATGCTGTTGCAGTGGTGGTGGTTGTTGTTGAATTTGCATTTGCCCATTCGGCGGAGTCCCTGAATTTGAATAAGGTTGTGAAGATATCTGATAAGAACTCTGTGGTTCATTTGTTACTTGAGAGGTTATGTACGTAGTGCCCATCATTGTGTTTGTGGCGCCAGAGGAATAGGATTGCTGAGTTATATTAGAAGTAGGTGGTGAATTATAATTTTGGAATTTTTGTTGCTGTGGTTGTGTGGAAGATGATGGAGAAACACCGAGTTCATTTCCACCTTGATACACCGATGTCGGAACATAAGGAGCTTGCTGATAATTCGTATTCGCAGCTTTACCGTTGCCGACATCGTTATATGTGGGCATATTTATTGGCAGTGTACCCTCTAATGGGTCGACTTGTTGGGTGACAGTACAGCAATGTTGTTCCTGATCGAGCAGAGCTGGTCCACTCCCTGCGATTACCCAGCCGAATATGGTGTTCTGCGCCATCATTTTACTATCGGGATCCATCAGTCGTCCATCGCGCAGGATCTGGAAGATAGTGTCCGAACCCAGCAACAAGTCAATGGGTCTTGATTTGTGGAATAGCGTGTCGGCCAACGCCAGCGATGAAAAGCTTCTCCAGTCATGTTTCAGTGACCTTGACGGCAGATCCGAAGTCAATCGTCCCATCACCAATGCCGTTATCCGAATACTTGTTTCCCCTGTTCGGCCTTTCAGCAGCATCTCGACCTTTCCTCGGCTGAGTTGTGGATTCGCTTCCCCTATCCCACTTATCTTCACCTTCGCCTACGTGCGTCGCAGGCCCAACTGCTGAATGAATGATTCTCGGACTAAGGATGTGGTCGAGCCTGAGTCCAGCAGCACCCGGCAAGGAACCAACTGGTTTCTGTCGTCCATCACCGTTACTATTGCTGTAGGTAGTAGTGAATCCTGGGTTTGTACTGTCGCGCAAGATCCCTCTGATGGTCCAACCTTTGGTGATAACGTCGGAACGTCTACGGGTTGATGCAGCAGAGAGTTGTGCCGTCCGTTACACTCTCGACAGTTACCTCTCTCACATTTGTCAATGCTGTGGTCGGGGCTGAGGCAATTTCTGCATAGCTTGTGGCGGCGGACAAACGGATCTCGCTGTAGTCAGCTCCTCGAATGTCGGCATCTCGTTCCTCCTCCTCGAATGTCGGCATCTCGTTCCTACTCCTCGAATGTCGGCATCTCGTTCCTGCTGGTTTCTCGAGCCCATAACTGCCTAGTCTCACTATCGAGCTTCTCGACTGTGGTGAAAACTAGCCAACAACTCCAGTGCTCCACTGGTAGCTCCAAGGCTCGCAAAGCCCGCACCTGCTCGAAGAGGCCGTTGATGAATCTGCGGAACTCCGTAGCACCTGGTGATTGCATAGCTGGAATCGTCATTAGTGCTCGTAGATGTGCATCCACGATGAGCTTCTTCTTGTCATAGCGCGTGACCAGTGCAGCCCAGGCCTCCAGATAGTTTGCCGCCGTGACCGGAACATTGCGAACCACTGATAGTGCGTCCGCTCTTAACGAAGTCCGGAGAAATTGGAATTTCTCGACTGCTGATAACTGGGGGTTGTCGTGGATGAGTGGTTGGTACAGGTCTCGGAACGTTACCCACTGCTGGTAATCCCCATCGAAGGTAGGCACGTCGATATGCTTCAATTTGACCGCTCGGGTGGTCGCTCCACTCGTAGAATCCGCTGCTGTCGGTTCCGTGGATCGCGTACCCAATTGTTCCACCAAGCTGTTTATGAGCCTCTGGCTGGCATTCATGGTGTCAAGCAGCCTCTCCATTCCTGGTTGCTCCGCTGTTAACGTTGTAGTAGGTGCCGTTCCCAGGGTGTCTCCTGAAGTATCCAATGCGGTGGCGACCGTGCTTGTTGACACGTTCAAACGCTGGGTGAGTCTGCCTTGCAGCGAAAAGTATCGGTCCTCGAAGGCTGCTCGCTCCTCGTTCTCCCTGTCGATGTCCAGGTCCGGGTCGTTCTCTTCGATGCATATTTGAAGGTTCTCAAAAGATTTGAATGAGTCCTCCAGTTTGCGCAGTCTGCTTGCGACTTCCTCCCTGGTCACCTCCTTTGACTTGTCCGCGAACTCCTCCAACCGCGTGAGGAATCCCTTGATGACTCCTCGTCTCCGTTTCATTGTCGGAACAGTCATGTCGCCGGTAGCCATTGCAACTTAGTTTGCCCCTTTTTTGATGCTTGTGGATCGAAGTGCCACTAGCTACTTGATTCCGATTCTTGTGGATCGGCTGTAGGTTGGCCTTAGGCTTCTACCCAACTGAGTGCGCTGCTGGTTGTGGCTAGCTTTAATCGGCTGGATGACCGTCTGTCTTGTTGCTTTGCGTTGCGGTTGAAACGCTTGGGTCAGACGTTGCACTGCAGAAGAGGTTGTCCAGTCAGCAGTTGCTGTGTTTACCTCGAAACGCGAATCCTCTAATATGCCGTGATGTAAGAAACTGCAACTCGTTTGTGCACTGCGAACTGGCAGCAGTGGATTGGATCCACAGACTGGATCCGGCTCGAAGGACCAATTTGTAAACTCGATTTACTAATTTCTAAATGTTTAATTTAAATATAAAACAATCTTTATAAATGCGTGTGCAGCGTTTGACTGCTCGACTTGTACTGATACTAACTCCACAACTGCCGCTGCTTATATCCGCTTTTTTGTCTCCTTTCCCTCGTTCGCATGTTGTCACAGGAACAAGGAGCCAGAGTATAAAATGTGCGATGCTCAGTCTGCCAGTCGGCAGTCGTGTGCTGCTAGTCGGCCGTCGTGTGCTGCTCCGTCTCCAACAGATGTTATAATTTTTGCAAATGGCGTCGTCAATTGTTGGAAAACTTGCACGCACACGACAGGAGCACTCGCTTTTACGCACGCCACTTAGCTTCTTTTTTTTTTTATATATACTGCATTTATTAGACCAACAATTAAAAGTTACAATAAGTAATACAGTTAACTTATAATAGATTGGTTATATAATAATTGTTTACAGGTTATTTGTTAACATTTTCCAAACTGTTTTCTTTTTATGTGCTTAGGATTTAATGGGATTTAGATACATTGATAATTTTATTTTTCCTGGAAAAGGTCAGAAGAAAAACAAGGAACTCTGTTCATTTTAACTTAGCCTACTTAAAATTACGCAACCTAACTTAAACTAATCTTATTTACAATTTACAATATTTGATATTGCAATGATAGTGACAATTTGATGACTTAAAAATAATATTTATAATTTTGATTTATGTGTATGTGGGATTTCTCGTTTTGATTGAGGGTAGTAAGGGATAAGATCAGGTATGTTCTTGAAGTAGGGGGTGTCATTCGGTTGTGTGTTAAAAGTAAGATTCTTGGAGAATGGTTGTATGTTGTTGTGCTTGAATAGATTGGGTGCCTGTTCGGTATTGTGGTACACGCCCTCGTCTAAATCGCTAACCAGTCTGTCTGAGGTGAAGAAGGTTCTGATTTGGAGACAATTACGGTAGTGCGTTCCCGTATTGGAGGAGTGTGATGGTAGGTCTGTTATTATAGGGTTGGGATTGTTAGGGAGGTTTTCTATAAAAATTTTTGATATTTCTAGGATCCGTCTATCCAGTCGTTCGATGCCTGCGGTGTTGTAAAAACTGTTGCTATTATGGTATCTATATGAGTTGGTTTTGCGGCGTTAGACAGTGTAAACCGGGAAATTTTTCGTTCAAAAACTCGTAATTTCTCCATTTGGGAGGGTGAGATGTGGTGCCATAATGGGCAGGCGTATGTAAGAGTGGGTCCGATTATCTGTTTGTAGATGAGGTGTTTGACCTTGAGAGAGAGGCCTTTAGGTTTCCACAACAATCGTCTGCAGAGGTTAAATTGTATTGAGGTTTTATGAAGGACATTTTTGATGTGGGTTGAGAATGACCAGTGATTGGAAAGGGTTACTCCCAAATACTTCTAGAGGGTTGGGAGGTTTTATGAGGGTGTTATTAAGCTTGAGTTTAATTTTGCTGTGGCAACGTTTAGTCTTGTTCGCGCAGTGAAAGTTTTTGCCCTTAAACACTGTAAGATGGGTTTTGGTTGGGTTGAGGTGAATTTTCCATTTGTTAAAGCATTCTAAGATGAGCGGGAGGGTGTTGTTAACGCAGTTTCTTGCTGCTTTGAGAAATCTCCTGCTAGAGTAAATTAAAGTATCATCAGCAGAATTTAGTTTTACAACACTAGGTGGAGGTTGGGGAATATCGGATATGTATAGACGATATAAACGTGGTGCGAGAATGGATCCTTGGGGAACTCCCGCGGTTATGTTGTGAGTTTGTGAGAGGGAAGAGTTTATTCTCACCATGAATTTCCTACCAGAAAGATAAGATGCTAGGAGCTTTGTGTTGTTGGAATTCAAACTAAATACGCACTGCAGCTTATAAAGAAGTCCTGAGATCCAGACACAATCAAATGCTTTAGAAATATTTTCCAGACCAGTTGTGATATGTTATGTATGTTTTAGTAGAGCATGGTAAGTGGAGTGTCGTTCACGAAAACCAAACTGAGAATTAGGGATGAGACTGTTATCATTGACAAACGAGAGTAGGTTTTGGTAGATCTTACATTCTAATATTTTGCTTAGGGTGTTTAATAAAGATATTGGACTTTAGTTGGGGGTGTTATTGGCATTGCCGGACTTTTTAACAAGGATTGCTACCGCAATTTTCTAGTTTTCTGGAAAATGTGAAGCATTTATGATATGGTAAAGAAGGACGGGAATGGGAAGTAGATTTGGCGGGAATTAATTAACTACACGTTAATTTAATTTAATTAAAAAATATATTTATTTTAATTAATAATAAAACATTACTATAATATTATATTGTTTAAAAGCGTGTTGACAACACGAGAGTTACAGCTCAAAGAGGAATTGGAATCCATCGATAATTATCATCTGCCTTTTGATTCGTTAAGATTATCTGAGGCGACATCTAGCAGTTTAGATGGTGATGTATTTTCGTCATGTTGTATGTGACTTGAAGATTATACTTAGACGATTCATCTTCTGGTTGGTATATGATGACGGTATCTTATCTATGGTGATGGGGCTTGGTGTCTTAACTCTCCCATCGGTTAATAAGACATGTCCTATTGGCTGAGTCGTCATCTGAAATCGTTCTAACTCTTTCAAGTACAGGTTATTGAGTCTTCACGTTGAAGATTTCTTCTCTTGAGGATTTGTTATATTAGCTGTATTATCTTATAAAGTATGTATATCTTAATTATGATTATAAATGTGCAAATGTCTCTTAAGTCTATTTGGCATATATTTATGTTAATTATTTCCTTACAGTGTTTTACGTTTTTAAATTTATTGTTACATTTTGCTATTTTTCTTTTAAAACATATTTTCCATGTCTAAATTCTAAGGCGTTTATTTTAAAGGTTTTACATTTTTATTTATTACAGGATATTTATATATAACAAAAATTAACTGTTCGTGTCTTAATATATGGATTTTTGGGTAATCTAGGATATTAATTATAGGTACATCGATTTTTTCATGATTAATTATTTGTTTTGCTTCATTTAATTTAATTGTTGGTGACACGAGTATGTTACCTCTTGTGTTATTTATAACTATAGTAATTTCATTTAGGTATTTCAAGATTTCTTGCAGGATATCTAAGTTCTGTGTATTCCCTAGCATTTTCAGTCTATCTCTAAAATGTTGGTTCAATACTATTTGTTTATTATTGTTTTCATATAGCTTATTTAAACCTTCCTTTATCGCTACTAAGTCGTTATGGTCTGGGTTGCTTGTTATAAATTTTAGTGCTGTGCCTAACATGTTAAGTGATCGTTTATTTCTATAATCGTAGGATAGTTGTTCGGAAAGGCTTTCTATTTCATCAATTAATCTGAGTTCTACCGAAGTGTATTTGAAAATTTTTCAGGTGATGAACTAAGGTTTTTGTCTCGGTTAGGTTGTATATGTGTAAAAGTAATTCGGATTTTTCGTAGATATACATCGGCTTAGATTCTATTAGGATGCATTTTTTTAAGTTCCAACTGTGATCTGCTCAGATTAATTCAAGGATTGTGACCTGTGAGTAGGTATTTTATCATCTTAGAGTGTATCTTTTCTAATATTGTCTTTATGTATTTCTTTTCCGTTGGTTGTAAGGACGGTGGCTCCACGATCAAGTAGGTCGAGGGTATGTTTAGGAGCCGAGGTCCAAACATGAGAGCAATATTCGAGCGCGGGTCTAATTTGGGATTTATATAGGAGAAGAAGTTGGGCCGGAGTAAAATATTTCTTGTCTCTAAAAAGATAACTCCGTTTTCCTGAGGCTGATCTGGCGATACCCGATATGTGTTTATGCCATGATACATTCCCACAGACCGTGACGCCGAGCAATTTAATGCCTTTCCCAGATTTGGGGGCCTGGCCATTCATCATCAGCTGTGGAACCGATGATCCAGTTTTCTTTGTGAATGTTGTATACTGGGTCTTCGTTGCGTTGAAGTCGACAAGATTGGCCTTTCCCCACTGCAGGACTTTATCCAGATCCTGATTTAGAGAGTCAATCTGTCTACATCTCAGCTGGTGCGACGTTGATGCACCAATCGGCCGATCACTCGAAAAGGAGGAAACAAGCGTACTACGAGTATCATCCGCAAAACTGAACACTTTGTTATCCGTTGTCTCCAACAAATCATTTATGTGAAGCAAGAACAAGGTTGGAGCCAAAATAGAACCTTGGGGCACCCCCGAATTAACAGGATACAGATCCGAACATTATTTCCGTAAGCGGATCTGTTTTGTTCTGTGCTGCTATGGCTTGACTGATCTCTATGAGCGTACTATGGACTCTTTCTACTTGTGCGTTGGTTGTTGAGTGCTGTATTGGGGTCCTGATATGTTGGACATTGTGTTTATTGTATGTGGCGACTGTACAATTACTAGTGAATATACTTTCGTTATCTGTCATTATCGTCTTACAGAAAGGGAATGTGTTGGAGAGTAATTCATCCATATACTCGTGAAAGTTAACTTTAGAGGGGATTTGTCGTATATAACAATATTTGGAAAAATCTATCGATTGCAGATATGAATAATTTATTGCTTAGGTGGAAAATGTCCATTTGTATTTGTTCGCCTGGGTTATCGGGTACTGGTGTTTTTCCGATAGGTTGCTTTGTGGGGTGTCTTTCGTATTTATGTTTCAGACAAATTTCACACTTGGAGTTAAAATTCTTACATTGTACTACTATATTGGGCCAAAAATATTTTTCAATGATTTCTTTTTTGTTATTCCTAAAGTTCCTATGCGCTCTTTCATGTGTTTCTTTAACTATTTGAATTTGTTTATTTTGATCGGTAATGTCTTCTCGCTTATTTGTTACGTGGACAATGTCGTAGTTACTGAAGGTATCTTGGAGTAGACTTTTTATAGAATACAGGTTTTCTTCATCGGTTAATATTGCGTTCAACTGTTTGGTAGATAGGATGTTCCTAAGAAGTGTTTTTAATACTTCGAGATTTGTATATTTTATCGTGTACCTGTGGTATTGTGGGAATATAACTTCATAGTTGATATCAGGAGGTTCGTCAGATTTCACTAGTATTATTTGTCGTTTGAAAGAATTAAATGGCTGATGTGATTTTTTTACTTCCGTTGAAAGGCTTGAATATGAATGCTGAGAAGATGAATGTGAAGTATTTATTTGTTGTCGAGAAAGTGCGTCTGCTACTGTGTTTTGTGTACCAGGTTTATAGATTATTTTCGCTCCGTATTCTTCTATTCGATTCTTCCATCTTTTTAATTTGGGGTTTGGGTTTTTTTCTGATATAGAGAATATTAGGGATTGGTGATCTGTGTAAATAGTTAGGTCGGCTATTCCGTATAAGTAATTTCTAAGTTTTTCTAATGACCAAACTATTGCCAACAGCTCTTTTTCGTTTGTGCTATAATTTTGCTCTGTTTTATTCAGGGTTCTTGATATAAAGAATATCGGTTTATTAATTTGGGATTAAACTGCTCCTATGGCTGTTACTTGCGTCTGTGGTTAGTTCAAATGGTTTGTTGAAATCTGGTTGGAAGAGCTGTACTTGTTCTTGTAATTTCGCTTTAGTATTCTCAAATGCTTCTATGGCAGGTTCTTATAACTCGATTTTCCTATTGATACTTGACTGTTTTCTACCTGTAAGTATTTAGATGTTTGGTAATCTTTGAGAAGTTCTGAGTGAATTTTCTGTAGTAGCTTGCTAGTCTCAAGAACGAACGTAGTTGCTTCACATTTTTTGGGGTCGGGTGTTCTTTGATTGTATGAATTTTTTGAGGGTCTACAGAAATCCTATTATGTGAAATTATGTGTCCTAAATATTCTATTGATGTTTTAAAGAAGTGTGATTTCTCGTGGGAGATTTTCATATGTGCAGCATGTAGCGCATGGATTATTGTGGTCACATGTTCCAGATGTTCTTCTTCTGAGTTTGAGAAAATCAGAACGTCGTCTACATATACATAGGCGAACATCCCATGTATTCCCTGAGGATATCATCAATGCATCTTTGGAATATCGAGGGTGCATTTTTTAATCCAAAGGGCATTCTGACAAATTCGTATTTGGCACCGTTTACTGCGAACGCGGTTTTCTCTATCGGATTTTTTAATCAATATTTGGTGGAAACCAGATTCTAAGTCTACTGTAGAGAATACTTTTGCCTTTCCTAAATTTTGGATGGTCATGTTCACATCGGGAATCGAGTATCTATCAGTTATTGTGTGGGAGTTAAGTTTTTGGAAATCGATCACCATTCTTCTCTTAGGTTTACCAGTTTCGTCTGTCCCTTTCTTTGGAACTGTCCAGATTGGGGAATTGTACGGGCTATAGCTTTTTTTTATTATTCCTTGCTGTAGTAGTTGGTCTATTTCTGCGTTTACGAACTCGTTGTCTGAGAATGGGTATGGGTACTGTTTGGTCCAAATGGGTGATTCGTCCTTTGTGCGAATTGTTGCCTGAATTTTTGTTGTGAAAGGTAGGTTTTCACAAACTGCCTCGTTTTGTTTCATTAATATGTCTATTTGTTTAGAATAGTCTTTGTTGCCTATTGTATAATTTACCTGTTGAGCTTTATTGCTTCTTTTCGTAGTAATAAGTTCGTATTCAAATAAGTTAATTTGTGCTTTCATTTGTCTTAAACCTTGTTCACCTAGTATAGCGTCGAAATCTTGTAATTCCTCAATTTCGTAGAAAACTAAGGGGTGGCCTAATACATTAATGTGTTTTTTACTATTAATCACTGAGGTACCATGAAGTGTCTTTGTTTTTCTTTTTTCAATAGGGATACTTTTTGCTATTTTACAGGTTGTCTTAATGTAATTGTTTGTGCTACCACTATCTATTAATATACATACCTGTATTTTTAATTCTTGATCTGTCAGGATGAGGCATGGTAAGTTCCGGACTCGCTTTAAAAAAGAATGCGTTTCGACGAATTCCTTAAGAGGTTCGATGACAGGTTCCTCATTCAGCGTGATGATGTCATCTGTTTTCCTTTCTTCTGTTTGGTTGATCCTTTGGAGTTTATTTTGATGTTGGTAACTGTTGCTATGTGTTGGTCCTCTTTTACTGGGTGGTGGGTGGGCGCCATATTGATGTTGGTAGTTTTGGCGTTGAAATTGGGAGGCTTGTTGTTGAAAATTTTGACGTTGGAATTGTGTGGGTTGTCCGTATCGTTTGTTTATAGATGTATCGACTTCCATTGGTGTTGGTTTTTCGCATGTCTTACGATGTGGTTGTCGATAATTCAATTGGGGTGTGTGTCGTGCTTCTCTTGATGTGTAATGCGTTTCCCTTGAACGTGGGGCCTGTGTTCTTTGTTCTAGTCGTTGATATTTGTTGTCGTAGTATACCGTCTGAGCTATGGCATAGGCTTGGGATATGGTCTTAGGTCCATGAGCATATAGCGTATTTCGTATAATTAAACTGTTGTTTCCCATTATAAATGTCCTTATGGCTTTTTGTTCCGCTTCGGCAATGAGTGCTTGGCTTGCTCCTGGCTCTTTGTACGTCATATCTATTTTCGATATTATGAGGTTTAGTGCCTGATTTATTCTATCATGGAACTCCAGTAGTGTCATATTCCTCTGTTCGATTGATGTCATCTCGTTTTCCAGTATGTATAATGGTCTTTGATCAGCATAGGTTGCATCTAGTCGGTCGATGATCGCGTAGAAATTGTGTTTGGTGTTGTTGTTGGTCAGAACGTCAGATGCAGCGTCCATTTTCTTAGTTCTCACTATGGTTAGGGCATGTGCATACTTGTGGTGGGCTTTGAAGTTTCTGATGCTTTCCATGGTTTGCCATACTTGTTTCCTCCATGATCTATATTTTTTATTGTCGCCGTTAAAGGTAGGCAGAGCATCAAACGGTCTTAAATCGATGTCGTTAGCAGTGGTATACACTGGGATTAAGTCTTCATATTCCCTTGGCACATTTACTTTATTGCACTGATTTGATTTTTGTAGCTCGGTCACTTGATCTTTTAAATTTTTATTTTCGTTCACTTGCACCTGCATAAAACTTAAAACGTGCGCTAATTGCGCCTTTAAAGTAGCAATCTCACCTTCCATTCTGTGGTCTTCAGTTTCGGGATCTTTTGGAATGTTTCTCCCTCGGTCGTTTATTTCTTGTCTATTCCTCTTAGACATCCGGTGAAGCTCCGATTCGGTAGTTGAAATCCGGTCGATTGGAACGTCATTGGTTTTCACTAATAGTCTGGAGTTAGA
Source organism: Microdon myrmicae (assembly GCA_963931805.1). NCBI lineage: Eukaryota > Metazoa > Arthropoda > Insecta > Diptera > Syrphidae > Microdon > Microdon myrmicae. The sequence continues at coordinate 1,585,594 of OZ007497.1, read as the reverse complement.
ATCCTTGGTCCTTGATTCGTCGAGTGTTTTATCCTCGTACTCTCCTGACTTTTACAGGAATCCTTTCTTGGCTGTGGATACGTATATCTTAGACACGCATCCCGGTTGAGCTCCCAATTAATTAACTACACGTTAATTTAATTTAATTAAAAAATATATTTATTTTAATTAATAATAAAACATTACTATAATATTATATTGTTTAAAAGCGTGTTGACAACACGAGAGTCACAGCTCAAAGAGGAAGTGGAATCCATCGATAATTTTCATCTGCCTTCTGATTCGTTAAGATTATCTGAGGCGACATCTAGCAGTTTGGATGGTGATGTATTTTCGTCATGTTGTATGTAACTTGAAGCTCCTCGATAGTATAGTGGTTAGTATACCCGCCTGTCACGCGGGAGACCGGGGTTCGATTCCCCGTCAGGGAGCCTCTGGCGCAAGACTAATGACCTTGCCCGGAAAAAAAATCATTATGGGAAATTTAGCAAGCCTCAGGACTTGCTAAATAAGGCCAAGACCGGTTCCCGGTTGTAGTGCTGATGATGATGATGATGTATGTAAATTGAAGATTATACTTAGACGATTCATCTTCTGGTTGGTATATGATGATGGTATCTTATCTATGGTGATGTGGCTTGGTGTATTAACTCGGGCGAAGTCTTTTAAATAGAAGGTGTGGTATTCCATACGGACCGATCGAGTTTTTGTTGGGTAGTGATATTTTGAACTTGATTAATTCATCTGTGGTTAGAAATGTGCTGGTGTCTGAAGGATATGACGCCTTGTTTGTGTCGATAAATTCCCCTATGAAAGGAGTATAAGATGCGGGTAATCTGTGTGAGATATTTTCTATGTCGGTGTTTTGAAAATTAGAGAATGAGAGGGAATCATTTTGTTGATAGATCTTTGAGAAGTGATCAGCGAGGCAATTGACTATGTCCATGTCGGATTGGATAAGATTGTTGCTGAGTGGGTTGATAAGGTGATCGATTAGCTTCAAACCAGTTAGTCGGTTGATGTTTTTAAAGAGATCACGGTTGGGCTTGATATTGTTAAGTGTAGAGGTATAGGTCTGATACGCGAACTTTTTTAAATGTTCATTTATTCGGGTGGTCAGGAGTTGGATCTGACTTTTAATAAAGGGGCAGAATCTTATATGAAGTTTTCGGCGGAATTGTTTTTTGAGACGCAGCAATTTAGTTAGGATGCTGGGTAATGGTTTTCCTAAATGATTATGGGGGATGGTGGTGGGTGTATTACTGGTGAGGGCGTCCTTGATGGCCTGCTCAATTTTTAGGGCTGCCCGATCGATATCAGCAGGGGTTAGCTTAGATGATTCAGGGATTTGCAAGTTAGAAAAACTTGCAGCGACTTCTCTATTGACCTTTTTCGAGTTAGTCTTGGAGAAGTTCAGGACAGGACTGTGTGAGTAGAGCAGTTCGAAGAAGTCGACTTTGATCGAGGTGTGAACGGAACCATGATCAGAGGGAAAAAGAAAGGATACTGATTGTGGAAGAACGCGAGTTGGTTGCAGTGGCCTGTCGATGTACGTATATGGGTGAGATGAGACGAGGTCAAAAAGTTGACAACCGTATTTGTTGTTCTTGATGTCGTTGAATGATGTATGATGTACGTTCCAGTCTCCACCAATTATGAATGATGCAGGGAGAGACTGTCTGATTATTTGAGATAGGTCGGAGTCAGAGAAGTCTGGTTCTCGTGTTGGATGGATGTAAATGTATGTTAATATGATTACTTTTTTGTTCGATATGGAAAACATTGGTGAACCTGATTTCGGCGAATTAAAGTTTATTATTTAGTAGAATGCCGGTACCTCCATGGGATCCATTAGTTCTTGGGTTTGAAATAAATGTATAATTGGGGATGGACACTGGGGAGTTGGAATTAAGCCACATTTCTGAGAGGAGAAGGATGTCTGGGGAGAAGGTGTGGCGTCTCTGACAGATACACACAATACACAATCAAATAGTGAAGAACACCGAACGAAAATCGAATAAGAAAATACATCAGAGCCGTATACCATAGCGATAATAAAAAAATAATTCACATCAGTGGAATATACTTGACTTTAAAAATCGAATTCTAAAATCGGCCAGTAGCCTGATGTGTTCCGCTTCGGTTCAATTTTTGGTGATTCTAACTGTCATAGCGTCAGTTCAAATCACACGTTCTTCACTATCATTTCAAACGCCATAGTTGGTGACTACGACGTGATCTGTACACACAGTACACACTTTCCCGTAGTAAACCGAACTTCACACACGATCATGACTTCCGCATAGAGCACCAAGGCACACTCATCTGCTCCGACGTTATCTCGTCGCTCCGTCGTTCGCACCGAAGCTGATCGTAATGAAGTTACTGAGGAGGGAGTGGTGTGGCGTCTGTAACAGATACACACAATACACAATCAAATAGTGAAGAACACCGAACGAAAATCGAATAAGAAAATACATCAGAGCCGTATACCATAGCGATAACAAAAAAATAATTCACATCAGTGGAATATACTTTAGTATAAAAATCGAATTCTAAAATCGGCCAGTAGCCTGATGTGTTACGCTTCGGTTCAATTTTTGGTGATTCTAACTGTCATAGAGTCAGTTCGAATCACACGTTCGTCACTATCATTTCAAACACTATAAAGGTTTTAAAAAACAACCGTAAGACCAGAAATATTCTTCTGTTACATATGGATGTTGTAATATATAGATTCTGCGTTGAGGGCGACTATAGTTAGTTCAGCCATTAAGGGAGAGAATATGGGAGGTTATGAGTGAGAGGATCAGACCTTTTTTTCGATATCCGACATATTCTTCAATGGAGGAAGCATAGTTTGTAAACTCTTGATGTAGCCCATGATGTCCAGGTTGAGGTCAATGGAGTTGGGGCTGTGTGACGTCAGTGTTTCGATTGTTTTTGATGAGATCCGCATATAATGTTCCTGGTTTTCTAGGCTGTGGTAATGTGTTCTACGATGTGGATTTGGTTGGTGCGGATTTGTTGGTTGTACTGGGTTTTATTCTTCTTTGGAGAATTTTCAATTTATGAGGGCACTGGGAGAAATTGGCTGGATGTGGACCTCCGCAGTTACAGCATGTCACAGCGATTTCCTTATAATCGATCCATCGAGGTTTGTGGTTTGGATTTTTCCGCGTTCTATACCTTGCGGGTTGACTTTACATTCTTCTGGTTGGTGTTCATCAGCACATCTGCCGCATCGTATATTTAGGTGGCAAGCTACCGCCAACTGACCCGAGCCTTGGCATATCTTGGAATGGATGATGCTTTGTTGCGTAAACAAATACTTAATGTGGCAAGCAATTTGTACAGATCTATGCAGGATATAACGATTTATATTATTGTTGTGTAGTTTAATTCTTTCAAATGCTTAACGATTGTAATATCACGCCGTTTGTTATTTAGGACGGAACTATCAAGGAGGAGAAATTAGAAATTATGAAGAAGCGTGTTTACTCTGGCATTAAATATGTGAAGAATTTTACTTGGGATAATTCTGAACAAATTTTACCTCCACAATTTAGTTCAAACATGTGCTTGTGGACGCAATGAAGGATTGCTTGATCCCATTTACCAGAAATTTTCTTCTGAAGCGGATGAAGAAATTGCTGCTTTGGGCGCAAAGCTTCATTGTCCACTTCTGAGTGATGATTCAGATTTTACGTTTCTGATGTTAAGGTTATACTGTTTTCAATGTTATCTACAACGGCTTACAAAAGGAATCATACATTTCGGCAACGGAATGAATCGAAAATCCAGTGAGGCGTCAGCTCAGGACGATGGCGATGATATGGGTTCCCCATCCAGCCAACCACTAAATGCAATTTGGAGTCTTTCCGATGGAGGACTACGGTGATGACATTCGGTGACCCTCACCGCAGATATTACACTCCTGCTTGTTTTGTTTCAGGTAATCGTTCAAGCGAGCAAGCAACAAACCTCAGGACATCACTCAAGGTCAATGGGTCCGCCGTCAGCGGTGGATCTGACATACTAACAGAGTAGGAATCCAAGACCTACCATCACTCCACAGTTCACCTCTCGTTTCTATACACAGTTTTAAAATGAAAGACCGGGAAGCAATTTTCCGCGATCAGTGCATTCTACTGACATCCAGATAGGGTGTCGCCTGCCTCTGTACCGGACGTCTCTGTGATCCACAGTTCCAGTAAGCGATATTGTATGCAAAATCCTATAAACATCAATCATATTTCACATTGAACTAGACAGCTGTAAATGCCCAAATAAAGATTTCCATCACTCAAAATCATTTTTTTTAATTTAGGAAAAAGTAATTCAAAAACCAAATTGAATGATTAAAATTACTTTTTGTCTCTGGAAATGTAGGACAGTGAACTAGAAAATCAGGTTTAGACCTCCAATAAACAAATAAAAATGCAACCGTCTCCCCTTAAAAATGCCAATTCAAGACTGCTCCCATATGACGCCACTCAATAACATCTTTTGGCTTTCATCAATTGCCTTACCACATATACGGGATGAATGAAATGCATTCCAAGTTCAGTTACCACATACAGTGCCATTTGAACTCTCATAACTCCTGGGTAGCTACATCCCGTCGTATACACAGCAGTAGTGTGTTCGCAAGTCATTCACAGTGCCAACAAAATAATTCATAACACATCTCTCTTCATCACGCGAATGGTGATGGTGATGTTCAGGTGAGGAATTGTCCTCCTTTTCGGCCTGTGGCTATTGGCTATTTCATACGATCGTGTCTGGACGGAACTGGTCATTGCAAAATGCTGGAACTCTATTCTCATCACAATATGCATTTTCCCTTACAGAATGTTAAACGTGGAACATTAATCATCTTACGTCGGCTGCCGGTGTGTCATATTCTTCCAAAGATAAATTCCCTAGAATAGTAGGTAGAGTTTTCCATCTTTTTTATATGTGCTAAGACGGATTCCAGCCACTAGGAACTTAGTGGTTTGAGTGAAAGAGCATACGTTCTTAAAAGGCGTGGGAATATGAAAAATGTTGTGGTTCTCCTAGTTTTCGTAAATACAAGTGTGAATCCTTTACATAATTCCTGCCGGTTTATAAATGTAATAATGCCTCTGATTTGTTGTCTGTGATGTATTCTATTCGAGTCTATGCAAATAAGCTAACCGACTTATCGAGGTAATCAGACCTTCACAGCAAAACAAATAAAGAAGCTTTGGAGGAGAGGTGTGGACCTTAATATACGGAAGGTGCTTTAGCTGAAATAAAATGAAGTGGTTTTCGAAACTCGTATACATTTTGTCATACACGGCAAACAATATGAAATAAACATTAGAAATTTACTATGGTTTTATTATTATTATTACCTGGGTTTAATAAAATTCAAAACAAATTACTAGAAAAACAGATGGAATATGACACCGTTTTTTTGGACTCAGGACCAAATGATTGCAAAAGGTTGGTAGACATGACATCAAATACAGTCAAACTGTAAAAAAATCCTACTGGAAGAGATTACATCGGACAAGCTACCAATAAAGAACATGGACGATGTGTCATTATGACAAGCTAGGTACTTGGAAACCAGGAAATTATTTATTTTCCCCTTTTTTTGTAATAACACACACATACAGAAAAGATTATGCGGTATTTGTAAATTTAAAAAAGAAGAGAGAATCAATGTGCATTGGCTTCTACTGCCTGACAATTATAATGAAAAGGAAACAGTGGTAATGCAGTCGACCTTACCGGGTTTGTCGAAAGAACGATTTCATGTGCTTCCGTATGTGTGAAATAATCTTTCATCGTGAACTGATGTGGAGTATCTGACTGTTGGCAATTGTGCGAAAATGTTTTGTGTGGTAAAATGCGGCAATCAATCAATTGAACAACCACCGATAGAAAAGCGATAAGCAGTATAGGAGTAATGTGCTGATTAAGGCAGAAACACACAAAAACGCAAACCACTGAGAAGAACAGCACCGAAAGAAAAATCGAAATCTGTCATCAGAGTCGTATACAATAGTAATTAACCTAACAACTCCACAGCAATAAATCATCATCATCATCGGCACTACAACCGGGATCCGGTCTTGGCCTTATTTAACAAATCTCTCCACCGGCCCGGATTTCGAGCCGATGTCATCCAGTTTGGCACTCGTAGGCTCTGGGCGTCCTGGTCTACACCACCCCTCCATCGCAGACGAGGTCTGCCGCGCAGTCTCCTTCCGTACATCCTGCCACGAAGGTCTTTCCGGACAGGCTCCTCTTCGCTCATTCGAGCTAGGTGTCCCGCCCACCGGAGTCTACTGAGCTTGATTTTTCTTATAACATAAGCTTCAAGGTAGATTGCGTACCACTCATGGTTGTAGCGTCTCCGGAATCGTCCTCCCTCACATAATGGGCCAACAATTCTCCTTAAGACCTTCCTCTCGAACGCGGCTAATAGTTCAGAGTGCCTTTTATTGATCCCACAGGTCTCGGATCCATACATGAGTACTGGTAAGACCATGGTCTTGTACAGTAGTAGCTTGGATGTTCTGGATAAATTTCGGGATTCAAAGAGCCTTGATAGACCATAGTAGGCTTTGTTGGATTTGACCAGCCATTCGCGTATTTCTTCTTCCATATTGTTATCGGCTGATACTATTGACCCATAGCAGTTAAAGGAATGCACTACTTCAAATTCGTGCTCCACTACCCTGATAGTTTGATCAACGTTAGGTCTTCTCTTCGCAGAAGTTGCCACCATGTACTTAATTTTTCCTTCATTAATGTGCAGTCCCAGTTTTTGTGCCGCCTGCTGGATCTGAGTGAAGGAGTCCTGTACAGCCGATTTGGTTCCACCGATGATGTCGATGCCATCTGCGTAGGCAAGTATCTCACTGAACATGGTGATAATAGTCCCTCTAGTTGTGATGCCAGAGTCACGGATTGCTTTCTCCAACGCCAGGTTGAAGAGGAGGCAGGCCGGGCAGTCCCGTTGTCGGAGTCCATTAAAGATGTTAATTGGTTTGGACAGCAATCTCGCTATTTTTACTTGACTAGTTACGTTGGTGGGTGAATCTCCGATCAATCGCTGATTTGCGAGGATGAAGCCACACTGATATTGACCAATGATGGCGTTGGCGTCTGGACATACCCGGTCTCATAGGATAGAGGTGAGTATCTTATGGGCGGTACTCAGCAATGTCCTACCCCTAGATTTGCTGCACACTGTGATATTTCCCTTCTTATGTATGGGGCAAATTATTCCGCGTCGCCAATCTTCCGGCATTTCCTCTAGCACCACGTGCTCGTGAATTGCGTAATGTAACGCTGTCCCTCCTTGTTTGATCAGCTCAGCTGGTATGCCATCCGCTCCGGGGGCTTTATTTGAGCTGTCTTACGGCTTTTAATATTTCCTCAATGCTTGGTGGCGGCAGCATTTGGTCTTGATCTTGCATTGGTGGAGCCTCCAATTCTTCTGTGAGCTGACCATTTAGCAATTCATTGAAGTGCACTTCCCATCGCTTCAGAACGCTTTAAGGATCGGTGATCAGATTACCCTCTTTATACTTGCAGTAAATGCGGCGTGATGGGCGCCGCGTCATACTGCGGACTATTTGGTAGAACTTCCGCGTCTGGTGCGGACCTGCCTCTTTACTTTTCGTCTATTTCACAGATACGTTTTTTTTCCACGCACTTGTCTTTTGTCTGTGGAATCTTTTTTCAGATCTTCTGAGCTTTTTGTATTCCTCCTCGCGTACCCGCGTCCCCATCATGCACTCATCATCAAACCAGTCGCTCCGATCTCTACGACTGCTGCCTAAGATGGAGTTGGCAATACTAATGACAGTATTCTTAAGGCGTGTCCATTTCTCTTCTATACCTGGCATTCTCGCTCCAGAACTTACTCTCCTTCCACCGAGCTCTTCGAGGGAGAGTCTTAACACATGACCAAAGGTGTTACTGGTTTCTCAATACGTAAAACAGCCGTGGTGATCTGAATCTGATTTGTGGGTGCAATACGTCTCCGTAAAGCAATCCGCTCTCTACGTTGGCACCTCGGTACGTTCGTACCCTCATCAGCCTCGAAGAATGGCGGCGATCTATCAACACGCGGTCAATTTGGTTGCGACTGACTCCATTAGGTGATACCCAGGTGGCTTTGTGGATATCTTTACGCGGAAACGTGGTACTCGCAACGACCAAGTTTTTTGATGCTGCCAGTTCGATGACTCGTAGTTCATTGTCATTAGTGTTCTCATGCAAACTATGGGAACCGGCGTAGTGCCTGAAAACCGGCTCCCGACTTATTTTCGCATTCAAATCACCAAGAATGATTTTCACATCGCTTCTTGGGCAGGCATTGAGGACCCGTTCGACGTTCTCAAAGATTTCTTCTTTTTCGTCGTCAGGGAACTCCCTGGAGGTCTGTGAACCTTTAAAAGGCTTATATTTTAAACTTGCCTCGCACGCGAAGAGTGCATAGAGGCTCGTTTATTGCATTAAAGCCGACAATGGTGACCTTCCGTTTTTGGCTGACTAGGAAGCCTACCCGAGCACATGGCGTTTTGCATGGCAGCTGTAATAATAAAATATGGATTTACCACTTCAACCCGAAGTTAAATAAGCAGTCAGCTGAGTGCACAGCAGCCGGTGAGAGCCGTCCAAAGCGACCCAAGACGCAACATCAGCTGGATACTGAAAGAACTTTATTTAGCTAACAAAATAGGCGGTAGCTCTACTCAACCAAACTAAAATAAATTTATTGGAAAAAATTACTTTTAGCTTCGGAGAAAAGAGGAAATGAGAGGAGCTCTTCCGCCAATATTTCTTGGACTCAAAGCCGCGTTTTACGACATAGTCAAGAATGTGATCCATTCTATGAAGCGGTTAGAATCACAGCAAAACCAAAGCATTAACACATCAGACTGCCGCCGTATGTACACAAGGCAGTATTTTGACGCTACTTAAGCTATGTTAATTAATCTCATATACGGCTTCGGTGTTTTTATTTTTCGATTTTCTTTTGATGCTGTGTTCTTCACTAAGGTTGGGTGTTCTTGAGTGTCTGTTGTTAACAAATCTGCACAATGTTTATACTTTGTCCTTTTGGATGAAATTTGGAATGCACCTTGCTGAGGAAACAATAAAGTATTAATTTAGGGAACTAACAATGAAGTGTGGAACAAAATATTTGTCAAATGTTCGGTACGGCAGACCTCGTTCCGCTTATCTACATATTTGATGATCTGTTGTATAATTTCTTATCTTTGGTGTTGATGCATGCAATAAGATCCGCTAGTTTACCCGCATACCACTCAGATAACTCCAAAGTAAGAAGTTTAGCGGGACGCGATTGATTCGTGTAATCTTAGGAACCGGTTGTGATCGTCGCTTCTGGGGTTTTCTGATGCAAAACACCCACTGTTGGAACTACATGTCATCTAGGTATATACTATCGAATTTTGGCTACAAAAACTTTGCTTCTTTAGTGTTGTTTTCGAAGAAAAATGGAAAGGTGTCAGCCCGAAAATTACACCACACAATGATTTGTTGTGGATGTGTGGATTCCTAAATGCTTGCTATTGGATTTTCATCCTCCCAGATGCGATAATTCTGCTAATTGACGATCTGTAGTGGTTAGCAAAACTATAACAATCCCCCATGCAGAGATTAACCCAAATTATATCCATACCCACATCTCCTACTGAATATCTAGATTGTATTAATTGTATCCAATTTATTCATAAGAATCAAATTAAATGCGTAAAGCTCCAATGTAAAAGTCGGTTGTTATTTTTTTTTTAAATTAAATAAAAAATAAAAAAATGGTATAACCTCCAAGAGTCTATTGTGGGTGGACGCGGTAGTGTAGCTTGTTTTTGTGGTTACTAAGCAGAGAGGAAAACATCGTTACAATGCCAGAGAGGTGGATGTAAGTCTCGTCACTGAAAACAAGAGGGCAGTTGATAAGTCAACGACTTTTTAAATAAAAGATATTATTTTCGGCAAATAAGCATTTTATTTCTCAACATAATCTCCTTTTAGTTCAATACATTTAGTCCAGCGTTTTTCCAATTTTTTTATTCCTTCCGAATAACAGGTTTCGTCAAGTCCCTCAAAATAGACGTTCGTTTCTGTGATGATCTCTTCAATCGACCCAAATCTCTTACCGCCCAGCCATTTCTTCAGGCTTGGAAACAGGAAATAGTTGCAGGGGGCTAAATCTGGAGAATGTGCTGGTTGGGGTGCAGTTCGTAACCCAACTTATGGATTCTGCTTGATTATGCTTAATCAGCATACAAAATTCATTTTTTTCGACTTTCGTTAAAATTCACGACGTTGTCTGCTTTAAACGGCTGTCAAACATAAACTAAATGACGCAAAATGGCGTTGCTCAAACTTTGACAGTAGTCTATTTATAGATTGCAGTTGACGAGAGCACTGCGCGGGAAATTCAAAAAGTCACTGCCTTATCAAACCCTCATATATCCGTTGAGCGGAATGGCAACCTCAGTACCTGTGTCAAGTGGAACTTGCAGGTGTGCATGTTCAAATCAAAAGCTTGAGCAACGGGATCGGGGCAAGTTTCAATTCTTATGAACGATGACGAATCGATGTGTCCCGTATATTTCAGTCAATGGTACGGAGCGGATCGTGTTTTCACCAAAGACTAGTGCTTTTCAATTTCTACACGATCTTTTAAATTGTGAGCTTAATAGGATGACGATTCTGACAAAATAAAATCATGTTAAGAGCAAAACGTATTTTTGTAAGGTGTATTGCTCGATCGTGTGCCGTTTTCATGGTTCTGTGGCGTCTCTAACAGATACATACACAATACACAAGCAAATAGTGAAGAACACCGAACGAAAATCGAATAAGATAATGCATCAGAGCCGTATACCATAGCGATAAAATAACAATTCACATCAGTGGAATATACTTGAGTTTAAAAATCGAATTCACATACGCGGCAGTGGCCCGATGGGTTGAGCTTTGGTTCTATATTTTAGTGATTCTAACCGTCATAGTGTCGGTTCGAATCACTCGCTCTTCACTATCATCACAAACGCTATAACTGGTGACCCCGACGTGATCTGTACGACATAACACACACTCCCATACACACACAGAACTTTAGCATTTACAATCATACGACTCCTACGCAGAGCACCGGCTCACTCGCCTGCTCTGACATTTTCTCGATCGCTCAGTCGTTCACATCTCAAAGTAATGATCGTAATGAAAGTTCCTGGGAAGGGAGTGAGGTGGCGTTTTTAGCAGATACACACACGACTAGTGAAGAACAACACCACCAAAAGCACATCCATTAAAGCCGTATACCATAGCAATAATATACCATTTCCACATTAGTCGAATGTATTTGAGTTTAAAAGTTGTATTGTAAGCACGGCCAGTAGCCTGATGTGTTACGCATTGGTTCAATTTTTGGTGATTCTAACTGTCATAGCGTCAGTTCAAATCACACGTTCTTCACTATCAATCCCAAACGCTATAGTTCAATTCGCCAATGCATCAACTTCACAAACGTCGAAGAAAAAGTGTAAAACATTTAACGTCTCAACGTCGTTACATTGTATATCTCAATGTGAAAATTATATTTAGGGAGGTGCCTTAGGTTCTCTTTTTATGTTGTAGTTAATTGTGGAAACGTATACATATTACTTCCTTAATAACGTAATTAGGCCAGAGCCTACAGCCTGTGATGGATACGGGCTTTAAATAACATATTTAGTCTGGAATTTTGCCAACTGTTGCCAATGACTACAAGTTAATTGAAGTCGGACATATATACATAAACAAAAGCAGAAAATCTCTTTAGACCACGAAGAGCATATGTGTCTCGGGCAATTTCCAATTCAAGGTACTTGTAATAAATTGTTCTCCCTCGCCTTGGCTAGTTAATTCCAGAGAATATACGCACCATCGCTTATTTAGTGTATCTGAAGGTAGTTAAAACATCCCATCCCATATCCGTAGCACATCCATTCAGGATTTATTAGTTTTCAATGATATCCCAACTCGGAAACAAGAATCAATAGTAGCACCGACTATTGCACACCTGGAATTAGTTAACCAACACTGTGAGATGTGTCTACCTTCTCACGTGCGAAATTCCACAATCCAATTCCTTTGAACAATTATAGGAAAGACATAAGGCAGTGAAATTCCTTAAATCCACAGCTCAACTGATCTTTACCAATTGTACATGTATTCACTCCATTTCTCACCTTCTATCAATGCCAAGGATAAATCGCTAGCCATGAGCCTTAAGCATAGACACGATCAATGGCAGCATAGTAAGAAGACACCTGCATTCGGTGAGATCCGTTTATACGCGTGATGAGATCATTCGCTATAATCATATCCTGTTCAGTAGACAACGTAATCTCGGGATTAACGTGTTCAACTGAGAAGTGAATGTAAATTAAGACCAACAATATCTAGACGTCGATCTGCGCAAATGGATCTTTGTCGAACTTCCTAGAACACAAATTGCTGTGAAACCTAAACACTGATCAACTGATCAACAGGTGCTATAATTGAAAACATCTCCATAGAGCACATGACAAAGGGTGATTGGCTGATCATCGGCCGCCTCATGAGATAGAAATCACTTTCTGCTTAGTTCGGTAGGAAGATTGCTAGTCGTTTATCTAAAGGGGAGCAGCAACCACATCACCAGCAACAGGTCGATTATTACAATGATCAGACACTATGAAGAGATTACTGTCGCCGCTGATCATGCTGATGTGATTCACGGAAGCCGTGGAAATAGTGCCCGTAATGATGTGCTGTAACACAAAAGCCAGGCGGGCCGGTGACTCGAGAATTATAGTATAGTAAAGCACCGGAGGTAGGGAGTTCCTTGACTTCTCTACGCATCGGTGGATCGAGTGGAACCTACTCATCGGAGCAGAAAATCAGGTACCCCGGCGAAACGTACAGCTACATAAGGCACAGAAAAGTAGCCTGCGAAAAGTAAGAAGGAATTCATAATCTCCGATCGAGACAAGTGGATTCGGACAGAAGCGTGTAGTGATTCTCAGATGTTCGGCGTCGTTGTTGTCCGAAGTTATGGGGGAATTTTTAATAAGTTTTATAATTTCTTTCGTTTTTTTTCAGTTTTTACTTTGTCTTCGACTTTTGTCTTGTTCTATTTTTATTACCACTATTCGTTTGAGTTATTTTCTAGCGCGCGGAATTAAGATCGCGCGCTAATATCGTAATTTTGAGTTCTTTATGTGATGTTGCTGGAAATTGGACTTCTTAATGAGGTAGTCGACGTATCTTTTTCTATGTGCTGTGCACATTTGGGGCATTGAAGGGAGAAACATAAAGTAGTTGCATAGGAAAGGTGCACAATTCAACCGTGGAACAGATGGACAGTTACTTGTTGATCTTGCTGCGGTTATGCCTGTAAGTTTTGTTAAATTCATTATCTTGATTGATAACAATGTTGTTGGAGAGATGTTTCTAGAGGATGTATACAACTGTTTAGAAATTATAATGGACTTAAATTTACGAGCTTTGTATGTGAACCATCGTAATATGTCTCATCTATTTGATATGGATGAAGCATTATTGAACAGCAATCGGAAGAGCAATTAAGCCCTTAAGTAAACACTCTAATTGAAACGGCCTGGTGGTGCTTCACAACCGACGATTGTTCCTATAAGAAATGCTAAAAAAAGTATTATAATAGTCAGACTCTACTTAACAGAGCAATGACAGAGCTTTTCCTCTTCTTTAATTTGTTATATTGTTGTTACATAAGAGCAATACTCACCATAATCCCCATGAAGATCCAGCTCTTTTTGGCCAACCAAATACATTTAGTATTCGACAACATTTACCATAATTGTAATGGAATTTTAAAGAGTTATGTGACCTGGACTTCCACATTCCATTAAACGAGGTTCATCTGATAGGCCTTGGTTTGATAAAAAATGCGAGCAGATTACAGCGGCAAAAAATAGAACTTTTAAACTGTTGGAAGTGGGTGGCAAATCAATAATTAAGAACAACGGTTAAAACACGAGGATATATATATATATATATATATATATATATATATATATATATATATTTGTCTTATTACAAATGTAGAGTATGTATAATAAACGTCTGTTCTGTATGGATGGTGCTATGCAACTGATTCATTCCTCTGTCTCCCGCCATCGGCTTGGTGGTAACGAAACGCGATAGTTCTACTTGTCGGTAAGGTCGCTATCTCTACAATCTCCCCCTCGGAAAGATCTCCTCCCGAGCTTGGATCTTTTCGCATGGATAGCCCTTGAAGCATCTTGGACCGGTGAATCTCATGTTGATTCCTTCCGAGTGATTTTGTCAAAATATCTGCCATATTTTGATCCGTAGTCACGTATTTCAGTTTAATTCTTCTATTTGCAACATTTTCCCTCACGTAGTGGTGTTTCATTGCAATATGCTTCGTTCGGCTCTTGCTGATGTAACTCTCTGCGTGTGCTATCGCAGATTGACTATCGCTCAGAATGATCGTCTGATCCCTGGCGAGTTCGTTCAGTCCAACTGAGTTCAGCAAATTTCTCATCCATATGACTTCCCTTGCACAATCCGCTAAAGCCGTATATTCTGCCTCCATCGTGCTCAAAGCGACTGAAGTTTGTTTCGTGCTTTTCCAAAGTATTGGTGGTCCTGCCAATATCACCACGTATCCACTGATACTCTTCCTGTCCAATGTTGATGTGGCCCAATCTGCGTCACTGTACGCCATTAACTCCCTTCCTGTTGTTTTGTAAATCAATTCCAACTTTTTGGTTTCTTTCAGGTATCTCAGTACTCGCATCGCAGCGCTCCAATGTTGTTCGTTGTGTCGAGTACAAAACTGAGCCAATCTAGCTACGTGAAATGCTACGTCCGGCCGTGTTCGTTGAGAAATGTACAGAAGTCCTCCGATGAGTTCTCGGTACGGCCGATCGCTTTCACTTTCCTCATCCTGTTCCTCCAGGAATGTCGGTCCCACTTCCATGGGTGTTTGGAATACTTTGGCGTTCTGTAGTCCAAACCGCTCTACTAATTTATCAATGTAGTTTTCCTGCGAAAGTGATATGCTTCCCTCTTGAAATTCGTGGAAATCTACTCCCAATAGGTTTGTCAACTTCCCCAAGTGTTTGACATCAAAGCATTTGTTTAACAAATCTCCTACGTGTTTCCTGGTAGCCTCGTTTTCGACAATTGTCACCATATCGTCGACGTAAACTGTCAGCAATGCTCGCCCTTTGGTAGTCTTTAGTTCGTAAACGCACGAGTCTACCTTGTTTCTGATGAATCCCTTTTCAATCAGTGTTCCGTTCATGTGCTCGTTCCAGCACCTTCCACTTTGTTTCAATCCGTAGATTGATTTCTTCAACCAACACACTTTGTTTTCGTCACCCTTTTTGACGAAGCCTTCTGGTTGTAACATGTATACATCTCGTTCCAGCTTGCTGTGGAGATAAGCGCCCTTTACGTCGTATTGGTCAATAATCCAGCGCTTTTCAACTCCAGCCGCTATCAGCAAGCGTATTGTCTCGAAGTTTGATACGGGTGCGTATACTTCGTCGTAATCGATGCCTTTTCTTTGCGAACATCCTTTAGCCACGAGTCTCGCTTTTCACCTCAGTGCGTCACCCATTGTTTTCTTTGCGTAAACCCATCTGCACTTTATCGGTGTCACTCCGCTTGGCGGATCCACGAGTTTCCAAGAATTGTATTTTATCAGGGAGTCATATTCACCGTTCATCGCTTCCTACCAGTGTGCTGATTCTGGAGATTCAATTGCTTCTAGATAAGACGATGGTATCTCCTTTCCGTTGACGGTTGATAAGTTCGCTTTGTAGTCTGGGGTTTCTCTGTTCAGCGTTTCCGAAATTCTCCCGGATCAAGTTATAATGCTGGGCGTACGGTTTCCGCTTCGTCCGTTTCCTCTGCATTATCAGCAATCTCGATTTCTGAATAGTTTTGGTCCCTTATTCGTGGCCTCAAATTCATTTTGTGCGATACTCGTTCTTTTTCGTGTTCGGGACCTTTCCTTGGTCTTCCTCGCCTTGTTCGTGTCGCTCGCCCCTCGGTATCGATTTCAATCACGTTCGGTGTTGGCGGTACTGGTTCATTATCGTCTTCTTCCAGCTGTATTACCTCCGTTGTAGATGATTCCGCGACTGTGTCCTCCTCATCTCCGTCGAGTTGTCCTTCACTCTCATTTTCCCTTGGCTCCTCGGTTTGGACTGCTTCTGGGCAATTTTCTTTTGTTCCCTCGTCCGGGTTAGCTACTTTGGACTCGTCGTGGTAGTGTGCTTCCTTGAAGACGCAGTCTCTCGATTCCTCGATCCGTTGTTTGTCTTCTAGCCACACGCGGTATCCACGTCCTCTCTTAGCGTAACCAATGAGTCTTCCTCTCTTCGCTCTAGGGCTGAGTTTGGATTTTCTCTTTGCTTTGAGTATGTGCACGAATACCTCACATCCAATCTCACGGAAGTAACTCACGTTCGGCTTCTTCCCAGTCCAAATTTCGTAGGGCGTCCTCTGGTTGTCATGAGAATTTGTAGCTCTGTTTCTTGTGTATACAGTTGTGTCCGCCAGTTCAGCCCATGCCGCCTTTGGCAATCCTGTGTCGTGTAGCGTTGCTCGTAATAGGTCAAGTATCGACCTATTGAGCCTCTCTGCTACTCCGTTTTGCTGTGATGTATGTATCATCGTTGTCTCATGGATGATACCCTTTTCCTGACAATATTGTTTCCAAATGTTTGAACAAAACACTAGACCATTGTCAGTTCTAAGTCGCTTTAACTTCTTGTTCGTCTGGTTTTCCTCTTCTCAAGGCTCTGCCCACGCTCGACTGGTGACTGCATTTTGTAACATCAGGGGCATCGGTTTCACCAATACGAATATAAACGCCGTCCGCCAATATTTGCAAACAACGACACCTGATATCCTTGCCCTAACTGAGACCCAGGTCGATTCGTCAACTGATTCGACATATCTTTGTTGCTCAGTGTTGGAGACGGAGGAGCACACGACGGCCGACTAGTAGCACACGACTGCCGACTGGCAGATTTTTTATAAAACGCTGTCTTTATTGACCATTAAAAGTTTAGTTACATAAGTTTACAGCTAACTTAATTAAGTTGTGACAAATTTACTTACAATGCCTAGAACATTTTTCCAAGTAATATTTAAATTGAGGTCTTACGTCTAAGGAGATCTATAAGATACAATTTATTAGTATGACTCCTGGAAAGGTCATGAAAACCAGGATGGATTGTCAATGTTTACAATAAATATTCTTAAAACTACTTATCTCTACTTAAATCTAGCTTATATCTAAGGTAGTTAAATAAATTCACATATAGTCATTTAGAACAAATTTGACTAGTCTTAAGATTAAGTTGAGATTCCATACTTTACATACCCTAAGGAGGGAAGGGAGCGGCAGAGGGAGGTCTCTCCACCGACTGCTCGTTAAAGGAAAGAACCCGAGAAAAGGGTTGAATGTTTGAGTATTTGAAGTGGTTAAGATCGGTTACCCTGTTATGGTAGATGATTTCGTTCGCATCATTTACTAATCTTCCTGCGTAGAAGAGAGCCTTTAAATGGAGTGCATGAAGATAGGGATTTGATGCATTGTGGCTGGGGAGGCTAAGGGAATTGATGAGAGGGTTTGGATTGGCTGACAGGTTTTCAATGAATCTTATCGACAATTCCAGGAACCTTCTATCCAATCTCTCCAGGCCGACGGAGTGGTATAGCGTAAGGCTTCTGATATATTTGTGGGAGTCGCGCTGTCGACGTAGCCCTGTGATTAGTCTAAAACACTTCCTTTCGAAGATACGAAGTTTTTCCATTTGAGAGGGAGAGATATGGAACCAGATGGGACAAGCGTAAGTAAGTGTGGGCCTGATGATTTGTTTATAAAGTAGAAGTTTGACTTGTTGAGAGAGACCATCTGCCTTCCACATTACTTTCCGACAAAGGTTCAGCTGTATCCCCGCTTTGCGGATGACATTGTTTATGTGAGTCGTGAAAGAGAGATTATTTTCGAAAGTAATGCCCAAGTATTTTAGTGATTTAGATGGTTTTATGAGGGTGTTGCAGAGGTTCAGTTGGATTTTTGAATGGTTACGTACCGTGTTATTGGTACAGTGAACGTTTCTACCTTTAAATACAATCATCTGAGTTTTGTTGGGGTTTAAGCGGATCTTCCATTTAAGGAAGTAGGAGGAAAGAATTTGGAGGAATTCATTTACGCGGTTTCTGGCAGATAATACGAGCCTGCTGCTGGAGTAGACAAGGGTATCGTCTGCGTAGTTGAGGATTCGAGTATTCGGTGAGACGGGTTGAGGAATATCAGATGTGTATAGTAAATATAAGAGGGGGCCCAGAATGGATCCTTGGGGGACTCCTGCTGTTATTGAGTACGTCTGGGAAAGGGTGGAATTTATCTTGACCATGAATTTCCTATTTGATAGGTACGAGTAGAGAAACTTGGAAGTGTGATTGTTGAGACGATACGTGGAATGTAATTTGTACAGAAGACCCGCAGTCCACACGCAGTCGAAAGCCTTGGATATGTCAAGGGAGATACACACAGTGGGGCACTGGTCGTTAAGAGCCATAGTGATGTCGTGAGTAAACTTGAGGAGAGCGTGACATGTTGAGTGCTGTGCACGAAAACCGAATTGAAAATCAGGGAGTAATGAGTTAGTTTCCGCGAAGGAGAGTAGGTAATGGTGAATTTTTAATTCAAGTAATTTGCTTAAATTATTAAGTAGTGAGATGGGTCGAAAATTGGCCGCCGTCAGGGATGCGCCTGATTTTTTAATGGGGATGACTATGGCAGTTTTCCAAGACTCCGGTATGTGACCAGCATTTATTATGTGGTTTAGCAGGGTCATGATGTATAGTCGATTTGAAGGGTTGAGGTTTTTGAAAAGCACATGTGGAATTTTGTCCAAGCCGGTAGAGTTTTTACTGCTACGAGAAGATATCATTTGGTTAAATTCCTGTGGTTGTAAAAAGAAGTTTGTATCGGTGGGTTGAGATGCTCTATTGTCATTATTAAATTCAGTTATGAATGGAGTGAATGAGGAGATTAGTTCATGGGATGTATAACGGTTGACCACTTCCTCAAACTCGGAGTTGCCTAGGCTATTATTTTGCCTATGCACTTGGGAGAAGTGTTCCGCTAAATAGTTTGCTATTTCAGAATCAGAGTACAGAATATTATTTCTGGGACCAATTAGTCTGTCTATTGAGGTGTGTATTTTTCGTCCTGTAAGGCGATTGATGTTTTTGTAAAGATTACGGTCGGGTCTGATACTATTTAAAGTGGAGATGTAGTTCTGCTCTACGAAAGCATTTAACTGCTGGTTAATGAGGGCAGACAATAATTGAACCTGTACTTTCAGGAGGGGACAAAATCTTCGAAATAGTTTTCGGCGGAGCTTTTTTTTTAATGAGATGAGTTTGAGGGTGAGATATGGAAGTGGTTTACCTACGAAGGAGTGTGGCATCCTTGAAGGGGTATTAGCATACAGGGCTTGCTGTAAGATCCCTTCCATCTTACAAGCTGCTTCTTCAATTTCGTTAGGGTCCAAGTTATTCGTCTCTGTGATGGGAAGCGTTTGAAACATATCGCCAACGGATTTGTTGACCTTTCTCCAGTTAGTTCTGGAGAAATTATGGACTGGGTTGAGAGATTGAAGCGGATTTAAGGGGCCAAGGTCAATTACCGAGTGGATGGAGGCATGATCAGAGGGGAAGAAGTGCGACACAGTAGGGGGAGATACAGAGCGTAGGAGCGCAGATTTTAAGAAGAAGTCTATAGTTGATTGAGTAGAGCTGGCCGACTGGCAGACTGAGCACATTTTATACTCTGGCTCCTTGTTCCTGTGACAACATGCGAACGAGGGAAAGGAGACAAAAAAGCGAATATAAGCAGCGGCAGTTGTGGAGTTGGTACCAGTACAAGTCGAGCAGTCAAACGCTGCACATGCATTTATAAAGATTGTTTTATATTTAAATAAACATTTAGAAATTAGTAAATCGAGTTTACACTCAGGATACGACTTATATTCGAGATTCCGTTTAAGGGCGGAGTCTGCGTCTTCGCGTGGTCCGATCTGGCTTGCCAGAGGATGGAGGCGTTGGAACCCAATAATATGGACATCATATGGTTGAGGGTCGTGATGAGGAATTCCGTTAAATTTCTTTGTTGTCTTTACCGCTCCCCGAATGACGATCGACCGGCGACATTTTTCGAGCATCTTTCACATACCATCTACTGGATACAGATCAACCACCCAGCTTCTGAAATTGTTGTCCTTGGGGATTTTAATGTGCACAATTCCGGCTGGTTGTTACATTCTAACAGAACCGACGAGGCTGGGAGGCTGGCGGAGATGTTTGCTGTAAGCCACAACCTGACTGAACTCGTGGAAGAACCAACGCGAGTTCCGGATGCCCAAGGTGATTGCGCGAACACCCTGGATCTGTTTTTGATATCCGAACCGAGTATTTATACCGTAGAGATTTCTGCGCCACTAGGGTACCCACATCACTGTTTGGTATCTGTCGCGCAAGCACTTGCATATCAAGCGAATAACCGACCTAGGCAGCTTCGCCATGTATGGAAGTCCTTTCAATGGTCGGAGGTGTGCTTCGGAAACTCCGATGTTAACGCTTGCGCGGAGTCGGTATCAGAGATTATTCTTCTGAGGATGGAGATGTATATTCCACATTCCATCAAACGAATTTCGTCTGATAAATCTTGGTGTGATGAACAATGGGAGCAGATTACAGCGGCGAAAAATAGAGCTTTTAAGCAATGACGTTTCAATCCCAGCGATGTTAACAGAACGAATTTTGTTAGAATCAGAAACGCGGGCAAGCAGGCGATTGATACCGCGAAGGAGGCTCACAACGACAGGGTGATCAATAAGGTCCTTGGGAGCCCAACTGGCTCGCGCTCCTTCTGGTCAATGGCAAAAGCTGTCAGCAGAAACTCCGCATCCTCCTCATTCCCCCCGTTGGTGACAAACAGCGGAACGTTAGTCACGAATTCAAAGGATAAAGCTGATGTGTTCGCGAGTTTATTTTCCGCGAATTCAAACCTCGATCCCGACCTTTTGGAGCCACCTGTCATCGCGCCGGTACGGTCTTCCATGCGGGATGTGAGATTTCGTCCGCGCACTATTCAACGCATTCTACGTGAACTGGATTGTAGGAAGGCAACCGGCCCGGACGGAATACCAGCAATAGTCCTTAAGAACTGTGCTCCAGAACTATCGCCGGTTCTTGGCAGACTCTTCCGCTTATCTTATGCACAGATGACCTTTCCTGCCTGCTGGAAGATCGCTCGAGTTCAGTCAACCCCAAAGATAGGAAAAAAGTGTCTCCCACAAAATTACCGTCCAATAGCATTACTGTCTATTTTATCTAAGGTGATGGAAAAAGTCATCAATACAGAGTTAGTTAAGTATTTGGAGTGCAACGGACTTCTGAATGACCGTCAATACCGGTTCCGTGGCAGGCGGTCCACGGGAGACCTTTTGACACTTATAACCGATATATGGGCATCTGCGATCGAACGGCATGGTGAGTCAAGGGCGGTCGCATTGGATATCTCCAAGGCTTTTGACCGCGTCTGACACGGGGCATTATTGAGCAAACTTCGTTCGTATGGACTTTCCCAGCAGACGAAGAGCTTCCTTGAATCGATCGATCCGGGTTGTTGTGGACGGCGAGTCTTCGGATCTGTACCCTGTTAATTCGGGGCTGCCTCAAGGTTCTATTTTGGCTCCAACCTTGTTTTTGCTTCACATAAATGTTTTGTTGGAGACAACGGATAACAAAGTGTTCAGTTTGGCGGATGATACTCATAGTACGCTTGTTTCCTCCTTTTCGAGTGTTCGGCCGATTGGTGCATCTCCGTCGCATCTGCTGAGATGTACACAGATAGACTCTCGGAATCGGGATCCAGATAGAGTCCTGCAGTGGGGAAGGGCCATTCTCGTCGACTTCAATGCAGCGAAGACACAATATACAACATTCACAAAGAAAAGTGGATCATTGGTTCCACAGCTGATAATGAATGGCCGGGCCCTCAAAGCTGGGGAATGTTTGAAATTGCTCAGCGTCACGGTCTGTGGGAATGTATCATGGTATAAACACGTGTCGAGTATCGCCAAGTCAGCCTCGGGAAAACGGAGCTATCTTTTTAGACCCAAGAAATATTTTACTGTGGTCCAACTTCTTCTCCTATATAAATCCCAAATTAGACCCGCGCTGGAGCTCGGCTCCTAAACATACCCTCGACCTACTTGAGAGCATACAGAGACGAGCGGTCCGCCTGATCGGGGACTCAGCCGACGTCGGAACTTCAGTCGCTATCACATCGAAAGTGCGTAGCCGACCTCTGTCTGTTTTACAGATATTATCACTCATGCTGTTCTTCGAAGATTGGTGGTATTGTTCCACGCAATTCGGCTTATATGCGCTCCACAAGACAATCCGACGGATCGCACCTGTTTGTGGTTCATCTCCCGACGGCGCGAACATCCCTGCATCAGAACTCATTCCGTTACAGAGCGGGGAAGCTGTGGAACTCCCTTCCCACGAGAGTGTTCCCGGAGCGCTACAACCTGCAACTGTTCAAAAAGAACTGCAACAATTATTTGGTGACATCTCGTGGCGCCCATTCGGCGCTATAGGTTCGCCTCTCCCGAGAGAAGTCTAATAAAAGAACAAATAAAAAAAAAACCGTTAACTTTCGGAATCAAAAGACCTCCTCAATGGCCGCCAATATCGCTTTCGTAGCAACAAGTCCACAGGAGATTTGATGACGTGCCACACCGTAAAGAAAAAATTCCCCTTCATGCACGCGTTAGTGTAAAAGAAAAAGAAACGAGTCTGATCAAACCTTCAGGACCTGGATGACATAATTCCACTCGTGCTAGTGACTATTTGCTTGGTGGTAAGCGGCCGTCTTTGACGAGTATAAGCTGTCCGGTTCCAATATATGGTTTCTGAGTCGTCTATTTTGGACGTTGCTGCAAGTGGTGGAGATAATCCCTTGACAAAGCCTTCCAAAAGTACTAAAATATTTGCTGCATTATTTCGATTTGACCGCCGCCTCCTAGATACCTCCAAAGTGTGGCGATCCTAGAGGTGGGAAATGCCAGGAAGTTCCCACCTAAGCTCACTCCGTACCGAAAACGTTATTTTTTCGACCACAACGTTGCAGACATTCCCGGAGCTGTCTATCTGCTCCAACAAAGTTTGATCCACAATCACTAAATATGTCGCTGCAGATCCCTCGTCTTGACGTAAATCTCTTGTAGGCAGCTATGAAGGCATATGTGTAGAGATCTGATGCCAGCTCAATGTGTATCGGGTGAATAGCGAGACACACGCAGACACATATGTATCCCTTCGTATGAATAATTCAATAAGGCTCCGCATAGTCAACACCAGGCTTGATGAAGGGACGACACTGCTGAACCCTACAGCCGATAAGTTACCCATCAGTTGCGTTGTGCCGTTGGCCTTCTGTCGATACATTTACGCCCTTTTTCGATACATTTAGTCCATCGTTTTTCCAATTTTTTTAAAGCTTCCAAGTAATAGGTTTCCTCAAGGCCCTCAAAATACGAGAAATCTGAACAATATGCTGGAATGGGGTAGCAGTTCGTAGCCCAATTAATGGAATTTGCTTCATTATGCTTAATCAGCACCCGAAATTCATTTTTTCCATTTTCGTTAAAATTCACGAGGTTGTCTGCTTTCAACGGCTGTCAAACACAAACTAAATGAGCTTGCTCAAACTTTACCAGTAGTCTAGTTATAGATGGCAGTTGCATTTAAAGATACTGGGCGGGAAATTGAAAGCGTCACTGAGTTATCAAACTGCCCTAGTACATCGATGGATGTATTTCCCGACTTCGTGTAGGGCCCCGAGAATCCAGAACTTCTGGCAAGTGTAGCTTAGCGTCGACTGAATGCCCTTATGAAGGGTCATTGTGTTGTACTTCTGGTTTCGGGGAGTGTGTGTCTTAATCCTTAAAAGGACTAAGAGATCTCTTCTAAAAGTTCCCGAAAACCTGTCGCACAACAGGGTTCGTTTGCCGTGCTTCCTTTGAGTCCAAAGGGAAGAGCAACGTCCTTAGTTATGGGTCGAATGTCCTCTTCTTTGGGTCTTCCAGGCCAGGTGAAATGAAAAACCGGGTTTTTTAGTTTTCAGATTTTATTTCTCCCACTGGGGTATCTCCTCCAGGGACAAGATACGAATTTAAACTGCGGCCCGGAGATCACGAAACCATTCCTTTATAAAGGAAAAGGAATCGAAAATTGTATCTCAAAGATACACATTTTCGTGCAACAATCTCGATCTTTTGGATATTTCGAGCGAGATGTTGTGTTTACACAAGATAAGAAATCAATTTCTTGAATTCTTACGAAACCATTACGCAGATGTGTGAATGTATCTGCTTTTGAGTTTTTGTTTGTTCAACTCAATGGAATTTTTAGGATAGAGATAACAATCTCTGAATTTTGGATTTGGGTGATGCTGTGGAGCAAATATAGAACAATAAACGAATATTGGATTCGTTTATTGTGAATTTTAATTTTAATTTTGATTCTGGATTTAATTATGCCGTGGGGGCAAATGTTATGCGATAAACGAATGTTTGATTCGTTTATTGCGAATTTTGGATAATGTTTGGGTTTTTTCAGGTTTTGATAGGATTTTGGATTAGGAATGGGAGAAAAAGATGGTAGGGCTTTTTGGAGCACTACAATTGCATGCGCATGAAAGATGGCAAGTCTAGAAAGAGGTCTAACTTTGAATGAAATAAATGGATGTCTTTTACCATATGGAATATGTGCTTCTTGCAGGCGGCGATCTCCTCGTAGCAAGCCATCATCATCTGACAAAACCACAACTTTAAGAAGTGGACTCCGAACGTTGGTCAGTTGATGTCTCTGCAAGGATGATTGCTCTCCAGAAAAGTCGTACTGTTGATCTAATTCGATACATAATAATTCGGCTTGCCCTAGTACTCCTTCTAGGATTCTAAAATTCCGCTTCGACTTTGATTGCTGACAATGAAAATGTTCTATTGGTATTGTGACGGACGAAGAGATTGATATTGACTCTTCCAGCCAAGGCCATGAAGGACCTTTCATATATGATCTGGCCACACGGATGACTGGTGACGTACCCAAAATGGTTCAGTCCACCATAGAGAGTGCGATGCCAACTTACTCGGATAGAGACCTCAGTCTAGATAGAGAAGCACAGTCAGCAGGGTTATCCTCTGAAGGTACGTATCACCAATGTGAGATATGGATCCTACACTGGAGCCTTGTCACCCGAGTCGCAACGAAACTCTTTCACGTGATCAATGCTAAGACCACGGATCCATGCTAAAACCTAAAACTGAAAAGTAGAGCCCGTCCAAGCACATGTTGCCATATTCTTGAAACTAAACTTTGTTTTAGCCATTAGCAGGGTTACTTAGGTGTTGTCGACGTCGTGAGTCACTCTGGTGTATATAGAGGCACTGTAGGCGACCTTGGATGCATCACAAAACCCATGCAGCTCACACGAAAGTTGACTCCAATGCGTTCCTACCCAACGATCCATTGTTATTGTTTGTGCCATACCAATACCATACCAATTCTCGCCATCATCTTCTGCCAATTTGAGAAGCGTTTTTATTGCGAGATACCGAGCACAGGCTATTCCGTAGGTGACGGTCAATAGCCGAAAGTCGTTTATGTCATTGGTGGTTGGATTCCGCCATACTATTCTCTGAAGGCCACACTCTTCTTGATCGACTTGAATTTGGCGAAACATTTTCTCAATGTCTGCCTTGAAAACCAGAGGGTGTATTCGCCACTGCGTGACAATCAAGGTTAAGTTGCGTTGCAACTTAGGACCTACGTGCAAATAATTATATTAATTAAATAATTCAAAGATGTTCCATTTAGGACATTCATCAAATACTACGCGAAACTTGGTCGAATGAGCTTCCTTGGAAGTAACCGCCTGATGTGGCAAGTTCGTCGTGGGGTGAGATGCCTTCTCAGTCCTCACTTCCGTCGAAACTTCCATGTGTCCCAAGTTGAGGTAGTCAGCCATGAATTTTTGGTAGTGATCTCGCAAACCATGATCCACCTGGAACCGTCGTTCAGTGTGAGACAATCGGCGAACAGCAAATTGAGGGGTTCGTGAAAAATTTTAACTCAGATAATGTTACTTTGGTGCACCACTGTGCTTCCGGTTCCCCGGAAAGAGTGGGCTACCGTTGCTGTCCTTTATGTATGTGTCGAACCTTCTATATTTTGTCCTTCCGCGCAATATCGAAGGTGTCGCTGCACGATTATATAATGTTTCTAAAAGCACTGTTGATGGAATTCTGTTAACTGGAGGAGAAACAATCAAGTCAAGATTCAAAAACAATGCTGTCACCAAAGAACTTCCTGCTGAGCAGTCACTAAAACCCAGACCCATTCTGTGAAAGACGGATTTATTCTTATATTGATATAAAATACTGATTTTCTTAGCTTGACATAAAAGACTGACTTATTCTTAAGCACGTTACTCACTGACTCATCTCAACTTGTCGATTCCGACGACCGATCCTGACTACTATCTGTACCTTTTCTTCTTTTCTTCTTCTTCTTTCGAAGTCCGGACGCATCGCCACTTATCACCGATCCTTTTTGGGGTTTGTTTGTGTCCATCTGGCTAATGCGAACAAGAGTTTGCATGCACTTCAGATGGGTAACACTAAGTCCGTGGGAATTGGGTGAGAAATTAGAATCTGGGAATCTGGGTCTATTTGCAAATCATAAAACATCTGGCATATGGAGATATACATTGTTATTTTTAGATTGCCTGAATTTTGTATCGGCGCATCAAATGGACAACGGTTTGCTTAGACACGTTTTTATTTTAGGTTTTGATTTTAGGTTTTAAGAAGTGATAATTGCACATATCATACATGTGAAGATATACGTTGGGCTCTTTGAATTTTAAGGAATTGCATTCAATGCTCGAGAATTGAACGTTTGGTTTAATTTGCCTAACATTGAATTTGGGAGATATGAATGGATGATATTGGATGGGAATTTTGTAAGTGGGTAATGTGTATGTATAGGGCTTCTTGGAGCACTACATCAGGAGCGTTTGCTTCCGAGCGAGTCTCACCACGAATCGCTCCGAATCTTCCCGTTTGCAGGCACCGTAGAAAAACGCTTCACACTCCTCTTAGTCCTTTGAAAGCGATGAATCGTCTCCTTGAACATCTCCAAAGACCGAAGATTCATTCCACCAAACCTGAATAGATAATACATGATTCCAATTCTCCTGAAGGTAGGTTCACTGTGAGCACATATTTGTGACGTGTACTGAGTTGTGTTCTGACCCAATAGTGTTTCCGAATGGCCCCGTTTAATGCCATCGATGACGATTTGATCAAAGATGTCCGCTCCTAACAAAAGATCAATGCGACCTGCCTTGTTATAGTGCAGATCAACAGAGGAGTAACTCGTGACATGATTAACAACTAGCGCCTGAGTTGAGTATATGCAGTCTCCATTCTAATATGAACAGATTGAGATGCCCACAAGACTCCGAACCTTCCTAGATGAGAAGATACCCGCCCACTCTTGCCTTTGTGATGCCCAACGTTTGAACTGCATCTTCCGTTATTAAGTTAGCCTGTGAACCTTGGTTGAACAATGCTCTTAGTTTAAGATGTGTTCCGTCCGAACGTTATACCAGAGCCCATGCTGTTGCTTAACGAATTTCGTTGAGAGTTGCTCCCATTGCGTGATGTGTGGTGATGTTGCTGGTCTGATTTGAGGTTCATGTTGACGATGATGACGATAACGACCACGATGATGACGACTCCAAAGCCTGATGTATCATTGTGTGATGCTTGGCGTTACATTGCTTGCATCGACTGATTGATGAACAGGTGTTCGCAGAATGATCGGCACTGAGGCAGTTGAAGCACATGCTCCCTTCATTCGGTTTGAAGATGACCACTGTATTGACCAAATACAATTTGGTACCCATTTGTACCACGCAAACTCTTCTCCAGAAATTCCATCAACTTCAGCTCCGGCATGGCGGTATTTGCAGTAATCGACAGTTCTCAATTTTTGTGGGTTATAGGACCGAGTTTGGAGGTAAGATGGAAAATATTCAGTCATTCCACTTATCAGTGGTCTGCCCACATTCTTCAAAGCGTCAAGCATGTGTTGAATTCGCCGCCGGTTTCTCCTTTCGACAATGGGAGTGTGGTGAACTTCCCGAGATAAGCCATAATGGTAATTTGCTCGTTCTCATAGCGACCCTTCAACATTTTCCAAGCGACGTCATAATTCGCTCCCTCAAGAGAAACGTTCTTTAATAAAAGTGCAGCGTCAACCGTTAAATGCCCGTTTAGATGGAACAATTTGTCCATCTTTGAAATCGGTGCCGTAGGGAAAATGCTCGTAAACAGATCATGAAATGACATCAACGACAAATAATCCACCAAAAACATGGGAAGGTTGATTTTTGGGAGATGAAGGGACATAACTTCCTGAGGATTTGCGGATTCATTGGTTAGTTGGTTCGTCTGTAGTGTCCTTTCTGCTTCAGTATATTTATCTGACGCGAAGTAGTCTTTGTTTTGGTTAGCTTTTCCAAGCAGATCACCATGCTGCTATTGAAGTTTCAGGCAGTATCCGCTGAGAAAATCAATCCGTGTTTTGATATGTCCTCTGGTCCGATTTGTCTTGGCGACTTTATTAAAGTAGATCCGGAAGTTGTTGATCAGACCCATTGTATTATTTTATCCTTTCCACACCATTAAGCTACAGGTACGTGAAATGGTTGGGAGAAATCCTTGAGCATCTTTCGGAGCTTGGCTGATGGTTCCGATCGAGAAAAAATAGCACCTTAGGGCGCTGACTTAGCGCTATAGGTGCGCCTTTCCTGGGAGAAGTAAAATAAAAAAAAAACGTCTTATGCCTTTCCTTGGGTATGCACTCGAATTGATTAGGATACAAATGAACACTCGCGACACCGGATAAGTGAATTATTACTTTTTCGCCATTATAACTATATTACTATCGCAAATAGAACTAATAACTCGACTCCAGTTAGAGCACCGTTCACTAACACTTTTAAATTGTCGTATTCTATTCGGCTCGAAATCGGACCGTTGTTATGTTATTAGGTGCGCAACTAAGTTCCTGCTATTTGGCAACAGATGGCTCCAACAATAAGTGTTAGTCGGTTTCGACATATCCAAAACGTCATGAACCAAGCTTAGACGTATGGTAAACAAACCGCTTTGGCACAGTAGTAATTTTGTTTTGGCGTCGTATATTTTTGGTTGTGTGGAAATGTCTGATTTTGTGCTAAATAATCGTCATTTTCGGGAAGTGTTGTTTTTCTTGTTTCATTCAAAGAAAATGGCGGCTGAAGCGCATCGAGAGCTCCACAAAGCTTACGGAGATGCTACTCTAAGTGAAACAGCCTGTGGGGGTTAAAGTATGGGTGTGCCGGCACGGAAGCTGGTTCACTCCTATCCCCATCATGAGTTTTCACAGGGGCCACGAATTATTGTAATTTGGTCTTTGTTATTGCTTTACCCGGAGCGGACAAGGCACAGAAAAGAACATACAGGGTGCCGCAGCAGAACCATCACCAAACGAGAACGGAAAAATAAAACACTAGGAAGTAGTTGGACTTAGTTTTTTTTATTGTTTATTGTATTTCTTTCTTTTTATTTAAAAATTAGTAGATTTTATTGTCACACAAAAATATTGTTCCACAGGGATGTTCTGATCAGATGATGTATTTTTAGTCAGAACGTTAACATTTCACATAAAAAAAACTATTGACAGGGTGACATTCTCGTTACTAGCGAATTCCTCGTTAATGTACATTGAAACAAAGATTAATCACCGCGAATGGTAAAAACTCGACTCACTTTATTCACACACTGCGATGGACGAATCACGAACCAGCGATGTGCGTACACTGGTGGTTGAAACACGACTGGAGATTCAACCCTTGGCTCGTGCAGGGCCGACATCCTTCCGGGGTGAGTTTCGTCCGTGGCTTGAGAAGATTTCTCTCTGCACATGTGGAGTAGGCATTTGCCGGCGAGGAGAATCGATAAAATTCCTTGATTGCGGTGGTTACATTAAATGTGAACCGAAATGTTTTCGGGGAAACTCAATGATGCGTTGATGCAAGGAATAGTGATGGCCTATGGAGGTGGAAATGTTTGCAGGTTGCTGCAGATATGCCAGGGGAATTGGGGATGGAATTGTGGGTGGTTCTTTGCGTGAAGCTGGAAAACCCCCACAAACCTACTGTGACTAGTACCGTCGCTTCAAAGACGGTGATTTTGATGTTGACGACCGTCCGCGTGAAGGAAGCCCAAAAACCTTTGAAGACGCTGAATTGAACGCACTGCTCGATGAGGATCCATGCTGAACGCAACAAGAGCTGGCATTAGGAGTTACCAGCCAAACCACTTCCAAGCGATTGCATGCATTGGGAATGATTCAAAAGCAAGGAACTTGGGTTCCTTACGATTTGAAGCCAAGGGCCGTTGAGCGTCGTTTTTTCCCCTGTGAACAACTGCTCCAGCGGCAACAAAGGAAGGGTTTCCTTCATTGCATCGTGACGAATGATGAAGAATGGATTTATTACAGCAACCCAAAGAAAAGAAAGTCATGGGACTGTCCGGTCATGATACTACGTCGTCGGCCCCGCCGAATATTCACACTGCGAAGGTTATGTTGTGTATTTAGTGGGACCAGGTCGGTGTTATTTATTAAGAGCTGTTGAAACCGAACGAAACCATCACGAAACCAAACGGTACCGACTTCAATTGATGCGATTGAGCCGAGCATTGCTCCACAACGGCAATGGGCAGATGCACGAAAAAGTGAATCATCATTATCGGCACTACAACCGGGATCCGGTCTTGGCCTTATTTAGCAAGTCTCTCTACCGGTATCCGGTCCTTATCCGAGACCTAGTAAATTGTCTATCATCATCATCGGCACTACAACCGGGATCCGGTCTTGGTCCCGATTTCGAGCCGATGTCATCCAGTTTAGCACTCCCAGGCTCTGGGCGTCCTGGTCTACGCCATCCCTCCATCGCAGACAAGGTCTGCCGCGCTGTCTCCTTCCATACATCCTGCCACAAAGGACTTTCCGGGCAGGCTCCTCTTCGCTCATTCGAGCTAGGTGTCCCGCCCACCGGAGTCTACCGAGCTTGATTTTTCTTACAATATGAGCTTCAAGGTAGATTGCGTACAACTCATGGTTGTAGCGTCTCCGGAATCGTCCTCCCTCACATACGGGGCCAACAATTCTCCTTAAGACCTTTCTCTCGAACGCGGCCAAGAGTTCAGAGTGCCTTTTATTAAGCACCCAGGTCTCGGATCCATACATGAGTACTGGTAAGACCATGGTCTTGTACAGTAGTAGCTTGGATGTTCTGGATAAATTTCGGGATTTAAAGAGCCTTGATAGACCATAGTAGGCTTTGTTGGATTTAATCAGGCGTTCGCGTATTTCTTCTTCCATATTGTTATCGCCTGATACTATTGACCCAAGGTAGTTAAAGGATTGCACTACTTCAAATTCGTGCTCCACTACCCTGATAGTTTGACCAACGTTAGGTCTTCGCAGAAGTTGCCACCATGTACTTGGTTTTTCCCTCATTAATGTGCAGTCCCAGTTTTTGTGCCGCCTGCTCGATCTGGGTGAAGGGTTCCTGTACCGCCGATTCGGTTCTACCGATGATGTCGATGTCATCTGCGTAGGCAAGTATCTGGCTGGACTTGCTGACAATAGTCCCTCTTGTTGTAACGCCAGAGTCACGAATTGCTTTCTCCAACGCCAGGTTGAAGAGGAGGCAGGCCAGACCGTCCCCTTGTCGGAGTCCATTATAGATGTTTATTGGTTTGGACAGCAATCCCGCTACTTTTACTTGACTAGTTACGTTGGTCATGGTCAACCTACAAAGTCGTATCGTATCAATTCTCTCATGGCATTATATAGTTCTACCCTGGGTATGCTGTCGTAGGCGGCCTTGAAGTCTATAAACAGATGATATAGCGGAATCTTAAATTCCAGACATTTTTCCATCGCCTGCCTAAGGGTGAATATCTGATCAATTGCTGATTTGCCTGGGATGAAGCCACACTGATATTGACCAATGATGGCTTTAGCGTATGGGGATATCCGGTCTTGTAGGATAGTGGAGAGTATCTTATAGGCGGTACTCCGCAATGTTATACCCCTATAGTTGCTGCACAGTGTGATATCTCCTTTCTTATGTATGGGGCAAATTATCCCACGACGCCAATCTTCCGGCATCTCCTCTTGCTCCCATACGTGCACCACGATCTCGTGAATTGCGTGATGTAACGCTGTCCCTCCTTGTTTGATCAGCTCAGCTGGTATGCCATCAGCTCCGGGGCTTTATTTGATTTTAGCTGTCTAATGGCTTTTAGTGTTTTAGTGTTTTCTCAATGCTTGGTGGCGGCAGCATTTGGTCTTGGTCTTGCATTGGTGGAGCCTCCAATTCTTCTGTGAGCTGACCATTTAGCAATTCATTGAAGTGCACTTCCCATCGCTCCAGAATGCCTTCAGAATCGGTGATCAGATTACCCTCTTTATCCTTGCAGTAAGTGCAGCGTGGTGTGTACCGCGTCATACTGCGGATTATTTGGTAGAACTTCCGCGCCTGGTGCGGACCTCGCTCTCTACTTTTCTCTAT
Source organism: Microdon myrmicae (assembly GCA_963931805.1). Lineage (NCBI taxonomy): Eukaryota > Metazoa > Arthropoda > Insecta > Diptera > Syrphidae > Microdon > Microdon myrmicae. Next base: position 1,552,734 of record OZ007497.1, on the reverse strand, counting down.
TTCACAGACAAGGTTTTTTTCCCAGGCACTTTTCTTTTGTCTGTGAAGTCTTTTTTCAGATCTTCTGAGCTCTTTGTAGTTATCCTCGCGTACCCGCGTCCTATGAGACTGCTGCATTGCCCGGTATGCAGCATTCTTACGTTCAGTCGCTAGTTTGCACTCATCATCAAACCAGTCGTTCCGATCTCTACGACTACTGCCTAAGATGGAGTTGGCAGTACTAATGACAGTATTCTTAAGGCGTGTCCATTTCTCTTCTACGCCAGGCATTCTGGCCCCAGGACTTACTCTCCCTCCGTCGTAAATTGTCTATAATAATTCGTTTTTCCCGGCGAGATTATTAGGCTTGCGCCAACCTTTCTCACGATGTCGCTGCATGCCTTGGTTCACTACTTGGCGGGTGCCAAAGTAGCTATCCAGGGTTGTTACGTGGAGACTGCATCTCTACTTGGATTGAACAGGGACAAGGATCGTCCTGGCCTTCGCCAAGTTGGAAGCAGAGACTTTGCCTTGGCCCCCCCCCCCCCCCCCCCCCTTCTTAAAAACTACCTGGAAACGCTCAAATGGAAAGATATGTTACACCCGCCATATCGCCCAGATATTGCGCTGTCCGATTATTACTTGTTCCGTTCGATGGCACATGGTCTGGATGATCAGCAGTTCCAGTCATATGAAGACATCACAAAATGGCTTGATTCGTGGCTAGCCTCACAAGACGAACACTTTTACCGTAACGTTAAACGGAAGCTTCCCCCCGAAATCTGGTAGAGAATAGTTGTAGGAAAGATTAGGACCCTCCTGCAGCAATCCAAGAAAGTTTCCATTTCCGTACCTATGTACGGGTGTCGATCCCCAGAGAAGATGGAGATCAACTGGGCTGACAGCTTTGCAACCTTTGTGTAATCAACAGCCATTGTTTCAAAGCTTGCGAGATCCGTTTGGCGCTGTATTTCCCGACAAGGGAGGGCTGGGGCTATAGTTCCACTACGGGGGCTTTTTGGCGGGGTGTTAGATCCGGGAACGTACTAGGGCTTGGGGTTGGTTTAATTTAACGGGAACAAAAATATGGTATTAATAATATAAAGGGGTGGGTACTGTGGTAGTAGACGTTTGCTATCCCGAAGGCGGTTTTTTGTGTCAATTTTATTATTATGGTTATATATTCAGGAGTGGAAATTCTTCCCTAAGATTAGTATTCGCACATATGGACAAATATGGTTTTCGAAATTGATTTCGTTTGGTTTTGGTTTATATGGAGGCTTGTGGTGTTTATTACTAGGTGTGTCTGCACGGACGCTAGTTCAGTAAAACCCACTGAGTTCGCAGATGATGTCAGCGGAGCGCACAAAATACCCGATTGACGCAGGGACAATCGGCGTATTCCAGGTCGGAGCGTCAAACTCTACACTTGTCACCAGTTCGAGAATTCATTAAGGTCACTGCCTCCAATTACACTTCACCTATTCGATCATATACGAACAACCTGTTACTCCGATGTCGACGACGGTGTTACTAAATCCGCTGCTGGTAAATCAACCAACTACTCGTATTCAATTGGGCTTCGTGTTATAAGTCTTTATTCTTTAATCACTTTCTCTTGTTGAACATTACACTAAGTTGAGTAAGAATAGTTAATAGTTCCGTAAGCTGGACATGACGCTCGTTGGAATTACAATAGATCGGTAAGTTGAATATGACACTCATTAGAATTACAATGGATCTGTGGGGGTTGATGTGCCGACGTACGGCAAGTATCCCATTAACTCCCCAACGATGTTGCTGCACGAAAATGATCCTCCGGAGACAGGAAAACACTTTTAATTTGCTTAACTCTGTTTTAATCGTTATTTTTATTTTTCAATATTTAATTTGGTTCACAAGTATCCTTATTGAAATGTACACAATATACTATTTGACACTCTATAACTCCAATACACAATTGCTTAACGGTGGTGAAATTTTGCAGTTTTTGCTTTTGTTATATTTAAAATGAGCAGCGGCGCGACCGTCCGATTTGATTATTCGATAGTGACATATTTCCTTCTACACACAGGACAACCAAAAGAGACCACGCCTCTGCTCTCTCAACCTCACGCCCGTCAAAGTGTGAGTAACTTTTGTTAATAGGGTAATTGACGGACATGAAGAATGAGGGAACAGAAAACATGATATGCTGTGATCTCGGGGTAGCTTTGGTTGTGTGTGTTGGTATCAGATGCAGCTACTGACATGACCTGGTGACCCAGTGGTACGGCTATGGTGTATAGTCGGAGCACATTGAACCGTGGAAAGTAATACGAATGAGAGGGAAACCTAGCTGATGTTACTCCCCTCCAAAGAGAGATCATTGATCCCAAGCGAATGGGTGATCTGAGGGAAAGTCGATAGGACGCCGCTGATGTTTGGGAAATAATTCGCGTGAGAACCAGACTCTAAGACGCTGAAATAACCCCAGCAATTTTGCTATGATGCAACAGCGTCGTTCTTTTAGACTTGTTGTTGCTAACCGACATTATGAGATTTCCGATGGGAAACTCATGGTTAGCAAGAATGGAGTTGCTATGTGACAAGAATGTAGATAAACGCAATTATGCATTATCTGCAAAGGATAATGAGTTTAGCTATACGTCCGTTTGAAATGTTTTACAGGAGAATACATATAAAGGAAATTGGTAAGTATGGCGCGCTGAAAGCGGTCGAAATTAGGTGGAAATGTTGGTTGGAATTGTGGGTTGTTTCTCATGTAGAATAGAGAAACCCCCCACAGATCCATTCGGCAGCACACGTCTCGAAATAAACGCACCGCACGCTAATTACCGATAGTTCTGACGTAACGCTCGAGGATGGGAATTGAATGAAACATTTCGAACCACGACACGACCTCGACTTCTCTGCTTGACCGGTAAGATTTGACTCCTCGATGCAATACACATCCGTCAGATTCAACGGTGGTGGATCACATCGATGTGGAAAGAGCGAACAGGCTCAACTTGGCGACGGCCAATGGGCGATCGAAAAGGAGTTAAATGGGAGGATTTTCCATATGCCCGTATAGGACAAGTACGATGCCCCTCAACCTGCAATACCGACAGCGATCGGTCCGGCACCTGTTCACACAAATGGACGAGCAAATAGGGGCTGCAGGCATTGTGTTCATGATAATGCCGTTGTAGGCGATACATTCTTTGGTGACGATAGGTCGACCGAAGATTTGGGGTTTGTTTGATTTAGCCGTATGGCTCTGGTGCACTAGAAAGAAAGATATTTTGTCGACATTAAGTCAACAGAAATCTTGCTGACGGTGACAAAGGGTCAGGCTGAATGGTTATCTATTTGGATTACTATGCTGGTACATGGATATGGTGGTGAGGAATTTGGCACCCAGGGGACCCATGGGCCAGCGTTGGTGAGCAAAACAAACACAGTAAGGTACTGTGTGTTTACTTTGATTTTCAGAAGGGTCATCATAGAGCATGAACGTGGGTATGATTGCCCAAACAACGATCATATTCATGCCCAAATCCCATGAGCGGTTGATAGCCGATAATAGGGAATTGGTCGCAAATGTTGCGAACCTAAGGGTATAGGAGCAATGCATGTTTACAGATTCGCCATTGCGTATAGCATCACTTAACTTGTACGCAGATTGCCAACGTCTCGTCGGTCGATGTGTCGGGTGTGTGTTTGTATTAAAACAACACTTGAAATTCCTGTCGGCGGCCAGCAATGGGCTGCGCTGTAGGTTGTTGTTTGGGCGATCGACCGATGGTTAAGCAGTGGTGCGGATGAACATGTCGTGCACATGTATGAGAAAATGCTTTTTAGCATTGCGCATTGACATGCTCATGGATAGATGCTGGTTACTTGTTGAGGTAACCAAATTAGGTTTCGGGGACATGATGCGTTGGATGCAAGCCTGCCCCGAGGTGAAAGTTTGATGTCACGGCTAGATGATAGTCTTGCGGTGGACTTATGTTTTCCGATGGGAGGTAATGCGGAGTAGCTTACGCTGCTCATTTCCAGGTAAGTAGAAAATCTTGCCTGGTAAGTGGGAGACAAGTAAAAGGGAATGGGTGGTTCTTTGGAAGTGGGTTAAAGAACCGCCACAGGCTTACAATTATTTAAAAAGAAATTACGATTAAGAAAAGATGCAAAAAGTTATAGAGTTTTAGTAAATGGAAAAATATATAGTTACTTAACTTGTTTACGTGGCTATTGTTGGTGAGACTGCTTTCGCAGTGTTTTCTTTTGATTTAGATTATTTTTTAGTTGTTGAGTTAAGAAACGTACTTCTGAACCCAGACTCAGGTCCGAACGAAGGGTATGGGTGTCTTTCCCAGTACGTTCGAGGGAGGTTGTTATTAAAGTTTTTTGAATAGATTATTTATTTATTTTATTTTATTTATTTATTTCTATTCCCTTTTTAAATGCTGTTGATTTTGGTTAGCATGTCATACCTCCGTAGCCAGACTCAGCTTTGGACGAAAATATAAAGGTGTCTTTCCCAGCGCGATTGGAAATAGTGTTATTGTAGTGATCAGAGATTTTCAAGCACTTACAGCTGTTGAACTTACGCTTCCCTGATTCTACGGCCCGGTCCAATTTTTATGGTATATTGGTTATTATTGCAGGTCTCACCTTGAGTGGTTGGAGCCGGGATGGCTGCTTCGGGTGGCGAGAGGCCTGTCGAGTCCTACCGGCACTGCTGGTGCGGGCGTGTAAGTCCCAGTTGAGGGGATGATGGTCCACGTGAGGGCGGCGTAAAGGGTGTGTCCTTACAGTTTCCTTTTTAGCCTCCCCGGATGGACTGCTCTGTCAGCGTGTGATCCTTGAGTCAAGGATGTACCCGCAGGTGATGGGCGCTGTATGTGGCTGTGATACCAATAGCCTTGGTCGTTTTTCCGAAATGCTTCCCAATGTCCCACCATTGATGTGGTGAGATTACCCGCTACAGTGAAATGATGAAATCAAAGGCGTTATATTTTATTTCAGTTTACGTTTATTCTTTCTTCTGCCTTAATAGAGTTGTTCGTAGTTCGGTCCTCGAGATTGACTGACTCTGAATCCAAAAAGCGCTACCCTTTTATCCTTTTTATCTACAGATATTTTTTAATAAGTGTATAAAATTTCCAAGAAAGACAAAAAAGATTTTGTGTGTACTTCAATTGGAATGGGGTTCCAGGAAGGATATAGGAATTTGTTTTAACAAATTACCGGAAGGTAAAATCATGAAATGCATTTGAAAATAAGCATTTCGTGGTGTTGGCATTATTGGGAATTGGGTCAATGTGCGACAAATGAACATTTGGTTTGATTTGTCGCGCATGATTCAATTGGGGATGATGATTGGGGTTGTGAATATGGGTAGGATATGATTTTGATGTAATAATGGGGGGTGGGATAAGAGTAGTGATTTAGGATCACTACTCCATAAATGTCGAGTAATTGAACTAAAACTTTTTCTTGATGTTGTCTTTAACGTTTATTCACAATAAATAGGTTCGACAAGAAACTCATGCTGAAAAACAAACAAAACCCGTACTCGATTGAAGGAGAAAAATAAAAACGTCCACAATCTTCAAATTCCAAATTTCAACTGTTTTTATTATTTTGAGCTAAGGGGACAAGAATAAGGGCTACAATTATTGCAATTTTTGCATATTTCTGCAGTTGCAAAAGTACAAAGGCAATCGAAACTGTGTATACGAACAAAATAGAGGAGTGAGCATAGTAAAAATCAAGAGACTGGTTTAGAAGTTCTAAAGTTTAAATCAAGTTTTAAATCTTGCGGTCTTTAACTACAAATATGGAAGGATAAGAAGAAGGAAATTGTGCTAGGGTCTTGTACTAAGAAAAACTAAAACTTGTCTTTGATTTAAGTTTTTTAGTTGCCAATCAAACAGCAGAACTGCTGATGTCGTTTATTGACAGCTCTTCAGTCTCTGCTTGGCTACAGTCAATCAAGGCTCATGGAAAATCAAATCCGTTCAACCCGTATGAGGCCCATCATATCAAAACAAAGGAATTACTTTGGTGGAACAAAGCCATTGGAGTGAACTCATGCTATTTGGGTGATAGTCTCCGAAAGTTAGATCGTTGGATGAACTCGTTGATCTCGCAACCTGTCTTTGGATTAGTTTGATTATAAAATTATCCACCCTGTTTAGTGTGTCTAGTTTACTTTCATTACCATATGTAACTACCTGTGACCTTTCTTCTAATCTTATAATATTTGGTCACCAAAAAGTATATCCGCAGATATGTCAGTACGTTTTTCTCATGTCTTCCGTTAGCTTTAGCCACGGTCTTCTTGTTTCGAGTCCTTTTTATTGTTTTTGTTAATCTTTGGAAAAACACAGTTGTATGTAATCATGCCTACTGCAATTATAGCACGACTGAAGTTTGTATTTCTGTCCTCATTATGAATATCCGCCGTACTTGTACAAATGAACGATATTCTAATATTCTACCATACTGGGCAAGAATATAGACTATTTAAAGTGGAGCTGTCAAGTATAATGTGCCTTTTCATAGTACACCCCTCTGTAACTGCCGAACTTATAATTTTCTCTATGAAATCTAAAACGTGTCGATAACTGTACGCTTGGTGTGATTAGGGAGGACTACATTGATGATTATAGGATTTGTCCTTGTTACTGGAACAACATCTAAAGTGAAATATTGATTCCTAAATGAAGTTTATTGGACGACAATAAAAAACACCGTTTGACGAAAATCGTCTAAGCTGCGCAGAAGAGCGGCATGGAGAAGAGACAAAGCAGAAGACTCATTTACAGAGTACATTTCTTTATTGCATGTCGGATATATACCCTCTGGATGATCTCTCTCACACAGGGCCATCAAGTTGTTTGCTTCTTTCTAAAAGACCTGCAATTCAATGGTCGAACGAACCTAACTGCGACCCATGGCTTAGAAAGTGCACACCTGCAGGTGCCAATCAAGAACTTCATTTTTATTGTCCAGTGGCATACCATTCCGTGGAAGAAATCAAATTTAAAAGAAAATACTTGTTCTTAAAAGAAGCCAGGTCTTGCTAGATTTAATATTACTTTTCCGGCTGAGGGGTTGACTCTGAAGTTCAGCATTATCTGATGATGAGAGTCATCGATGTGAAACCCCGACATTCCCCTGTGAATTATATTCACAGCGGGACATTAAAAAAATCGTCATAGTTCGGTTAGATCTCGCGTCTAAGTTTGCGTTTACCTATGCGTACTTCCTTGGAACGCACAAACAACATTATGGTCGTAACAACGACGATTATATAATTATTCCCTATTCATCTGGTGCTCGTGTACGTCTTATCATTATTATTGTTTTTTTTTCTTGTTTCTCCGGGCTTTTCATTCACTGTCAGTGACATTAGAGGGGTAATTAAGTACAATTCACGGAATCCAAAAACATTATTATTTTAAGATTAAAAAACAATGGAAAAAATAGGAAGAAGAGCCGGTAGTTGTTTGTTATGTGTAGATCGCCATCGTAAGTACAAGCACTGAAATAATGCGTCAGGTAGATCTACTTGTATTCAACCACCCTTTGTTCGAAGACATGAATTCAAAATGATGCCTTCCCATTACTGTCATTTGGTTAATGATCTAACAATGAAATTTTGCTCTACAGAGTATCATTACCTTTAAATTGGCTGTGGTACTTTTGCGCATTAAGTATTACTTTTGATTTAAGTAAACATGGTAAATTAGTCTGACTCCCCAGAGTCGATGAAATTGTCAAATGCATAGTAACCACTTTTTACGGTTTTCTTTTCAATTTATTTTTCACAAACTATTCTATGGATAATTTTAATAGAAGATGCAATTAACATAGTTCCCCAGGGACCCAATTTGTGAATTCAAAATGGAATTAAGTAAAAATTGAAAAAAATAAAGTTTCTGGATTCCAATGCTGTTAGATGTACAACTACAGGTGGATAAAAGGGGTATGGTACATCAACTGTCATAAGTTACCTAATAATTCTTGTCCATTCCTTGCAGTGTAGCAGCTTCTCAACAGGTATATGTATATATGGATATATATTCGTTTCTCAACATGTATACAGTTCTGGCGAACTAATTAAGAACGATACTAGAAATTTTGTTTATAATAATTTTTTATTAAATTTCTTTGCTATAAACAGTTTGTAAAATGTTTTTTATATATGTGTTTTAGTATATTAAGTAAAATATAAATAATTGTTGATGATAACTCTAAGTAGTACGTGTGTAAACCGATAAAACTCTGTCGTAGGAGACAGAACCACAAGAAAGGTAAAACTGTAGTTGAGAGTAGCTTTATTAATTGATTATATTGTTGATAGGCCGAGAACCGATGGTGTTAATTCGATGAAGGTTGATTGCAGACTGAATAAATGGGCATAACTGCTAATTCAAAAAGGGACGCTATGACATCATCGTGGTGACAATCGGCCAGTTGGTGCCAGCTGCTGCGGAACTAGTATACATGCGAATGTACTAGATTTCTCCAGTACATTTCAGCACATTTAATTGCCAATCCGCAACAATAATATTTACAAAAAAATAACAAAAAAATATAAAACTAAATTCAAAAGGTTGTAAAACAAAATTAGCTGGCGATCTAATTAAAGACGATTGATTTTTAGTCCAAATTTGATGTCTTAGCTTAGTATTTTGTAGGAAAATCTTTGTTTTTAATCACTGTGTTGCGGATTGGCAATTAAATGTGCTGAAATGTACTGGAGAAATCTAGTACATTGGCAGTGTATACCAGTTGCGCAGCAGCTGGCACCAACTGGCCGATTGTCACCACGATGAGGTCATAGCGTCGCTTTTTGAATTGGCAGTTATGCCCAATGAGTCAGTCTGCATACAACCGCAAACGCGTACACACCGCCAAGAAGTCCAGCGTTCGAGATCACAACGTTGATTTTGCCTTTCCTCATCACTGTTTCCATTGACTCTTCCCTTTGTAATTTACATTAGCAGCCTTTTGTTTTCAATACATGTGTTGTGTGTGCAGCCAAATAAAGAACTGATACCGAACTGTTTCCAGTGACTTTTCCTCTCGTAATTTACATCAGCGAGGTTTGCTTTCGATACGTGTGTTGTGTTGTGCAGCTAACCCAACAACCGTCCTAGAACAAAAAGGGGATCTCGGCTATCATCTTGGAACGCTTTTCTCCTGGACGCGACCGCTACATCGGCCGCCTCTGTTACAACAACTGCCTTACACCGCCTGGGCATTGAAGCAATAAGGTCCTGACATTTATTCGTTGTTATGTTTTCCCAAGCTGCTTTGGCAATTTCATACAATTCATTTAAGTTACTTATTTTATGCTTATTTACTTTTCTTTTTAATTCGTTCCAAAGGTTTTCTATTGGGTTTAGGTCCGGGCTACATCAAGGCCAGTCGATGACATCCACGGAATTATTAGAAAACCATGCTCTCGTTGCTCTCGCGGTATGTTTAGGGTCATTGCACTGCATAAATTTCCATGTCACAGGCAATTCTCCATCTGCATAGGGCAGCATTACATCTTCAAGGACATTAATGTAGCTATGGGCGTTCATTATATCTTCTATGCGATGTAACGGACCGGTTCCTTTGTATGACATCCAACCCCATAGCATGATACTTCTTCCTCCATGTTTGAGGGTGAAAGTGGTGTATTTAGGGTTGAATGCTTGATTTTTTGGCCGTCGAACATATTGCTTTTCATCGGAACTCTGTTGATTTTTGTTTCATCACTCCACAATATTTTTTGCTGCCCCTCAGTCAATCGCTCTCTAATAGAGCGTGCTGAAAGTGCATTTGGGTCCTCGCCGGAAACTTCCTTTCGTATGTCTTTTGAACTCATAAATGGATTTTTTTGCAGCTCGAACAATTAGCCTATCCTGGGCTTCAGTCGTTTTACGAGATCTTCTCCGTCTTGCTACGAGTTCTGTGGTTTTATGTTTTTCTACATATTTTATAGCATAATAATTCCGTTTACTTTCAAACAAATTATTATATTTACCAACAAATATTTACGTTTAAAACGAAATTATACACAAAGAAACAAATCGTTCTTAATTATATCGCCAATTGAAAGAGGATAAATTTGACTTAAGAACCAATTTAAACCAATGTACATGTGCAATAACTTTGGTAATTGCTGTTTTACATGAGAATAGAGATGAAGGAAGGAATAGCGGTACTTTTCATGATGGTTGCCATCTCTCATAATTGATGCAAC
>OZ007497.1:1257500-1537500 GCA_963931805.1 Microdon myrmicae | reverse complement strand
AAATGAAATTGACTTCGCCTTTTTATTTAAATAACCGTTTTGTTTGTAATCGGCGGAAAATAAGTAAAATAATGAATACTTTTATTCGTCCCATTTTACAAACTCCAAGATACACCAATTTACATTTCAACTTTAACACAAGTCAACATCAAAGCTATTAATTCTACCAAATACAATTTACAGTCCACAAATTACTATTATTAATCAAATACAATTTACAGTCCACAAATTACTGTTATTAATCAAATACAAAGTACAGTCCACTGTTCGACATCCGAGGTTGTTTCATTTGGCTTAGTTCTACAGAAGTCACCGCGGGTAAATGAAGAAGTTGTCTATCGGTCTCAGTATTTCGGTTGAGGACATCATTCGGGTCCTCTTTTAATGAACTTGCAGACACGTTGCACGACCTACGCTGCAGAACTTAGATACGCCCCGCGTACATTGAAAGAACCTCAAGAAGAGGACGATGACCCATCGGGCAATAGTCGAGAGGACAAATCCTTTGATTCCAACGGGTGAAATCAGGTTCAACGACAGAGCTGAAGCTCTCACAATAAAACAAGCGGTCAATACCAAAGAAAAGATTTGTCGCTTCTCGCCACCTGGACACGCTGTCAAGTGTCTGGGGTTCTTCGTTTTCGCCGCCTGGACGAAATGCTCTGGGGGCACCCTCTTAACATCGCCCGTTGCGCGTAGCTGCCACGGGTCACCACTACAACGGAGTCGGTGTCTAAGATAGGCTTTCGGATGTAAGATTAAGGGACAAAGAAAACGAGGAACAAGGAAAGATGCCGGCACCCGTCGGAAAATCACACCACGGAAAACTGTCACCGTTTAGAGTGCACCGCTTCTCGTCACCTGGACTCATCGTTCGAGCATCCTGAATTTGCCGCTCTCGCCACCCAGGCACATCGCTGTTAAGTGTCTGGGGTTCTTCGCTTTCGCCGCCTGGACGAAATGCTCTGGGGGCACCCTCTTAATACCGCCCATTGCACATAGCTGCCACGGGGGCACCACTCCAACGGAATCGGTGTTTAAGATAAGCTTTCGGAAATAAGATGACGGGACAAAGAAAACGAGGAACAAGAAAGATGCCGGCACTCTTCGGGAAACCATATCAACGGAGAGGAATCGTGAACATATGGTCTAGCCACCAAGCGACGAAGAAAGGTAACTGGCTTTGGGACTATTTCATCCTGCTACTCGATTGAACGAAGACTTCTATCAATCAGCAGAGTAATCTTACTAATAGCAACCCGGATGCGCAAACTCTCTGGCTCAATCAAGTGCTAGTTGTAATTCAACAGGATATGCCGCAAGCATTCAACAACAACACTACAAAAGGGAAAAGCCACCATGTCCAGCACCATCATTCAACCAGTTCATCAAATACGACCACAGGTAACGCTGCCGACAGAGAGTTCAGTTCCCATCGAGAAATTCGCCCAACGCCGAACATTGGTTTAGCGGCGTAGATGGGACATATCCCCAACTGCAACAGCATCAGCCAGAGCAATCAACTTGGATTCGAGACGCAGATGATCCTAGGCAGTTGGCGGTAACTCTAACATTTCTGGTAGCGGCACAGGCTGGACATACTGAGAAGATGGTGAAATTACAACCCATCAATTTCAACACATTGACGACTACGTCGCTCAATCACAACATCGCTCAATTACCACTCATGGATTTACGATCCAACATGGGACTACGTACAATATGATCTCATCCTGGGACTACGCCCAAGATATTCTTATTCATTTAAACGGATTTACGATCCGACATGGGACTACGTTCAACACATTGATACTTCATACAAATGGATTTACGACCCAGCATAGGACTACGTCCAACTTATTGAAATTTTACATACGGATTCACGATCCAAAGAGAGGACTACGTCCAAGAAGGTCATCGATGATACAGAGGGATCCACGATCCAAGGAGAGGACTACGTCCAAGAAGTTCATCGATGACACCAGGGATTTACGATCCAACCAACATTTAACATTAAACGCACAAATCACACAACAAACTAAATTGTAATCAATTCAACCATAGTGACGTCAACCAATGGGATAACACAAATACAGATCACATCGTTGCCGCAGCTGATGCGGCAATTATCGCCTCTCAGGCAACCTCCACAACATGTCGGAGAATATCAACATCAAATAACGACGGCCATATCTCAAGCTACAACATTAGCAATCAATGGCCAACTGGACCTTCGGTCCCACGCATACCCACACACACACACTAACACTGATAATTGACTAGGAATTGAACCAATAACTAATTATATTTTATAACAAATTAACTCAATTAATAAAATCAGTTCTAGTCAACATAATATAATTAAATTTGCCACCCTACCTCTGTACCGTACCGGTTTATGAGCAACACGAGCATTAAGGCCTCTGAGCTCAACCAGAAGTACCAACCGCGACTTCCCACGGCTTTGACATGAACATGTTGGTGACGCCAACTAAAGAGGACTACTGGGTCCACTGTCGGCGGCCCGGGAAGATGTTGCAGTTCCGCAACATGTATTATATAATTTCACATTATACCATTACGGAAAAACACCATTGGCACTGAACGCTGCCAATGACAAATAGCAGATTTATCGGACTGATAACGAGCCCGTTATCAGAAAAATAACATGAAAGAGAACAAAGAAGTTTTGATATTTTACCATTGTACTGTTCTCTCACAGTTTTTGTTTTTAACGTTAAAATTAAGATGTTTTGATTCGGTGCAATCTTGGATACGGTGCCTTCAGCATCTGTTTTAAAATGTGAACATCGTAAATCATGTATTATAATAAAAGTCAAATCGTAAATAGTGTTAAAAAAATGTGCTATAACGCCAACATTATTCGATCGATTCGAGGGAGATTCGAATCAGGTCGGACTTTTGCTGTCTCGTCGAGGAATCTCGACGCAGAAACAAGGTAGATTGGCTCACACTGTCATACATGATATAATAGCGGCCCCAGTACAGATCCCTGGGGCACATCCACTGTTATTTCATGTATTTGTGCTCCCTCATCGGTGTTATAGGCAGTGTTTTATCATAGAGATAGCTTGCTATTATTCGCACTAGATGGGGTGAGACTTGTAGACTGTCCAACACTTTTAGATTGTGATTCCATTTGGTCGAGGAAAATCCATTTCTGACATCTAGTGTCACCACTGGCCACTATTTTTGGTTCCTCTCAGCCAACGTGTTGCAGGCGATGTCACATACAAAAGAAAGGGCTTTACCACCTCGTCTCTGAACCCATATAGTTATTTAGAGAATTTCGACGAAGTGTTCCAAGCGAGAGGCATTACTCGTTCGAGCAATTTGTTGTACTTAGCATGCATGATTTATTCCCTTAGGGATGACCACAAGCCACTGTTTCTTTCATCGTTCCGGAAATTTCCTATTTGGAGGCAGTTTTTTAGTTAAAGCCGTCTTCTCCACAATATCAAGCATTCCATTCCGTTCTGGAGTTTAATTGCTTTTGATAACTTTCGCTGCCATAAACCGTTCCTCCTCGATGGGCATGGAAGGTATTTTAAATGGTGGGTAATTTGGAGGAATTGTTTAGGAAACAGCGTTTTAAAGTCGAAAAGCTGAGATTAAAGTTTAAAGAGGCTATAAATTTACAATTTATTTCTGCAGTGTAGTGATCATCTACACAGTCTGGAATGAATACACTTCGCGTCTACACCATTATCGGTCGACTACATTGAAAACTCACGAAAGTCGGCTCTCTATAACTCGGGGGTGTGCGTACAGTTGGTAAAATTCGACTATATGCGTGCGGACGCGGTGGTGGATGAACCCCGACTGTTGGGGTTTTTGAACTCCGACTCCTGTGTGTGCCCCCGATGGCGATTGAATCTAGACTGACTAAATGAATGGGAAGAATCTATTCATCGCGTCGTGGCGGTTGAGTCATAGCAGAAATAAACTCACTGTCACTTCGAGGAATTTCGAGAAGAGTTGCTATGCTTACATAAGAATTCAGTTCCAGCGAATCCTCGCTGTATAAGCTGAGTTGGATTCGTTGGTGGTGTATACCGGGAAATTGACATAGCCAAGTATGATCGTTGTGATTGTTTCGTGGAAAATTAGCTGTCGCTTGGTCGCAGACGAGAAGTATGATTTAAGGAGGAAATGAACCGAGGTGGTTTTCGGGAAAAATTGTAATTGCTTGGGTGCAAGCAAGGAATATCGTTTAGATAAGATATTAGCCGAAGTAATTTCGGGGAAATGTATGCGGCTGGGTATAGTTGGTGGTGATGGTTAATGTTCCGTTGTAGGTTTGAATATGCGTTTTATTACAACGTACGAATTTCGGGGAAATTAAGATTGCTTGGTCGCAAGGAGGGAATATGAATTAAGTAAAGAATTGACCGAAGCAATTTTGGCAAAATGTATGCGGGGATGATTTAGAATGTATTCTGTTGAATTGTATTCTGTTGGGAGTTTTGGAGTGTTTTATTGCAAGGTTGTGGAATGTATGCTATTGCGGATTTTGTATGAGGAGTTGGGTTAGGTTAGGGTGACGCGCTGTTAGCGGTCAAGATTGGTTAGCATTGTGGGTTGGTTCTCCATGTGGTATAGAGAACCCCCACATGCTATTTGATTGTCATAGCCCATCCGTTAGAATACTATAGCGTTTGGGATAATAGTGAAGAACGTGTGATTCGAACTGACGCTTTGACAGTTAGAATCACCAAAAATTGAACCAAAGCGCAACCCATCAGGCTACTGGCTGTGTTTTAAATTCGAATTTTAAACACAACTATATTCCACTGATGTGAATTGTTATGTTATCGCTATGGTATACGGCTCTGATGTATTTTCTTATTCGATTTTCGTTCGGGGTTTTTCACTATTTGCTTGTGTATTGTGTGTGTATCTGTTAGAGACGCTACAATATCACCTACAATGGCCTACCAAAACAATCACGGGATTGGTTAATCGTTTCCAATATTTTTGTAGTAGCCGACACTGCTCTGTTAAACGCCTCTTATGGCAAGTACTGTAAGAATATTATAACGCCCTACCCCACATCTGTCATGTCATTGACATTTTACTCTATAACAGCAGGGCGACGAGAAAACTTCACTAAGGCTATTGAAGAAAACAACCTTCTTCCAACAATTTAAATATTCGTTTGGGAATAAACTTGATTATATTAATATACTAATTTCTTGCTCTCACATGTAGTACCAACATATTGTCTGTACATAGCCGAACGTTGGTCTTAAGAAGACTTTTCTAGGGTTGGAGGAGAAACTGAATTTTAGTGAATGCCTATGCCATCAACCTAATCGCTTATTTATCTCAAAAGTTTATTTGATCAATAAATATCCCAATTTCTAATTGTCATTTGGGAATGACTTTTAAAAGCGGTCAGCTATACAATTTCAGTGCTCTACATAACTCACCTGTGTTGATTATTATTATTGGTCTGTTCAAATCAGTGACCAACTGCTTGACAGTCTAAGAGTTCAAATAAATATCAAATCCATTCCGTGATCCATGAATTCTAATGAATTCTATGTGTTGTGAATGTATTTTTTCGATCAGTGAATGGAAAGGCAATGTCACGACTTACGATGTCGGTCTTTTTTCCGACTTTCCATGAATCCTGCTTGCCTGCGAAAGTTGCGTACGCCGTTCACAGGGTATGACTAAGCGGCTCAGTACCTGGTCGGACTTACTCCGAATCTAATTGATAACATATCTCGCCTGAATTAAATGTGGCAACATAACCAGCACTACAGGCACATAACAAATTAGACCTCCACTCCATATCGTTTACTGGCCTAAGTGTTTCCAAACGCCGTTTGTGTCACTTAACAAGTGGAAATGTGATGCCCAAAAGCAAAGACCCTTTACTAACGAATTGCTCATAGCTTATTGCTCAATGGTGTCGACAGCGATTTCCTGGTCCGAATAGAAATGTGTATCTAGCGAAATAAGAGTCGACCTGACTTCACGGAGTACACAGTCTGTTGTAAGAGTTCTTCCACTCGAAATGACTGATATAGGATCAGCAGAATTCAATTCGGAGGAACAGAAGTTGGTCAATCGATGTGGCTTAGTTGTCTAGTATTTTTTTGTTTTTCTATAGAGCTTCGCTGTTTATGCGACCACCGGACGTCAAAGTATCGGCCATTGGGAATACCGTGGTGTTCCACACGGTTGAGTTCTGACGGCGTAACTGGAATTTATGTATTCGCTCTTGGATGCAGTGCGAATGGAGCAGCTAGGAAACGGGCATCCGCTATTAATTGCAGTCCAATGTTGTTGGTTGTGATTGATTGAAAATGCCTGAATATGGTTTGAAACGTGTTTCATTCACCATGTTATCGAGTGGGTAACAACTCAAGTAGAAAGGATGAGGGAAATTGGCTGTATGCGCATCTTGCTACATTATACGAAGCTCGAGAGGAAGTCTGCCTATGCTTTTGAATTATGCGGTTTTTAAAAGACTATATGAGAATTGAGTTTGGGGTTAAAAGGTTCTTGGCATGATATCCAGGAGATTAGGTTCAAGTTGGACGGCATTGCATGACCAACTAAGCGCTTACTTAAACGAGGAAATCGAAAAGAGACTATTGATCTTCACGGCTTTGGACTAGGTACTTGCGATCAAAGATAATGTGTATAATCAAGTGAGTGATTAGAGTTTTTCAGGTGACCGTATATCTTCGATTTTTTCTTCATAACTTCATTTTTTCACGTTTATCGGATTTCCGGTCGCTCACCTCTTGGCACTTGTTGATAATTAACTGGGAGATCATACAAAAGTTTGGCCGTCATATAAAAAGAGAAACACCAATCCAGTTCTAGTTTTAAAGGTACGGACTGTGGAGAACGTTTCCCTTCGGCTCTAAAATGTCTGTGGTCTGAGTCAAAGGACTATTCCAATAGTCGGTTACCTATCATTTTATCGTCAATTTCAAGAATCTTTTCTTTTTTTACCTTTCAATAATATACAGTTCTTTGCGTGACGGAAAATTGGGTAGACATCCTTGGGAATTTGAATGAAATAAAGTCTCAAATTTGTGCTTCTGTATCATATGAACTTACCATGTGCATATACTATAATATTATCTATGTGATGATAACTCTATAAAATTTCTAGAAGTAACCGGAACACCATTGTGAGGTAACTCAAAGTGAATGTTAGCGGACTGATAACAAATGCTATCGAAATGCGTGTCGTTAATTATGCACCCTCACGTCGAATGTTAGACACGTTTAGCGGAGTACGCGCTTCTTAACTGCAGCACAAGTTGTGGTGGTGTGGATAACATGCGGGACGCACCATCTGCGAGCCAGCATAGGTAATACGGCAATCTACTTGTTGGAAGCAAACTATTGCCAAAGATCTGTAATTGGTCAAGTTGGGTAAGTGAGAACAGGGTCCCGAGGAAGGAAACAGTTTCTCTCGACAGCTTAACAATTATATCTTCATTGGGCTGTTGTTAGTTTTCGATTTAGTCACCACAACTTCGCCATTCGCCCGGTTAGAAGTTTCTGGTCTTTCGCACTCAGATGAATACACATCAAATTGACGAATGTGTATCTTCACCTGACTGACATGTCGCTTTGTGTTCTATTGGGGATGTGGGCACTGTTGTCAAGAGCTATTGTTGGCTATTGGCGATAGCTTGTGTATATGTTTCGAATAACCGGAGAAAGGTGAATTGTCATGCAAAATTATGGCGGGGCTTTACGTGTGCGAGCAACAGACCGTATCAAATGAGTATGTGGGGTTTTAATTGTAATTTGCTTCCAAAGTTGGGCAAAAGGAAACATTTGTAGGTCCCAACAAAGGTGGTGGGACCAAAGCAGTAAGTTTTCAGTATATGATGCAAACTATAATCTGACACAAAGATTTAATATATTGTATAAAACATATGCAAATGATTCATTGTAAACGTTAACTCACTGTGGCGGTTTAATGGTTTTACTGAATTTCATGTTTCTGCCAATTATTTCACTTTTTTTCTAGAACTCGTGTGGCTTGCTTTTCTCTCTTTTTGTCATCGATTAACTTATAAACTCACCCAAGCGAATGATTGAATTGCATTACTCTTTCATTTTTGGTCAGCGAAAGAAATTCTATCAGAGTTAATAATTTAATATGCAAAAAAAGCTTTTGTTACATAAAACCTTTCCAAGCTCAATGGATAAAAGGCACATCCTCCTTTGCGTGATGACTAAATTTTGGAATGGTTATTACTTGATCAATGTGGACCCTAATAGACAAGTCGGCAATATCTACTGTTGTCACTCCGACCAGATCTCGGGTGTATATATTTTACGGCAGGAGAGATTGTACGTGTGAATATCCCTAAATGTCAATTCGCACTGTGTACGAAACATGAGGGAATATATTGGAAAAGGAGTTGTCGACACTTTTTGTCGTAAATGCCCATGAGTGATAACCGCGAAGGGACATATGAACTGGCAGAGTGTTCCACACTCTTGTAGTACAACTGTGACTGTTATTAATGTCAAGCGGTGTGCATATTTTGATTGAGGGCTGTCATAGGTGCGTACTTGGGGTGAAGGAACTCCACTTTTTAATGTAGTTTAAAAGTGTTTGTTGTAATATCTATAAAACAGGAACAATCTTGACACGCACTGCCTATGTCCCGTAGATGGAATTAAACGTGACACCTGGGTCTCCTGTTTGGAACGCTCCTAACCAAATATGGCAATTGAAATTCAGTTTAAGCCAATGCATGGTTTGTGCATTTTAACTAAATGCGATCGGGAAAAAAAGTTCTTGGATCTCCTAAAAAATTCTAAGCAATTTACTCTATTTTTCGCGGCTTCGTGCCCATTTCAGTTTGTGACGACACACGTCGCACGAAAACGTAAGCATAATGTAGCACATAACGCAAATAATTATCGAATATCATTATAAGAATACCATGGCAGTTGACATAGCAATTTCTCAACTTAAATAGTAGCGAGAAAAAATACACCATCGGCTCACGCGGCCGTCGTCTAATGTGTTGAGGTTTTGGTTCTAACCTTTTGCTGTAATCCTAGTTGTTCACAGAGTGGGGTTACATTCTTTACTTTCTGCCGGAACGCTACAAGTTCATTGGTTTCAATTATGCAAATGCCATTCATAGACAGCAGATCTGAGTTGGACATTTTTTTGTGACAGGTAGCATTGCAAAAATGTGCTTTCGTTGCTGCTTTGACAAAGGGACTCTCATGAACTATAACTTGCACAAATGCTGATTTCCACGAGAAGAGGGACTCGAACCGAAGTAAAAAAGCAAGTAAAGAAGCACAGTTTTGAAGAGATGGAGAGGAGCTATCGAAACGAAAGTACCAGAAAGTACATTTATAGAGATAAAGAAAGAAAACCTTAATGTAGACTCATCATATTTGCCAATGATGTAGACATGCTATCAGCGTCAAACATACAAGCTTAGGTTAACGTGAAAGGCAGCTAAAGGAATCAGCTGGGTTCTTTCAGTTACTGAAAAATCAGTTATAAGAAAGTATATACCAACTTGTTTTCAAGATTGAATCACAGAAAAGTATGTGTAACGAATTGAACAGTATTACTTGTTTGATTAGCCCGTGGCGGTTCCTTTGAACGCCACTATCTACCTTCCCATTATAGTTCGAAAATGTCCATGCGGCCGAAAACCGATAAAACAAGTACTGATCGCTTGCCTAGTAATTAAGCATGTACTTACCTTTTTGTCACCCACCTAAAGTGTCTCCTAAACCATATTTTCGCTAATTCAATAGCACGAACCACAAGAGACATTTTCCTCACGGGCATCATATGCTAGAAAGTAATTCGTCGGGTGTATGTTGCATCATCGGATTTCCTAGTAAGAAAGCATAACATGCGGCTTACACCAAGCAACCAACATTGCTCGAACCATATCAATGAAATACCCGCTTGCGCGTCAGCCCCACACGTGCAGGAGATGTTTCATCTTTCCTTTTTTATGCATGCCCACATCGGTCGGTCAACCGACCGACAAATGCATTAAGGCATACGACTGACCGCCCAAGGAATTCGAGTTCTCATAAATGGAAAGTTACCATCGAAAATTCGACTACGTGGGGATGCCACCAAGATGTGTACGATCAGGATAAATGCTTTACGCAGTCGTTGATCGTGTAAACACCTAAATCTCTATGTCGAGATAATGGGACCAGCTGCCACCATGCCAGCTAATGTTCCCCTTATGGAATTATTGTATCCACGGTCCGCTTGCTCATGCACAGCATGAGAGTGCGAGGTAAACGCATCTGTGTGTGTGCACATCCTTTCGGTGATCATCTTCTAAGATCATCCCTTATATGGTCATCGGGGCGATGGATGAAAATTTTGGTGTTCTCTCGTTTCGGTGGATATAATTAATCGCGTTACAGATTCCGTGGGGGCAAGTCGGGCCTCCACGTTAAATAATTCCAGTCAGACAACAGCTACCATCGCAGTGAGTGTGCCGGTCATTGGCATTTTGTGACGGTATTTCCTAAAAGTATTTTAAAAGTTTAATTCTGTTTATCAATAAAATAAAAGTGTACAGACTATAGTTTTTAATTAATGTTAATGCTACCGCAGACTGAATTTCCTAAAAGTATTTTAAAAGTTTAATTCGGTTATTATAAAAATAAAAGTGTACGGACTATAGTTTTTAATTAATGTTAATCTCCTAAAACAATATCATAAGTTTTTATTAAGAAGTGTTCTTTAGTTCCGGTTATGTTTTATTTACTACTTAATAACAATAAAGAATTTCTTGACTGCAAGCCGGTGTTTAATTTTTTGTTTGTTTACCAGCGAGTGATGAAGATTCTCTATTGCGCTTGTTACGAATGAATTTTTCTTCGGAGTTGGTAAAAGATTTACCACAAGCCTTCCCACATCAGCTTCAAAATTGAAGTAAAAAAAAAAAATACGATTAAAATGTCGATGAAATTCCGTCTTTATTTTCTTATCTAACTATTATTTTGAACAACTTCAATTAAATGTTCACTATCCATTTGAATAAACTATTTCAGGTGGTATCTCGGCCATAACTTGACGCATACTACTATGAGCTTAAGAATTGTCCCAATAAATACTCTTTTGCGTAGCCCCACAAAAAAGTCCAGTGGCGTCAAATGCTATATTCTCGGTGACCAATTCGCAACAACAAATCTCGAAATTGATTTCGATCTTCAAGTTGTGGCAAAAATACTTCCTTGAAGACGTGACTAGTGTAGAAAACTGACGGCAATGGTCACTCCTTCTTGGTTTTTGAAGTAGTACGGGCGAGTGATACCATAACAACATACTCTAAATAGACAACAACATACTCTAAATACTCAATTAGGGGAATGCATTGGGTTCTTTACAGAAGATATGGTGATATTTTCAGATCCATCGACATGGAGTGACAAATGAGTCTTATCACTGAAGAAGATTTTGTTTGAAAAATCGATTAGTTGTCCAAGCACTTAATTGACATATGTGCAGAACATTCCATACTTTATGGGCTTCATTCGGCTTCAACGACTTTCTCATTTAGGAGGAGGTTCTCACCTGAGAGCATAAAAAAAGGTAATTTTCTCGAACCATTTTTTCACAGAAGGAAATAAATAAAGAACTCAAACTTTTTGTCACTTGTTAATATGTTCTAAATTAGAAACGAATTTTTTTTCATTAAAAAATATAGTGACAATAATTGTTAACACAATGTGACCGTCTCAAAAAAAAAGTACATTACTGTTGGCTACTCTAGCACCTGCAAAAATTATCAAAAATCAATCACCGAAGAATTATCATAAACTATATGTAGTTAGAGCCTCTACTAGAATCATCCATTAAAGTCTAAATTTAACAAAATGGCGGATATGCAACCTTTATGTACCCATTTTCGCATTTTTTCCCCTCTTTAACATTGACTAGAAAAATATATATATGAAAAAATTTAGGTTCAGACTCCAATAACTTTAATTCACTTCAAAATAAAAAAATCCGATCCATAGAATAGTTTTTGAGATACCGTGGAGACCAATGTGAAAAACATGGTTTGGAGAAAAACGTGTAAAAAGTTTCAAAATGCTTTACGTGGGTGGCGTGAAAGTTCCCGGCCTGATCCACAGATGTCACCAGCAGGTCTAATTACTATACCAGGCTCTATAGTACTACGCCTCATTAGCTTGTATATGGATTTTAAGGTCGATTTCTCTGTTAGTATACATTTGAGAGATTTGAGACCCTACTGAACAAGCTGCCTAGAAGTGAAAAATAAACGATCTCACTTGATCCCGTCATGCTGTAACTTTTTTATAAAATTATTTCTACAAAAACGGTTTCGGAGACTTATTCTACACACTATAAGCTATCAAAAACTGAAAAGCGACAAAAATCGATATTTTTAAAACTTCTTGATGAGAACCTCTGTGGGGGGGCGATGTCGTTGTGCCGGCGTACGACACGGGGTTCTACTCCGTCTCCACGATAAAGTTCACTTTTCGGTGCACTAAGTCAACGGCAAACAAACAAAACTTTCACAAGATGCCGGTCGAAATGTAACTTCGTATGGAATTGCAATAAGTGCTGAAGCACACCACTGATACCAGGATAGTGTTTCTACTACGCGCACACAGTTGATTACGAATTGAATTGTCTTTATTAATTGATTGATATGAATGTGACAGTGCGCAGCAAACCTCAATCCTTACATACAGCGATGCATTTCGTAGTCCCGTTGCTTAATGCAACCATTCACCAAATGAAGTGACAAATAAAACACGATTTTCACTAGTTAAAACTTTTTTGAGTACTCTATTGTTATTGTAATTTCACAAATGGCATTCTAATCGGACTGCAGGCTTACTCCTTAACAACACAACTCGACAACTCAACTTAATAAAACACAGGCACTTAGCAAACGCTAGTTTCAAACACGTTCGGAAAATGGGCTAACGCTAGCTCGAACTCGGCTTGGTAATGTATACGCGTCCCCGAGAGGGCTACGGGGAGCGGAAGACGCACCGACCGGATCGGTGGTTGGAATACGACTTAGTGATTCAACCCTCGTTTGGGGTGAGTTTGGTAGTGTGGTGAAAAGGAAATGAAATTTCCTTTGATTAGTGACTAATGGAAGGCGATCTCTGGCACGCGGTGGTGTGCGTGTGTGATCGTACCCATCATCGTGTTTATCGATGCATTCAGCAAAGGATAAATGAAATCTAAAACGAGGAAAAAAGAACAAAGGGATCGAATAGATCATTGTTTACGCTGTGCATTGTGGGTATCATAGACGGCAATTCATCGGAGAAATGGTGCTGAAAACAAATGAGGGCATCATTACAGTCGTGGATGAGTGGGTTTTAATGTTTATGGACTCACAGACTGCAGTAGGAACCGAGTTCTTGTTTGTACTAGGAAATGCTAGAGGATTCGGTTCCGATGATAATGCTTGGGATGCGGTAATTGTTTGTCGATTGGACAAACGAATGGCGGGTCGGTTTATTGCAGCTGTATAAACAAGCAGTCCGACATAGCATTTTACGATGACAAGGGTGCCGAATGGTTTGGGATTTATGATGCCGTATGATGTGAAGAATTCTTTACAGGAAATTTGAAGAACGCATTAAATGCGTGAATGCTGTGAGAATTATCTTTAGGGATTTTCAGATAATGCGTTGGATGCATTAAATGTCCTTGAGAAAGGAAATGTTTCAGGTATGCTGGTGATCGGGATGCAAATATGGGTTGCGAATATGGGGGGTTCTTCAGGTGAGCTTTAAGAACCCCCACACCTCCTCTTAACTCCATTTCTGATACGGCACTTTTGCGTATTCACTTATTCACCGAGTAAAGTGTTATCCTCATTATTGAAGAAGATTTCGTTTGAAAAATCAACTGGTTGTACCAGTGTGGCGGTCCACTTAAAACTTATATATTTATGTTTAGCAAGTCTTGACGTTCAAAAACAAAATTATTTTTTGCGATCAAAGTCAACTCGGAAATCAAATTTTTTGATTGACTCATTCACTAAACATTATCAAAATTTAATTATTTTATAATATTGAAGAATCGTGTTTTCATGAAGACAATGAGAAAGTAAACGACAGTCATTTATTGAAAAACGTTAAACAAAATAACTACATTTTTAAGTGGTTTTGGGTTTAAAAAAATATTATAACGTGTTGGGGAGGCGTTTCTTATTTACTTTACCGGACCACGGAAGAATTGAATTGGAAGAACTTTTTTTTTATAACAAGCTCCCAATTGGTAGATTACAGAGCATTCCATGCTTGGGTTCAATTCGTACGTGAGTTGATCTTTATAAAGATGATGCAAGTCCGCAAAATATGTCATAATGCAAGGAGTCGATAAATTTGACAACGTTTATATTTTTCAACGCTCTGCTAATGCACACGTCTTATCACATCCATAACAGACAAAATCTCTGTAAATTCCTCGACTTTGCCGGGAATTATGCGTTCAGAAGGACATGTGTGCCGACCGCAATCCTCACATAAAACACTAAATGTTACCACGGCGGAACCACCATTAACATTTCTAGCACGTTGTTCGATGAGTAAAACACCAAACCATAACGAACAAATCACAACTTTTATGCGATTGAAGTTTGACTGCTCTTATTGAGCAACATTTTCCGACCTATGAAAAAGAAAGAACTTAACATTAATATCATTTGATGTTTTTTTTTAATAATATAAATCGTTCTTCTGACATTCTTCCAACGTGATACAAGGTCAAATATTCCTTTTCCGTATAAGTGCTGACTTTTTGAGGCAATAAAATCTTCAAAGGCTTTGATGACCTCTGCTTGGTTCCAGAAGACCTTCTGCCGGCGAAATAAATTCAGATTGCGGAAAAGATGGTAGTCCGTTGGGGAAATGTCAGGAGAGTACGGGGGATGCGAGAGAATTTCAAATCCCAATTGCAACAATTTTTGCACCGTTACTTGTGACGTATGGGGTCTAGCATTATCATACAACAGGTTTGGGCCATGCTTATTGACCAACGCGGGTGGCTTTTCAGCCAATTTGGCATCCACTATGTCAGTTTGCTCACAATATTTGATAACGTTGATCGTTTCCTGGTTGAAGAAATGAAAAGTGGATTGGTCCTTTCGATTTCCATCAAATTGTCACCATAACCTTTTTTGGGTGAAGATCAGGCTTGGGGCGTGTTTTGGTTTTTCACCTACATCCAACCACTGCGCAGGTCTTTTAAGGTAATTATACAGAATCCACTTTTTATCACAGGTAACTATCCAGTGCAAAAATGGTTCAGGTTGGTTTCTTAATCTAAGCGATACGCAGATTTCCAGGCGCCGTAGTTTTTGGGACTCGTTCAGTTCATGTGGTACCCACTTATCGAGTTTCTTTACCTTTCCTAGGGGAGAAACGTCTCGACTTATTGTCTTTTGGGATACTCCCATGATTTGTGCAATCTCCCGCACCGATTTCGTTGCGTCCGCATCCACCCTTGCTCTTAAAACATCGTCTGCAACTAACGTTTCCGGCTTCCCAGGTGGTTCATTTCCGAGGCTGAAATCTCCCGAATGGAACTTTCCAAACCAACGTCGTATAGTGCGTTCGTTTACCGCTACATCCTCAAATGCGTCATTAATGATTTATGTTTGTTTTGTTGACGCAGTATGTCCCATTTTAAATTCATAAAGGAAGAGAGTTCGAATTTGAACTGGCGTCAGCATGGTAATCAATTCCTAGAGAAAAAATGACTGTACTTGTAACGAACCCTAAAATTCTCACACGTCGGGCACACGTAACACGTTACTTTATAAAAAAAGACAATTTACGCTCTGGCAGAGATGTTCACTCGAGAACTTCTTATTTCCGACTGAACGAAAATCGGACAAATCATGTGGTACAACCCAATATTAATAAATTGGCTAGGAAAATGGCTATAGATCTCATTCAGTGAATGGACACCAGCATTGTAGCTCGAATAGTTAGCCATAAATAGCCGCAGGGGAGAAGAAAGGCCTTGTATAAAGTCGGCGGTATTATGTAGCAAAGTATACTTAGGACGAAGGTGGGAATTAACTGCCGAAGAGGAATTTTTTTTTATACTTCTCTCAGGAGAGGCGAACCTTTAGCGCCGGGTCGACGCCTCGAGATGCCACTAAATAAATTGTGCAGTTCTTCTTGAACAGTTGTAACAAACAGATCCCAGAGCTCTCTTTCAACGAAGTTGTAGACGCAATAAATCGATTGAAAAACAACAAGGCTCCCGGAGTCGACTGCATACCAGCAGAGCTGCTGAAGCATAGAGGAGAGACAACCGCTCGAAAAATCCACCAGCTCATCAAAACAATATGGAATAAGGAAGTCATTCCGGAAGAATGGAAAACCTCAATAATCGCGACAGATCTGATTGCGAAAACTACAGAGGAATATCATTGCTCCCAACCACATACAAAATACTAACAAATGTCGTACTGGCGAGAATCACACCGTACGCAGAAGAAATATTGGGAGACTACCAATGCGAATTCCGTGGGAACCGGTCAACAAGCGACCAAATGTTCACAATAAGGCAACTACCGGAAAAGAAGTGGGAATACGGAGAGACAGTTCACCAACTGTTCGGTGACTTCGAAAAAGCCTACGACTCAGTCGCAAGACAACGACTCTACCATACTGTGGTTGAGCTGGGAATCCCGAAAAAATAGGCCGCCCTCATTCAAATTTGCATGAACGAAAACAATGAGCGAGTTAGAATAGAAAACTACCTCTCAGAATCATTTGAAATCCGGGATGGACTAAAACAGGGGGATGGCCTCTCACCATATCTTTTCAAACTTGTGCTCGAGCATGTCATCAGAAAGGTACAAGACGACAACATGGCCGGATCATCTCTGAACGGGGTCACACAAGTGCTCACATATGCGGAAGATATCGCCGTTTTGGACGATAATCTAGAAACTGTAAGTAAAAACAGTGAAATAATCTTGCAAGCGGCATAGAGGTGGGCCTAGAAATATATGAACACAAAACAAAATACATGATTACGGCGGGGGAACCTCAGAGAACACACATAACATCAGAGGCAAGATATTTGAAAAAGTCAAAGAATTTAAATATCTGGGAACAATACTGACGCCCAGTAACGAAATGTCGAAGGAAATTAACAAAAGACTGCACTGCGACAACGCTAGTTGGCACGCAGTCAGTAAACTGCTGAAATCCAAGCTGCTGTCACGTAACATAAAGCTTCGTGTCGATAGAACCATAATCATGCCGATTGTTCTATGCGGATAAAAAACATGGGTTCTCACAAAACGGGAAGAAAACAAATTCCGCGTATTTGAGAATAAAGTTTTAAGGTGTATCTTTAGTGGTAAATATGACGAGGAGGCAGGACAATGGAGGAAACTCCACAACCACGAATTGGAAGAGTGATTCCCCAAACCTACAATAGTGAGAGTAATCAGATCGCGTAGATCAACATGGGCCGGACATGTGCCCTGAATGGGCAACGATAGGACCGTGCGTAGAATTCTTGACGGTAGACCAACGGGAAAGAGACCGACAGGACGGCCGCGACGGAGATGGGAGGACAATGGAAGGTTTGACCTTGCGGAGATCGGATCAGATTCAAGCATGGAAGGAGAGTGCACAGGACAGAGAGCGATGGCGGAGTCAAGTCGGTGAGGTCATGATCTTCAGGGTACCTGCAGGCCAATAAATAGTAATAGTAGTATTTAAGTTTCAAAAACTATTAACTAGGAGTAATATCTCCTAGATTTTAGTTATGAAAAAAGAGATTAGCTTTGAATAGTTATACTCGTACTTATTATAATTCATTGCAATCAGCTGAAGCAGAAGACGAATCTCTTATTGGGCTATGATGTGCTCCGCAATTAATGTGCTGAAGAGGTCAGCAGTTATCTTGCACAAGTCTTAATGACTACAACTGGCTGCTGAATAGACCCAAGTTACAAATTGATAAAACATTTGAGAACGAGATATCGAATCGAGTGAAAAAATGGTAAAAGTGATTGACTGATATAGTCGAAATTGAGATGAAAGGAGAGCGTGTCAAATACGGCGCAACAAGACATAATAACCACACGTAGTAAAAAAGGCCAATCGAAAAAAAGGCAGTATACTACATAGCCATAGTTCGGGCCCAAATGCATCTACAACGGAAAAGGACCCAAATTTAAACGTACTCGAATAAAAGATGGATATTGAAATTTCCATAAGATATCATTTTTTCTTAACCGCATCCATCAGCCATGTTCGTAAGATGGTCAAGGTTTTCTCCCAAGCAT
This sequence comes from Microdon myrmicae, assembly GCA_963931805.1. Classification (NCBI taxonomy): domain Eukaryota; kingdom Metazoa; phylum Arthropoda; class Insecta; order Diptera; family Syrphidae; genus Microdon; species Microdon myrmicae. The sequence goes on along the minus strand of OZ007497.1, from coordinate 1,519,162 downwards.
TTCACAGAACGTATAACTCATATGGGCTCAATATAATAAGAAGAGATAGACCCCAACCTACACAAGAAGGCGGTGTTGCACTCTTAATTAAAACAAGTCTTCAGCATAGGATCCTGTACAGCAAGGAACTGCACAACTTTCAAGTGCTCGTAGCTTGTATAGTAGACAATCCTCTTCAAAGTCAGAGACATTTTTATGTGGTGTCACTATGCCATACAAGCCCATCAGGGCGCACAATTCATCATCGAACTAAATACGCTTTTCCATTGTCTTAACCTGCAATCGGAAACAACTATTTTCTTTTAGCAGGCGACATCAATGCTAAACATGCTACTTGGGGCAACTTAACCACCAACACGGGAGGTAACGTTTTGTTCGAATGGTGACAAGCAAACACCATCGAACACAAATTACAAATTTACGCCGCTAGCATCCCTTCTTTCGAAATTGTCTTCGGAATGTCAAAAACGTTAGTGACCACTATGGACCTGAAGCCACAATTCACATTCCACGTGAACAAACTCTGCTCGACCAATGCGATCAGCTTTATTCCACCAATTTTCATAAAGCACATTGGTTACACGCGTTATCAAAAGGGAAATCCACTCAAGTTAGATGGTTCCACCATTCAATAGAAATTTAAAAAATGAAGAGATAGATCATTACCTCCTTACAATGGATGGTAGTGTCAAGAAGTCTATGGAATTATCTATTCCCAAAATATATCGCTCTCAAGGTTACACAACCCAATACAGAAACTCTGCTATAGATGCTCTGTATAGACAAAAAAAGTTCTCTCCTATCTAGAATGAAACTGCTCTATCAACATTTCACCGACCGACAAAACCCGGAAATAAGGACACTCAAATCCTTAATCCGTAACCTTCATCAATTGATTCGTGAAAACTACAGATCAGCTATTCACTCAAGATGGGAAACCAAAATTCGAGCCATAAACCCTACCAGTTCGAATATGTTCCCTCAGATAAATGAGACATTCCCCGTTTAAAAATAGCACGAACTCCAGCTAATTGTCAAATACTGCTAAACGAAGGTACTACCCCCGACAATATCATTTCTGAGGGTGAATCTCTATTGTAGGAGACCCATACGAAAAAGCGAATTCTATAGGTGCATTTTTGGAGGCCGTGTACAGAATGAACCTATCGGTGGTGTAGCGCAAAAAAGGGCCAATCTGCATAAAGTTTTACTTACAGATTGGCCCTTCTTGCGCTACAATATCGGTATCCTATCACCCCAATCATGATCTAGAATACAGAGCACTACAAAATCACACTTCACTTCGCAACACAATTAATAGTTAGTCCTCCGAAAATAGAAGTTTTACAATCTTTAGTGACATTAATAACGCACATCATTGCAGATAAAGGCAACAGTTTGTTTGTAGTGAAGGACGACCTCTCAATTGTCTTTAAGTCACCTAAAAATAAAAAATCTTCTGGAATTGATGGCATTCCAAACACAGTACTCAAAAATTTACTATCGGAAGCCATAAATATTTATACGACACTGTTCAATAACGCTCTCAATACTGCATATTATCCAACGCAATCTTCGATCTATTAGTTTACTTCCGATCATCTGCAAGGCGTTTGAAAAACCAATAAATAAATCATTATTAAATTGGTCCGAGGATAACATATATATATACTGGATAACCAATTTAAAAACCAAAACTGGTTTCCGATATACAGTGGAACAAAGCAAAACTGCAGTGCACAGGGGCACGTTTGGTTGATATTGAAAAGGTCTTTGACACCGTTTGGTTAGAAGGTCTTAATTATAAGCTAACCAGCCTGGGCATGCCTGCCAATATACTATATATTGTATGTGACATGGTTATGGAAAACAATTCGTCGTAAAACAACACATTTTCCAACAAGACTTTCTTCATAAGAAACGGCCAATAACAGGGCGCAGTCGATTCTCCAATTCTATTTAACATTTACACTAGTGATCTAGTGGATTAATCATGGTATTGCGTATGCTGATGACATAATTGTGTACAGAATGGGTAGAAAAATTGAGATCATTTACTTTTATAGGTTGATCTCAACAGAATCAAAAATTGCTGTAATAAGTTGAAGTTACAAATTCATCATCATGATCAAGTCTTGGACTTATTTAACACCGGTCCAGATTTCGAGCCGATGTTATCCAGTTTGACACTCCTAGACTCTGGGCGTCCTGGCATACGCCATCCCTCCATCGCAGATAAGGTCTGCTGCGCTGCCTCCTTCCATACATCCTGCCACAAAAGGCTTTTCAGGCAGGCTCCTCTCGCTCATTCGAGCTAGGTGTCCGCCCACTGGAGTCTACTGAGCTTGATTTTTCTTATAACATTAGCTTCAAGGTAGATCGCGTACAACTCATGGTTGTAGCGTCTCCGGAATCGTCCTCCCTCACATACGGGGCCAACAATTCTCCTTACGACCTTCCTCTCGAACGCGGCTAAGATTTCAGAGTGGCTTTTATTGAGCACCCAGGTCTCGCATCCATACATGAGTACTGGTAAGACCATGGTCTTGTACAGTAGTAGCTTGGATGCTCTGGATAAATTTCGGGATTTAAGGAGGTTTGATAGACCACAGTGGGCTTTGTTGGATTTGATCAGCCGTTCGCGTATTTCTTCTTCCATATTGTTATCGCTTGATACTATTGACCCAAGGTAGTTAGGGGATTAAACTACTTCAAATTCGTGCTCCACTACCCCGATAGTTTGACCAACGTTAGGTCTTCTATTCGCAGAAGTCGCCACCATGTACTTAGTTTTTCTCTTATTAATGTGCAGTCCCAGTTTTTGTGCCGCCTGCTCGATCTGGGTGAAGGAGTTCTGTACAACCGATTTGGTTCTACCGATGATGCCGATGTCATCTGCGTAGGCAAGTATCTTGGTGACAATTGTCCCTCTAGTTGTGACGCCAGAGTCACGGATTGCTTTCTCCAACGCCAGGTTGAAGAAGAGGCAGACGAGACCGTCCCCTTGTCCGAGTTCATTAAAGATGTTTATTGGTTTGGACAGCAACCCCGCTATTTTTACTTGACTGGTTACGTTGGTCATGGTCAACCTATCAATTTGTTTGGAATACCGAACTCTCTTATGGCATTATATAGTGCTACCTTGGCTATACTATCATAGCCGACCTTAAAGTCTATGAATAGATGATATATTGATGCCTGACACGGGCACTTGGTTTACTTAAATCCTCCCGACAATGTTCTGCTGCAAATTGTTTGATGACGGGTGGAATAAGATGGAATAATTAAACGCACTGAATGTTGTTTTGAGGTTAATCCGTTGTTTTTATTGTATTGGTTTTTTTTTTACTCATTCACTTAACTTAGAGCTTATGATTATTAAATATGTTTTATATAAATCTTGTACAAGATGTAACACTTCTTTCTCGACACTGTGACCGCGGTAATTAATTATTTGACTCAAATGCTTGTGAGCACTATGGAGTTGAGATGTGACTCACGAAACGTGTGTGGCCACGACCGTAGTTGAATATCGACTGGGTAACGTGGGTATACGCGACGAGAGATGATTATGACACGGTGCGACGTGACCGTCACCGGTGGTGGATGTGTAACGACTGATCCCAATTAGGGATGAAATTGGATTTTTCGATTTTGCACATTGGCCAGCCAATAATAATTGCGCTCTCTTGTACATCCTTCAATCCCCCACGCTCATCGAGGTGGATAAGTACTACTCGTTCCACGTTAATGGGCGTAGAAAGGATGAAGAAATCAAAGCGGAAAGCACAATAACATAGGGTTGATCTGGCTTAGTGTGCATGTATTAATGTAGTCTCCGAGGTGTCCCACTGACCTAGTGCGATGTATGTGGTGATCTCGGAGTGCATTGAACTGTAGGGAGACAGAATTATGGAGGAGAGGCAAATGTAGCTGGTGCTATTCACCTGCGAAAAGAGATCAGTGATCCCCAGCGTCTGGGGAAAGTGAGTAGGACGCCGACTTGTCTAGGAAAATCTGATCATGGGAACTAAATTAAATACTTTAATAATTTCCCCAGCGATTGCATGGTTATGCAACCGCGTCGTTTGATCAGACTATGCCGTTGCTAACCGACATGTTACGATTTCCAGTGGAAATCTCATGGGTTAGCGAAATGGAGATGCCCTATGGCGAAAAGATAGCTAAACTCAATTATGCATTATCTGCATAGGATAATGAGTTTAGCTATGCGTCCTTTTGGGCAGCATGTTTTGCGGGTGAATTACCGAACGGTGGGATAGGGGTTGATATGACGCGCTGAAAGTGGTCGAAATAAGGCGGAAGTTGTGGTTGAAATTGTGGGTTGGTTCTCCATGTAGTATAGAGAAACCCGAGATATCTTATAGGCGGTACTCAGCAATGTTATACCCCTATAGTTGCTGCACACTGCGATATCTCCCTTCTTATTCCGCGACGCCAATCTTTCGGCATATATTCTTGCTCCTATACGTGCACCACGATCTTACGAATTGCGTGATATAACGCTGTCCCTCCTTGTTTGATCAGCTCAGCTGGTATGTCATCAGCTGCAGGGGCTTTATTTGATTTGAGCTGTCTTATGGCTTTTAATGTTTCCTCAATGCTTGGTGGCGGCAGCATTTCGTCTTGATCTTGCATTGGTGGAGACTCTAATTCTTCTGTGAGCTGACCATTAACAATTCATTGAAATGCACTTCCCATCGCCCCAGAATGCCTTCAGGATCGATGATTACCCTCTTTATACTTGCAGTAAGTGCAGCGTGGTGTGTACCGCGTCATACTGCGGATTATTTGGTAGAACTTCCGCGCCTGGTGCGGACCCCGCTCTCTACTTTTCTCTATTTCACAGACAAGGTTTTTTTCCCAGGCACTTTTCAGTTGTTTGGCGAGTCTTTTTTCAGATCGTCTGAGCTCTTTGTATTTCTCCTCGCGTATCCGCGTCCTATGAGACTGCTGCATTGCCCGGTATGCAGCATTCTTACGTTCAGTCGCTAGTTTGCACTCATCATCAAACCACTCGCTCCGATATCTACGACTACTGCCTAAGATGGAGTTGGCAGTACTAATGACAGTATTCTTAAGGCGTGTCCATATATCTTCTACGTCCGGCATTTTGGCCCCAGGATTTACTCTCCCCCCACCGAGCTCTTCGAGGGCGAGTCTTAGCGCATGACCAAAGATGTGACTGGTATTCTCATTGCGTGGGGCAGCCGTGTTGATTCGAACCTGATCCGCGGATGCAACAGGTCTCCGTAAGGCAATCCGCGGTCGGAAAACTGTACCAACAAGATAGTGATCCGAGTCGACGTTGGGACCTCGGTACGTTCGTACCGTCATCAGGCTCGAGGAGTGACTGCGATCTATCAATACGTGGTCGATTTGGTTGCGAGTGGCTCCATCAGGCGATACCCAGGTGGCTTTGTGGATATCTGGTACCTGGTACTTGCAACGACCAAATTTTTCGATGCTGGCAGTTCGATGACTCGTAATCCATTGTTATTAGTGTTCTCATGCAAACTATGGGAACCAGTGTAGTACGTAAAAACCGGCTCCCGACCTATTTTGGCATTCAAATCAGAGATTTTCACATCGTATCTTGGGCAGGCATGGAGGGCCCGATCGACGTTCTCGTAGTATTCTTCTTTTTCGTCGTGAGCGGACTCCTCTGTAGGTTCGTGGACGTTTATGAGGCTTATCTTCTTAAACTTGCCTCGCACGCGAAGGGTGCATCGCCTTTCGTTTATTGCTTTAAAGCCGATGATGGCAGCCGCCAGTTTTTGGCTGACTAGAAAGCCTAGCCCAAGCACATGGTGTTTTGCATGACGGCTGTAATAAATGTCATACTCGTTTCCTCGAATAACACCACTCCCCGTACATCTTATTTATTGTAATGCTGTTATGTCACAGCCTTATATTCCGACAGGGAATCGACTAGCTTCTTTGCAGCTTGAGCTCTGTATAGTGAGGGGACGTTTCATGAGAAAATTCTTAAATCGTTTAGCCAATTTCGTTTCCGTGGTCGTCGTTGTGCATACGGTCCATATCCGAAGCTTGTTAAATTTTCCATAATAATTCGTTTTCACGGGCATGGTTATTAGCCTTGCGCCAACCTTTCTCAGGATGCTGCATGCATTGCATCACTGCTTGGCGGGTGCCAAAGTAGCTATTCAGGGGTATCATGTGGAGACTGCATGTCAACTTGGATTGAACAGGGCCTGTATGTTCACTCCCATCCCTCGGACTACATGTCTCCCTTACATATAATGGCTTAAACACTTGTTCCCCTCTTCTTTCTGTTTTTATTTCTCTAGTTCTTTTTTTTTTGCTTTTTACTTCTTTTACTATTAATTTTAATTTATAATATAGGTAAAAACCATATATATATATATATATATATATATATATATATATATATATATATATATCATCATCATCATCGGCACTACAACCGGGAACCGGTCTTGGCCTTATTTAGCAAGTCCTGAGGTTTGTTAAATTTTCCATAATGATCATTAGTCTTGCGCCAGAGGCTCCCCGCCGGGGAATCGAATCCCGGTCTCCAGTGTGACAGGCGGGTATACTAACCACTATACTATCGAGGAGCCTAAAAAGGTATAAATATATAGTAAAAAATTTAATATACATAAACAAAAAAAAAAAAAAAAAAAAATTCCTTTTTTTTGTATACAATTATATAAATTTCGTTTGAATAAACACAATAAAAAATAAAAATACTGTACACCGAAAGGTAACATATTTGTAAAAAAAATAAATGTACGGAGTATAAATTAGAGTGCTCATACAGTGTCAGTAAATTACATATGTTAAAATAGGCTTAGCATTTGGTCTAATATTGTAAAAATCTAATCTGTACTTCTTTTCCTTTTCCAAATAAATGCGTAAACAAAAGTAGGTATTAAGATCCAATCTATTCCATTTCTATTTATTGGCCTGTAGGAACCAATCTAGCGCTCAGTAATTGAGCCGATCTGTCCCTATAGAAAGAGTCGTCAGACTTAGTATGCGCAATCAAACGCATGACACAATCTCCATACCGGCTCAGCCACTGAGGAGACCTCGTGGTCTTGAGTGTATGGAAGTAAAATCATGCCATTATCGTGCTGATCATTCCACACTTGTGCAGGTTGACTGAAGAACGACGATCTGTGTTTACGCTGATTTTTTGGCAAAAATGCCGTGTGCATAACACCGCTGTAATCAAAGAAAACTGTCAACATTACCTTGACCTTTGACCGATTTCGACGACGTTTTTTTAGTTTCGCCTTAATCCAGCGGTTTCCAACCTGGGAGGCCCGCCTGCCAGGGGAGGCGCGAACTATTGCCAGGCGAGGCGCCAAAACTTTTTAATAAATTAATTTTTATACCATAATATCTACAAATAAATAAAACTTCATATCTTAACGTAACAGTGAAAATTCAGTGCATGTTTATTTTTATTTTGTTTTTACATTTACATATATTTAATTCCTATTAAAAAAATTATCTGGAGCGGAGACATTTAAAAATGGCGCGTTTGCTAACGCTCTGTTTCGGTAATGCACAAACCGACCGCTAGTTGCATGAAAACAATAACCTCAAATTTAAATGTCACTCGTAGTTTTTTAAAGTGTCAACTGAAGCGTGTCGGCATGGTGTAATATTGTTTTTGCAGTGATTTCTTTCTGAAAATAATCGTTAGTATAAATTAAACTTTATTTTTTTTATTTAACTATTATTTATTTTAATTTATATCAATAAAATATTTTTTAGCAGAATGGATTAATTTTTGAGTGGTTGCAGAATGAGTTGGACATGTTTTCACTGTCAAAAGATTTCTGGGCCACAGCCAATATTGAAACAAGTAAAAATCTTTTTATTGAACACTTGGATGGTTTAGTGCTGCATTTTTCAAATTATTTTAAAGACCTTGATTTCTCAAAGTTTTTGTGGGTATAGAATCCATTTATCGACGATGAAGATGACGAATTTGAGCTGACAACCATTGAAAAGGAAAAACTGATAGAATTATCATGCGATAGCCTACTAAAACAAAAGTTTCAAAATGAAACCTTAATTCAATGTTGGCTGAATCTTAGCGGAGAGTATGAATCTTTGTATTGCAAAGCAATGCAAGTGTTTCTGTGATGGTCCCACTACTTACCTTTTCAATCACCCAATAACTTCCTCCCAAAGCTCTAGAAATCTCATAGTTTTTCGCTTATGCAATCGCATTAGCACCCTCAAGCATTCTTCCCATCAAGGGCATTCACGTATTTAATGCGTTCTTCACTTTGCCTGAAAGAAATCGGTACACCGTTCTCGCATGCATCAAGGCATCTCGGCATTTTTCTGAAAAGAGAAACATTTCGGTTGCCGTACTAGATAACCGCAATAAACTATGGAAACAATCAACGGCACCCTGCCTGCCTACGTTTTCTGTCTCACACGTGCGCGGCAGATTTTCCTAGTTTATCTGTATCCACGGCGGGTTTTATCCAACCAACAAAGCATAGCGCATCTCGCGCCTAGCTGCCAAGAACCGAATTCTGTAGTAGTGTAAATATTAACACTGGAATTTGACCCTCGAGTCGCCATAAATGCCATATACAATCGGCATAGATGATATATACAACCGTCATTGTGTAACCATCTAAATTGCTTCTCAATGACTTGTAACTATTGATTCAGCTGCAAGCACTTCTCCCAGCTTTGCGCTTAGCCACCGGATTCAAATTCAATAGCATAAACAAATGCAAATAAAGAATCCGTTTCTTACAACGACCAAAGATACGATATACAAATTGTATGATGTATCCCAAACCTATTAGCACCTAATGAGTGGCAGCGTATCTATTTAGCTCAATCCTTATTACAGAACGATGCCTTAGGTCGCTTCTCCTTTCGTTCTTGTTGTTTTAGGTTTCGTTTATCCTTTGCCGAAACACGATCACACATACACATACATTACCAAGTCCTTCTTCCTTGTTTTCATCACGAGAGAAAGACTTTCTCTCTCGAGGAAACTCACCCCAGTTGCGAAGTGGCTCTGCATCGAGCAGAGAAACGCGGGGTCTCATTTCAACCACCAACGATCGCACATCGCTGGTTCGCGTTTCCCCCTTAGTAAAGTGAGCATGGGGTGCGTACCGGAGTGCACCCCAGACTCGAAGTTGGACACAGACAATTACGTTATCCTTGAAACTGTGCAACTTAATTTAACAATAGTTTTGTGAAAACTAATAAACCATTTGTAAATTGCATTAACTGTTCGAGTGTCAAAATTTAGTGGTAAATCAAAATAAACAACATTCTTACGAAACAATACCACCGTGCGTTTTATTTCTTGCTTGGTGAACGATTGTCCGAGGTATTCCGTGGAGTTTCTTTTTTCATTGTATTGAACAGTGAACTTTCGATCGTTGGAAAATAGGTGGAGTATTTCATGACCGTGACAATGAGTTAAAAGTGCATCTCACACATGAACATGATAGGAAATCTTTGTGAACCTGTGCCAAAGCCGGCACATGACGAAGACATTTCCCACATTTCTACAGTTTGTAACGTCGTATTTATGCGAAACGGGCTTTTCGGCACTGGCTGCAATGAAAGCCAAATATCGAGTCCCCAAGATTTGATAAACTTTGTGCCAGTAAACAACAACAACCCTCGCATTAAATTTTTATGCGATAGATGTGGTTTAAATGTTTAAAAATAATTTTATATAAAAATATATATACACGTATGTTATAGCTAAACCTTGTTATTATTCTGTTGATTGTAGTTTTCAGTTTTTTTTTTTGTAATAAAGTTTTTATTATTTAAGACGTGTCTATATTATTTAATCTATTAAAACAATAAAAGGTAGGCGAGGCGCGGAAAAAAAAATTTTTTTATGGAGGCGTGGTAGCATAAAGGTTGGAAACCGCTGCCTTAATCGGAAGACGCCATGTCAAACTCATAAACCCATGTCGCGTCACTATTTATAATGCGTTTTATGAATACAAAACTCACTTGAGATGAACTGACCAAATCGAACACTGTAAACAAACTAAAAACTGACCGCGCTCAAATTTCACTTCAGGATAGAAAACAGTTGTACCAACCTAGCGACAAAAAGAATTTGGGCAGTCCCTTGAAGCGGGCTATTTAAACCATCAATTCCCACTACTTTTTTGATATAATGTAAAGCTAAATTGCTATAAGTGCAGAGATAGGGTTGCAAGCGTGTTTTCTTTTTGATTTTAGTATCGCTTCATAAACCTAGCTTGTTCAGAAGAATACGAAAAACTGGTCGACAATTTATTGCTTCGAAAGTTTAGTTTTTTGATTTGAAAAATCTGCTTACATTAGAATCCATTTTCTGAATTGATCTGCCACTCATATAGCCTATTCAAGATAAATTTAACGATTTATTACTTTGTATTAATGTTTGAGAAAATCCTAAGGCATCTTAGCACTATTACCAAATACAATTAATTGGATACACACTCTCTGATGCTCTTCTAACTCAACTCGATAGCTGCTTACGAAATTTGCGGTTTAGTCCATCTCCTTATTTCTATTTTCCCATAGTATTGATACTTATGATAAAAATCTAATCATAGCCTCACTCATCTTCGTGCAATCATTCCTAGACTTAAATTAAGAGTTCGTTGAATCACTTAGAAGCCAACTAAAACTATTGAAAGTAATTCGTTCTAAGGAATAAAAAATAAAATAAAAAACCCAAAAAAAAAAAAATAACAAAGACCACGACATAATGAAGTTAGTATACATCTCAAGCAAGGTATAGTACTCGGTGTACTCGGAATATTATGTCACGGGTAACTAAAACCTCCTTTCGGTTCGTAATTTACTCACCGATCCATCAAGTCATTACCTGAGAAGCACCTTGGCACACCGTCCCTATCATCATTGCCCACATCATCGTCTGCCTGAATATCATCACGATTACCATCGTCATCGTCGAATTCGTCATCAATCTGACAATGCGAGCAGGAATAACTCTGTTCATCCCACTCCTTCGTTATATAACGCGACTTCCATCTATTACCAGATCTCTCCTGTTTCACCTGTTAAAAGAGCACCACAACCTTTCTTATTAGACACTTAGAACACACTATCTAATCCTTACATATAAATACACACCTGAAATCATTTTCAGGTACTGGCTGTATAACCGACACAAGTGTGTGTTCGATATGCTAGGGCAAGCAGAACCAAATGTAGCTAACCCCCTATAACCCGGTGTGCGTTGAAAAGAGATCCATCTATAGAGGTCGACCCTACAACAGGTACATGACGAAATTTATAAAGAAAGGTGGAAAAGTATCTGCCGGAGTATACCGAGTGAACGCGCGCATACCCACAGTGCTGCAGCGAAAAAACCTCTCACCGTACCTTTTTGTACACCTTCTGCAGGTTACCTGTTTCTCAGTGCACTGCGATCAGTTCAGTCTCATACAAACGATCGCATCGATTGGTTGACTTCAGTTCTTAGTTTGGTCGCTTTCTAATTATTTTATCACAGTTGTTGTTGTTATTATTATTACTGTTATTGTTATGGCACCGTTGCTCTTTGTTATTTAATGTTGCCTAAGCCGCCGTTTACTTAACTAATTCGCGGGCTAAAACACCAAAATTGGACTTCGGATCAAGACCATAGACAGATGCTTAAGTGTGATTTTCTGGACAAGAATAAAAACTTTCGGGGTTTTATAAACTTTGCCTTGATCGTTGTTACAATTTATTAAAGATCTTTTTACTGCTTTATTTAATTGCGTGATTAATTACTGGAGAGACATTTATTTCGTTTTGTATGTTTTATTTAAAAAACGATCGCGTCGATTAACACAAATTGGCCATTGAACTTGAAAATTTCAAATTTTGTTCATTTGAAATTGGAGAAGAGTTAGTGACTGACAAAGATAAGGACTCATAAGACACCAACTGCCAGAGGACTTAAAAGACCAGACGTATTTGTGGAACGGAACCCTGTCATTAAAAGGCAGCGGTTGGCGCTCTAGTAATCCGAGATGATTTTTTATTCAAGCAAATTAATCAGGTGATCGTATTGCGTTTTAGTAATACAATATAAGAAAAAACAAATGAAAGAAGAGCACACACGAATAAATTTTGCTATCGGTCGATAGCAGACAACACCGTCTCCAAAGATGAGCCGCTTGAGGCCAAGCATTCGCACAGGTAATTTATAACTTTAATGTTTTACTTTTTAATAGAATACTTAACCTAACATTCGTGGGGCAAAGCTGGGGAAATCCTTAAATCGATTATTCGCAAACAATTAGAAAGGAAAGCCATTCCAACTAAATAGTCAGTCATTATGTAGTTGATAGCTCTCAAGTTTAATTAAATCCTAAAAGCCGAGGAAGCCTTTAAAGACTGGAAACGATTCTATGCAACAGAGTTGTCTTGTTTTCGGAAGGGCTATGTTCAAGTAAGCGTAAAATTGGATGGGGGATTGGAAATTTTTATTAAGCAGGTATTTAATAATAAATTATTATTCAGCTATTTAATGGATATTCGGATAGATGAGGTTTGGTCAAGGGTGAACCACGGTTGCGACTACCGCAATGCGAAGCACCGTAGAGAGGTGTGAACATTTAATTTCTATTTAATTGTGGATGGTAATTGAAATTCTAAACAGCCGTTACTTGTGTTAATTTGATCTTTCACAAAATAATCTAACGTTGAATTGAAAGAAAGTTAGAGTTTTACGATTATTCAAAGAAGAGATCCGGGAATAGCCAAAGGCGGCATGTGAGCAGTAGTTGGACAACTGATTCTTGCAGTGGAAGCACAATTAAGTCAGGTTAACCGCTTCAATAGTTCGATGGAAATGACTATACGTATTGGGACTATTTAGCGCCACCTCACCAGTTTGTACAATCAGCCTCATTTTATAAGAAGAGAATAATAGTGAACGTCAATGATTGAATAAACATGCGTTAGTTTACGAGTTTAGCCTACCATTACACTTAATAGGCTATACAAATTATAGTTATATTAAAAGTAATAATATATTACTTTAGAATACGAACTATCCTGGCCATTTTGATTTGATTTTGGAATTGAATTCGAAGATAATACTTTACAAAGGAAAAAGTGTTCCTACACTGCCAAAAAATGTTATATGGGGGTGATTTATATACTGTATTCGAACAGATAGTACAGCCATTGAAAAGTGCCCAGCTTTATGTGTACTATTTAATAGAGGTAATCTTGTTGCTAGACTAAATTTCTTACTTCCTCCTGTAGAATTATGACAAGAGTGGAATCTGTAACTTAGTAGATTATGGTTGCTTGTGTCGGTTATTAAAGATCTCGCATTTTTTTCTAGTACTTCATAACTTAATGCCTTACAATAAGATCAGCGACATATAATAATGTCACTCCTTGTCTTGTGGAACCTATGTTTTTAAATAACTAAAATATAACTCTAGATTTGAAAACATTAACTTGCTTACAGTTTACAAACCAAGCATCAAGAACGCTGAGGAGGAGATTAAATCCATCAAACGGTGACTTTTTTATATCAGGTCATGCAGCCTTTTGATGTCTCATTTCGCCTAAAGCACTATTGAAAAGCTTGAGTTATAGAATATTGTAGGCGATTATTAAGTCAACCTGTCACTATTTTAAAAGAAGAAAAAGTCAATTTTTTTTTCATTTGCCTTATTAACACAGATCCGTCAGTTGAACATATGTACGCATAATGTGGCTTTGGTTTTGGACAATAATAATAGATTTCTCCTATTGCGTTGCTTGGTGACTTTGAATTGTATTTATTGAGGCTATTTGTTATTTTTATGTTTTTTCTTTGCGAACATTTACTAAATATGTTTAGTTTTCAAGTTTCTTCCCTAGCATAAGAATATAGAACGTAAACTTTATTTCCACAAACTTTTTTTTCTTACGCTACTCTTTTGGTCTGTATCTATGGTAGATTCATTTTTTTAAGTTGTACGTCTTATGAAGAAAATGCTTCGATATAATATTTAATTTTAAATTCTAACCTAACGACGAATTAGAGTGATTTATTTGACTTTTTATATACCAAGCGATGTTATGCACAAAACGATTAAAACGATTATATGTTATCCACAAAATATTTATAACGATTATATGTTATAATTATTGGGTAATGGGGACGGTACTCACCGTTATACTTCCCTGAGTTGTTGGTCTTTATGTTTAGAGCTGTTCTGCTTGCTTGGGGCGTTGATTCTTGAGCCCCCAGTTGTAAATGACGATATGAGTAATGAGGATCCAAATACAAACGCTAGATTCTTTGAATCGTAGATATTGATGGGATTCGTGTAGATCTGTTATCCGAATTTTGTAGTACGAAGCACTTTTAGAGTTCTTTCTTCGGGATCATGCACACCGACATTTCATTTGGGATAATTTGGAGTTGGAGGAATGCAAATAATTACGTGGGTCCAGTTTGGGTGTTCGTCTTTAATTATATGTAAATCGTTTGATGTAGACGCCTTTCGTTTGAGATTGTTTGAAAACTTCTCTATATATTGGAACAGAGGCTCGTCGTAAGAACGTTGTACTTTCTTGATCAAATGTTTTACGGAAAATGAATTATTTAATTTTTCCCTTTTTTTTTTTTTGGATTCTATTTTCAAAGCCTACTATTTTTTCACATTTAATTTGGTATCCTCAGAAGAGAACGGGTTTGGGTATCTAACCACGGGTCGGAAATGCTTAACTTTTTACTACTAATAGTAAACCTCCACTTAACTCGGCCACTGTTATCCATGTTTCACAAATTTTAATAAGCAAAGCAAAGAATTAAATTATTTGCTGTACTACATACAGCATTTCAAAAGACCAGCATCAATAAACTACAGCGAAATTTAAACCGCTCCAAATAGATTGAGTTCATCAACTAATGAAGTCTTAGTAAAAATAAGGAAAGTGATTGCTGTGTTTCTTAGAGCTATTGCATGGTTGCATTATGAAACTTCACATAGAACCGCGCAACGCCAATCACGTCTTCGATGATGTCACATGAGGGTGATATATTTAAACCCTGCAGTTCTGCTTTTACTTCTTACTTCGGGATAAATTCTAAAAGTCACCGACTTGTTGACTCATCCTCACATATAATTCTTATGACACAAAATTCCTGACCTTTTAGGCACCTTTGTGGCGTTTCTAACACATAAACACACAATACACAAGCAAATAGTGAAGAACACTGAACGAAAACCGAATAAGAAAATGCATCAGCCGTATACCAAACAATAACATAGCAGTTCCACATCAGTCGAGTGTACTTGAGTTTACAAATCGAATTCGTACACGCTGCAGTGGCCTCGTGTGTTGAGCATTGGTTAAATTCTTTGTGAGTCTAACCGTCATAGCATCAGTTCGAATCACACGTACGTCACTATCGTCGCAAACGCAATAGTTGGTGACCCCGACGTGATCTGTGTACAAATAGCACACACTCTCCCATAGTAAAACAGGACTTTACTACTACGAGCATGACTTCTGCATAGAGCACGGGCGCACTCGCCTGTTCCGACGTTTTCTTGCTCGCTCGTTCCGTCGTTCGCACACGAAATTGATTGTAACAAAGTAACTGAGGAGGGAGTAGTGCGGCGTTTTTAACAGAACACACAGAAAACACCGTAAGAAAAAGCATCAGCCATATACCAAGCAATAACATAGCAGCTCCACATCAGTTAAGTCTACTTGAGTTTAGAACTCGAATCCGTACACGCGGCCGTGGCCTGGTGTATTGAGCATTGGTTAAATTCTTAGTGACTCTAACCATCATAGCGTCAATTCGAATCGCACGTACTTCACTATCGTCGCTAACTCTATACCTTCACTTTTAAAAAGGAGCATACATACTTAGAATAAGTATTAACCCTATGTTATTTAATCGTTATGTTAATTTAAATTACTAGCTTTTTGCGAGAAGATTAAATTATACAATATATTCTGTTTTAAAATCTGGTTTGGAATCACCAAAAAAGGACAAAACCCAATAATATGTGTACTAAAAGAAATTAGGAAAAGATCTTGTCTCGTTTTTATCTAATTTTTTTTTTTTTTGTTAATATTCTTTTTTTAAATTATGTTCCTCTAGTTTCTTTGCCATATTTTTATTTTTAATTCTTTTTTAGTTTTCATTGAGTGTTGTATCTTCTTGCTTTGCTTGCCTTAAAAGTACAACTAAAATTAAAAAAGGAAGAGATACGGGATTCCTTACATGAACAAACGGTTTGGTGCGGCCGATAGGTTACAATTTTCCTGAGGTTAAAAAAAAAAAACAAAAAGCAAAGAATGCAAATAACGAAAAATGTAAATAGCATTAGTTTAACTGGCAATGGTTATAGGACAGAATGGTTTCATTTATGTTTCAGAGAACAATTCTTTTTCTATAATATTCTATCGGAAAAGGGTTTGCTTGACACCTTTAAGCATCAATGTTTATTGCAGGGGGAAAAAGACTGAGAAAGTGTGAAATGGAGCGTCGATGTACATTGATCTTAATAGCTTGTAAATTGTGAAGAAGCACATGTCTTGGCAGATCATTCTACATCCGCTGCATTTAAAATGAAGGAAGTGTTCTATTTGGGTAAAATTGGGTTCTCGAAACTTTTTAGTTCACCTGAGCAATTACTACTACTATTTATTCCCCCTTCGAAAGCAGGAAGTTCATGCTCAGTGACTCGGCTGCGCCATCGTTCTCTGTCCTGTGCGCTCTCCTTCCACGCTTGGCCATCTCATCCTTTCTCTTAAAGGTCGCGCCTTACATTGTCCTCCCATCTCCATGGCAACCTTCCCGTCCATATCTTTCCCGTTGATCTCCCCTCAAGAATTCTACGCTCGGTTCGCGACTTGATTATTCTCAGTATTGTAGGGTTCGGGTATAGCTCTTCCAATTCGGGTTCAGGTAGTTTCCTCCATTCTCCTGGGTCTTCGTCATATTCACCGCCAAAGGTAAAAAACTTTATTTCAAATACGTGGAATCTATTTTAGTCCCGTTTTGTGAGCACTCGTGTCTCACGTCCTTAAAGAGCAATCGACATGATTATGGTTCCATAAATATGGAGCTTTATATTACGTGATAGCAGTTTTGATTTCAGCAGTTTGTTGACTGCTTACCCACCAGGGTGGGTTAATTTCTTTTGACATTTTGTTACTGATCGTCAATATTGTGCCCAGATATTTAAACTCTTTAACCTTAAACGTTCTCAATTATCTTTTCCCGAGCGTTTATGCGCGTTCCCTGAGGTCCATTTGCCCTCGCCGTAACCATACATATTGTTTTGTCTTCATTCATCTCTAAGTGTACCTCTTCTGTCGCAGTTTCTAGATTATCGCCCGGTGATGTTGTGGTATTTCTAACAGATACACACACAATATACAAGCAAACAGTGAAGAATGCCGAAAGAAAATCGAATAAGAAAATGCATCAGCCGTATACCAAGCAATAACATAGTAATTCCACATCAGTTGAGTGTACTCGAGTTTAGAAATCGAATTTGTACACGCGGCAATGGCCTGATGTTTTGAGCATTGGTTCAATTTTTAGTCTAACCGTCATAGCGTCAGTTCGTAGCACACGTTCTTCACTATCGTCGCGAAACGCGAGCACTTGTGTGACTCCGTTCAGGTATGATCCGGTCATATTGTCATCTTGTACCTTTCTAGATACTCGAGCACAAGGTTAAAACGCATAGTGAGAAGCCAACCTCCTGTTTTAGCCCGTCGGAGATTTCAAATGGTTCTGAGAGGTGGTTTTCTCTTCCCTTGTTTTCGATCATGCAGATTTAAATGAGGACGGCATATTTTTTAGGGATTCCCAGCTCAACTACAATGTGGTAGTGTCTTTCGTTTGCGACTGAGTCGTAGGCTTCTTTGAAGCCAATGAAAAGTTGCTGTACCGTCTTTCCATATTCCCAATTCTTCCCAACAATTGTCGCACTGTAAACATTTGGTCGCTCGTTGATCGGTTCCTATGGAATCAAACACACCTAGTATTTCTTCTGTATATGATGTTATTGTCGCCAGTATGAGATTTGTTAGTATTTTATATGTGGTTGGGAGCAGTGATAATACTCTGTAGTTCTCGCAGTTAGATCTGTCACCCTTTTTGAAAATAGGGATGACTATTGAGGTTTTCCATTCTTCCGGAGTGGCTTCTTTATTCCATATTGTTTTGATTAATTGGTGGACCATCTAAACGGTTGCCACTCCTCCATGCTTCATAAGCTCTGCCGGTATGCAGTCGACACTGAGAGCTTTGTTATTTTTCAATCGATGTATTGCTTTTTCTATTTCGTTAAAAGAGCGCTCTGAAATCGGTGGCTCGGCTCTATGTACATTTGGTATATTTATTTGGGGTTGATTGGTGCTCACGTTAATTAGGTTTTCAAAGTACCGCTTCT
Source organism: Microdon myrmicae (assembly GCA_963931805.1). NCBI lineage: Eukaryota > Metazoa > Arthropoda > Insecta > Diptera > Syrphidae > Microdon > Microdon myrmicae. The sequence continues at coordinate 1,500,701 of OZ007497.1, read as the reverse complement.
ACCTTGTCACGATATTATTTGTTTCTGTTACCAGGCAGCCATCTGCGTCCCGAACTATTTTGGCTTACCCTCGATACTAGATTCTAATCGAATTTATACCGGCACACATCCTTCTGATGTTCTTTCTTCTGGAGTTTTTGAACATATTTTTCAATTCGATCATTCGCAGTTTTTTTCCGTTTAAAAAGTCTCGTTATCTGTTTCCGAATTGCCGCGTATCTTTGTGCGTTTGGAGTTAATTGATTTCTTAAATCCTAATACCTACTGGGCATGCTTGTTTGATTACGTCTCTGATTGATCTCCATTCAGTGTCCACATTATTGGCTTCCTCTTCCTCATTACTCCTATCCTCTAGGTTGCTAAACCTATTCGCTAGTTCGTCTTGATATTCAGCCCATTTGCGTGCGCCTTTTAGTTTATCAATGTCGAATTTTTTGCTCGTCTCCCCTGATTGGTTATGTCGCTTTGCTGCTAACTCCTAATTTTGCCTATCACTAGAAGATGGTCGCACTCGCAATCTGCTCCTCTGTACGATCCTCTGTATGAGGAAGTGGTCTATCCAGGTGACCTTATGAATTCTTTTGTGGTTGAACATCGTGCTTTTCACAAGCAAATCTGTTGATAATTAGTTGAAAGATATCTTCTTTTCCAATTTTCTCGTTGAGGTCGCCGAGGAGGATTTTAAAAACCTTCAAAAACTTCCTCTAGGATCTCATAAAACATGTCCTTCGTAATCTTATTGCTTATTACGATACCAGTTCCGAGATTATGTGTATCGGTACCTCCAGACGCACGTGTGAATCCGTTGGTTTCGATTATTTGGTGTGGGAGTCGGACTTGTTGAAGTGCCAGGATGTCAATATCTGTAGAACAAGAAAGGCAGAATACGTTTAATGAAGGGTAGAACCGGCAACGCCAGGGCCCGCAATTGATCGTTCGATTTTGTCCTATTGAATACCGTAGCGCTGATCTTGGTCTTCTAATCGAATATTACAATTGAATTCTAATTTGGGACGAGTTATAATTAAATTTTTAAATTTTCTTAAAAAACAGTTGCGAGATTTGTCTTAGAATCATAAGAAAGAAATTAAGGCGTCGGGATTAAAACAAAATTGACAAGATTAAAATAAATACAGTAAATGCGGTTCTCCAACTTTTGGTTTCGACGGCAGTATTTAAAAAAATGCTTTATTAATTGTGGCATACAAACATTAAAAAAAAAACAGAAAACTAGCAATACGAGTAGAGTGGAAGTCATGCGAAAAGCTGGGATTCATACAATTGTGGTTTTTCAAGTGGCCACCTTTATATGAACCAGTTGTCAAAAATCATGAACATATAAGTTGTCAACATTTGACTTTCCATATCATATTAACGAAAGGGTCGTGTAACAATCGCTGAACGGTTTAACATTATCTGCACGACCTGATACTAAAATTCCTAGAAACAAATAGTCTATTGCAAAACAGTTCATACTTCTGATATTCTAAAGTTTTAATCGAATATTGTCCGTCTGATCTGTAATCGAGGTTTTTTCTAAGGGGAGAAGAAAAGTCCTTCCGACCAGTAAAGATGTATGATTCTCCAGCAAGACCACTTTGTCAACTAATTCACTTAATTAAGAAACTTTCCCCAGACTTCCCGTACTTAATGATGTGAACTGCTTACCCTTTAATCCCATTGCCCGAGCCCTCGTTTTATTCAGTCCGATTTTTTATAGTTCATAGTAATTATTGCTTTAACAACTTATTACCAGTCGCTTACAAGAAATTTCAAAGCGGTTCAAACGACTTGCTGGACGACATTTATAAATCTTCATAAAACCGGTTAACTAAAATAATTAATGCAAGTATCTCATATTCTCACGAGAAACCAATTGCCTGGTTTCAGTGGTATTGTAAAAGATATTGTCAAAGGTTAATATGACAATCGTTCCAATTCAGAGCTGGTAGATCTTTGCAGGTGCCATTCTGACAAATGTACAATATTATGGATCCACATGACACGTGGGAATTACAAAAATCGAAATGCAAGACGATAACCTTGGTGTTAATACAATATGAAAAAATCGGCTATTGTGAATCCCCCTAATGTATTTGCTTTAAATAATGCTTAGACTGCGATCACACAGGTGCAAGGACCTCATAAAGCACCTTTGAATAGTGTTTATGACTTGAACCCGGTTTAAGAACTAAAGAGACAAACTAAAATACACAACTACTTTTGTAACAAAACAGGTTGTCACAAAAGTTGATATTTGGCAGTGTGAAACATTTGTAGTACAATTCTGGTCCGTGTGAAAGGTCTACAGATACTTAAGGAATATACTGAATAATAATGTCGTCTTCATTTTCGCAAATTAGATGCTACGAAGCTTATATGCAATCCAGTTTGCTGTGCTACTTCAGCTCGGTTACTTAACCTAATCGGATATTACTAAATTTGTTATCAGTACCCCAGTTGTAAGTACCATTTAACACGCAACCAAAATAGCTCGTAAGATCGATTTAGGGTGATTTTTAATGTAATATAGGATATAGTCAGCTTCATTAACAATGTATTCCCTTTATGATGAAAACATTTGTAGCACAAAATTACTATGTCAATTTTTATTCCAATTATTACAACCTATACGATCTCTAAAAACAGAGCATGGCAAAGACTTATCTTGTAATTATAAGTAATTTTAATATTTGTTATTCACTCGATTAGGTTAACTCGCGCATGCTTGCGGTTGTGCGTACTTCGTTTCGATTTAGTAATCTATGTTTTTATGAAGTTGGATAATTAATTTATCCCTATAAAGTGTTGGCATATTATGGAATTTGGAGCTCATTTAGAGGGTTTTGCTTCTATTTGGATTTCAACGGAATTGCCTTTTTTCCTTAAACTTCGCACCTCGAACATTGACAATGATCGAAATGAATCAATTGTAGCAGTTACAATATCCTGTAAGCTGTTTGGAAAACATCCGACCTTTACGACGGATGGTGGTTATATTATTAACAGGCTTTATAATAATCATATTATCTGCAATATATACGTAAATTTATAACCTCGCGGAAAGTCTCCAAGAAGAATTAAAATCGTTTAGTTATATGAATTATTAACCCAGTCCATTTTGCTTTCAATGGCTTTTTCTTCAATTTTTTGAATTGGTTTTAATTCCAGTAAGCCTTAGGTTAGGCACAAGAATTGAATGACTGACCGCACTACATTCTACATAGCAAATTAATTTGAACATTTTCGCGATACTTTTAATGTAACTTTTCAAATTATTAGGTTGACAAAAACACATAAACGCTAGTGTATATACCCTAATTTTCTTACTGGTCGCGCACCTACACCCCAAGTTAAACCCAGATGTACAACTTTGCTTCCGCCGTTTTTTCCGAAATTCGAGGCTTTATTGTAAAAAGCTGGTTATACATTTATGATTCAAAGTATTATCCATCGCTGGCCACTACTTTCTCCCATCTTTCGGGCAGCAAGCGAATCCCGCGTTGAAAAATCTGGTCATCTTTTGAATCGATCCACGAATCGATCCAATTTTTTACTTCTTCATAAGACCGGAAGTGCTGGTCTGCCAGGCCGTGTGCCATTGACCGAAACAAGTGATAGTCTGCGGAATACGGCGGATGGGGTAGGACTTCCCATTTCAAAGTTTCCAAGTATGTCTTGAACACTTTCGCAACATGGGGTCGAGCATTGTCATGTTGTAAAATCACTTTATCATGTCTGTCGTTGTATTGCGGCCGTTTGTCTTTCAATGCTCGGCTCAAACGCATTAATTGCGTTCGATAACGATCGCCTGTGATTGTTTCAGTCGGTTTTAACAACTCATAATACACTACGCCGAGCCGGTCTCACCAAATACTGAGCATGACCTTGGAACCGTGGAACCAGTCACAATGCGATGCAGAAATCCCTTCCGTCTTTGCCTTGCAAGCAGGTGGTCACAAACACACAAACGCCGTTCAACATCTCTCGGCTTCAACTCGTATGGCACCCAACTTCCTTGTTTCTGAATCATTCCCATGACTTGCAGGCGTTTTGAAATGGCTTGTTGCGTCACCTTCTCTCTTCCACCGCCATGCTGGTCTTCGACATTAAAATCGCCGTTCTTGAAGCGTTGAAACCACTCTCGGCACGTTCTTTCACTAATAGCGGCCTCACCATAGGTATTTGAGAGCATTCGATGGGCCTCAGCCGCAGATTTCTTCATATTAAAGCAGAAAATTAAAACCTCCCGCAAATGACGAGAATTTGGCTCGTAAGCTGACATGTTTAATCGAGAATAACTTTATGATGCAGACACAAATCGACTAATATTTCGATGGCGTTATGTTTACAAATACCGAAGCTATTTGTATGACATCTATGATCTATTTATTTCAACTACCACTTACCGCTACAGCCATCTATTGCAAAACGGCGGAAGCAAAGTTGTACACCTAATAAGTTGTCCTTATGTGATATGCTGCTTGTTATCGGCCTTACTCGTACATGTTTCGCCGTCCAGTTTTATTATAATAAAAGTGTCGTTTTTTATTACTATGATTTTCACTTAAATGTAATTAAAATTCACATACTATTTTCTCGGTAAAATAAGCAAGGAGGAGGAGTAAAGCCTTAAAGAATTGCTTACGACATCATCCTGTGTTCAGCTTAAAGTGTCCGCAGGGGACCAGTAAGTTAAGATTTAACATACATACGAGGGCGGCCTGAAAAGCTCCCGACCTAACAAAGATACAAGATTTTTTTTTAATTTATTTTTATTTTTCTACATAGTCACCTTGTAACTCTACACACTTCTCCCAGCGATGCTTCCATCTCTCTAACCCGTCCAAATAGTACTCGGCGTTTTTCTCTGCAAAATAACTGTTCCCGAAGGTGATAGCCTCCTCATTGGACGAAAATCTCTGTCTCCGAGCGCAACTTTTAGATTAGGGAACAAAAAGAAGCCACTTTGGGCTAGATCTGGTGACTAAGGCGGATGGTCAAGCAGTTCAAACCGTGATTCGGGGATTTTCGCCATAGCAACCGTTGATGTGTGACACGGCGCGATGTCGTGGTGAAACAGGATTTACTTTTTCTGCAAATGTGGCCGTTTTTCCGCAATTTCTGCCTTCAGTTGGTCAAGTAATGATGCGTAGTATGCTCCTGTAATGGTTTTTTCTTTTTGAACATAATCGATTAAGATAACTCCACGATTCTCCAAAAAAACAGTCGCCATCATTTTCCCAGCCGAAAAAAAGTTTTTGATTTTTTTGGAGCCGATTCCCCGTTTGCAGTCCGCTGTTTTGACTATATTTTTGTTTCAGGCAGATAATAGTGTATCCAAGTTTTATCGACAGTAATTAATCGGTGCCAAAAGTCGGATTTATTGCGTCTAAACTGCGCCAACAGAGCGTTGGAAATATTCACTCGAACACGTTTTTGGTCTAACGTGAGCAAACGTGGCACCCAACGCGTGGACAGCTTTCTGATGCCTAAATCTTGATTTAATATGTGACAAACACGTTCTTTCGACATTTTCATAGCCTGTGCTATCGCTTTCACTTTAATTCGGCGGTCATCTGGCACCATTTATTGAACTTTAGCGATGTTATCATCAGTTGTTACAGTTCATCGTCTCCCAAGCTCTCAAGGCCACGTTTAAATTCAGCTGCCCAAAATTTCGCTGTGGTAAATGATGGTGCAGAGTCCCCATACACAGAGTCCAACTCATCTTTGATTTGCATAGGCTTATTACCTTTCAAAAACAAAAATTTAATGACAGCTCGATTCTCAATTTTGTCCATTCCCACAAAAACACACATCGACTCACACAAACGACTGTCAAATAAAAACTACGCATCCAAAATGGCTGAAATTTTGATGAGTAATTGTCAAAAGATGCAGAACTACATTCACTAGCTTTTATTGACGAGTGCTGCTGCATTCACGGAAACTTTTCAGGTCACCCTTGTTTTTGCCTAGCAAACAAGCTAAAAATCTAGAAGAAGAGGAACAAAAAATATTTATAGAATGGAAAATGGGAAGCATTGGCCCAATTCTGTGAGGCATCGCGCGTCTGAACCGAAGACGCCATTACTTATAAGGGTAATATCAAAAGCGACAAATGGTGCAACGACGCATTCTCTCATAGAGACATAAAGTTTTACACATTTTTCTATATGCAGGACTAAATGTATAATATATTTTATAATTATTGTTCTTATGTTAACTTACTGGCTCTTTGCGAGCACTCTAAATATAAAGACTTTTGTAATTTTGTGGGCAATGAGTAGTCAATATATAAGAGGGCTTCCACTTTTACAACTTTGCTCACGCAATATACATATATGCTTTGAATTTTGTTTTAATATATATGTATATATATATATATATATATATATATATGTATATATATATATATATATGTATATATAAATAAATTTAAAAAAAAATGATATATTATCTTCTTTTTCTGACAATGTTCTCGTTTTCCGTCTTTCGTTATCCTAAATCACTATATATGTACCCTGTCCATGAAAATTGTATCGAGGTCATTGTATCTTTTAATTCTTTTAAACTTGAATGAACCTATTCGGGAGAATACTTTCTAGATTCATATCATTGGGATAGAATGCCCCCGAGATAAGATTATTTTCACTGCATATTGGCCTTGCAGTGTGACCACAAATTTTCTATTCTGTTTAGTCCTGATTTGTCATATACATTTTATGGGGTTAGAATTTCATATGTTGCGATTTTGGCGTTCTGTACATACCGAGGCATGAACGCAAATACTGCCTTTCGAAGGCCCGAAACTCCATGAAGAATGGGGATATGTTATACCATACCGGGCAGTCATACACTAGTACTGGTCTGATGAATGCCGAAAATGAAATTATTTGGAATTTGAGGTACAGAAGACTGCTGTGGAACAGGTTTCTTGTCAAAGCATATTCATTTTTAGCTGCGGTAAGGACAGCTGCTATGTGCTTATCAAAGTAAAAATGCTGATCTATTCAAATGCCACAGTTTTTACTTGTAGGTGTAGCGATCCTAAATCGCTACTCCTATCCAAATCCCCGATATTATCAAATAATCTAATCCAAATCCTAAATTCCCTACAACCTAACACTAAAATCCATATTGAGTCACATGAACAACGAATTTCACCAAAAGTTAGTTCGTCGTACATTGACTCAATTCCCAAAATCCTGACATCATGAAATGCTTAATTCAAAACGCATTTCATGATTCCCATTCCCAGAACCCATCCAACCAAACTTCTAACAAATTCCCAGAACACAACCCAAATTGAAACACGCAAAGCCTTATGTGTGCTTCTGGGAATTTTGACAAAAATTAGTTGACAATTCTCAACTAAGAAAAATATAAAAGGGCAGTGAATTTTAATTTCGAGATCAGTAGATCACCAGAGGCCAACCCCTGACCGCGCGCAATACAACTGAAACCAAGTTACAACAAATAAAGAATAAACACTTGTTAGAAAAAAGATTGCCTTTTCGTCTTTGGGGATGCTTGACCCCTGATCCGGTTTTTCTAATTGTTTGAAATTGCGTTGTCCTCAATGTCTGGTTACAGTTCCTCAGGTATTTAAATAGTTTTTCGAGTGACGTCAAACGATACGAATTCATCCGACGCACCAAGTACATCGGAATATCCCGCAGCTGAATATTGGGGAATTTCCAATAAAGAGGTAAAGCCCGTTAACGACGCCGCCGCCTCAGGACCTAACAACTTATCCTAGGGAAGCACGTTAACGACGCCGCCGATTCAAGACCTAACAACTTATCCTAGGGAGGCACAATTACTACGCCGCCTCCTCACCCTTTAGAACACAACATAGGGAAAGATTAGTACTCCTACAATGGAGAATTTTTTTCCAATTCCGTTTTGTATTCCTCGATGACCTGGATATGGGCTTTCTAAAAAGTATAAACTCTGTTTTCTGGAAATTGACTTCTAATTTCCATTCGTCGTAAAAACATTTGATTCTATTGAATTCATCTTGCAGAAGTCTGTTGATGACGTCAAGCTCTTCTCCAATCTGTATACCACAATATCGTCGGCGTAGGCAATTGCATAATTGAGAGAACCCACTAGCTCACTAGTGTAAATGTTAAATCGAATTCACTGCTCCCTGCTGCAAACCGTTTTTGATATGAAAGGTCTTGCTGGACATATATCTCCACATGTGACCACAAACTGTTTACCCTTTCAAAGTCAACCCCACAGGGGCCTGTGCATTGTCGATTTGCCTTGTTCCACTCTATGTCTGAAACAAGTTTTTCCGCAGCATGAACGGTGTCATGTTCCGATCTAAAACCATTCGGGATGATACCATTTTCATCACAACAATTTATCAATGCTTTATTTATAAATTTTTCAAATACCTTGCTGATGTTTGAAAGCAAACTAATTGAGCGGATTTTGGCAGGATTGCTCCTTTCCTCGGCCTTTTTGCATATTATCCAAGGGATTGGATAATATGCTTTATTTAGAGTGTTGTTGAATAAAACAGTGTAAACCTTCACGGCATCTAGAGGCAAGTGCTTTAGAACATTGTTTGGAATGTAACCTATTCCAGATCTTGTTATTAATGGATCTAAGGATGTTCGTCACTTCACCCTTATGCACAAACACGAGTATTTGCATTTCTAAGAGGGGAATCTGCTCTATTGTTTTCATTACAGATAGTGAAACTTCGACTCTCCAGACACCAATTGTTACGCTCATTGGGTTTTTTTTATAGTTTATATTATAGCAATAACCAGGGCAGTTCTTTTTGAACATTTGCAGGTTGTAACGCTCGGAAAGCACTCGCGTGGTGATGGAATTCCACAGCTTTCTCGCTCTGTAACGGAACGAGTTCTGATGCAGGTATGTTCGCCCAGTCGGGAAATGAACCGCAAATTGGTGCGATCCTTCGGATTGTCTTGGGGAGAGCATATAAATCGAATTGCGCGGAACTATACCACGAATCTCCGAAGAACAGTACCCGTGATAATATCTGTGAAACAAATAGAGGTCAGCTACGCGCCTTCGATGTGATAGCGACTGTAGTCCCGATGTCAGCACCGTGTCCAGAATCAGGCGGATCGCTCGTCTCTGTATGCTTTCAAGTAGGTTTTCAGAGCTCCAAAAATGAGAGCAATATTCGAGTACGGGTCTAATTTGGGATTTATATAGGAGAAGAAGTTAGACCACTGTAAAATATTTCTTGGCTCTAAAAAGCTAACTCAATTTTCCTGAGGCGGACCTGGTGACGTTCGACACGTGTTTATGCCACGATACATTCCCACAGAGCGTGATCCCGAGTAACTTCAATCTTTCCTCAGATTTGTATACTGTATCTTCGTTGCACTGAAGTCGACAAGGTTGGCCTTTCCCCACTGTAGGACCTTATTCTGAACCTGATTCAGAGAGTCGATCTAGCTACATCTCAGCTGGTGAGACGTTGATCCACTAATCAGCCGGTCACTCGAAAAAGAGGAAACAAGTGTACTATCATCCGCGAAACTAAACACCCTGTTATCCGTTGACTCCAACAAATCATTTATGTGAAGCAAAAACAAGATTGAAGCCAAAAGAGAACCTTGAGGCACCCCGGAATTGACAGGATACAGATCCGAAGACTCGCCAGATCGAACGATTTTCGAGGAAACTCTCCGTCCAGTCGCAAAGTTGCTGGGATAGTCCGTATGAACGAAATTTGCTCAGCGATGTCGTGTTAGAGGCCCTTGGAGATGCCCAATGCGGCCGCCCTTGACTCACCATGCCCCTCAATTGCAGATATATATTGGTTATAAGGATCAAAAGATCTCCCGGAATCCGTATTGACGATCATTCAGAAGTTCGTTGCACTCCAAATACTTAATTAACTCAGCATTCATGACCTTTACTATCATCTTAGATATCATAGACAGTAAGGTTATGGGCCGGTAATACACTTTTTTCTCTCTTTGGGATTGACTGAACTCGAGCGATTTTCCATCAGTTAGGAAATGTCTTCCGTGCGTAAGATAAGCGAAAGAGTCTTCCAAGAACCGGCGATAGTTCTGGATTGTTGTTGGTATTCCGCCCGGGCCGGTTGCCTTCCTACAGTCCAGTTCACGTAGAATGCGTTGAATAGTACGCGGGCGGAACCTCACATCCCGCATCGAACACCGTACCGGCGCGATCACAGTTGGCTCCAAAAGATCGGCATCGAGGTGTGAATTCGCGGAAAGTAAATTTGCGAATACATTAGCTTTATCCATTGAATTTGTGACTAGTGTCCCGCTGCGCGTCACTAACGAAGGAATAAGGAGGAAGCGAAGTTATCATTGACCAGAGGGACGGGAACCAGTTGGGCACTCAAGGAGTTTATTGTTATGTTGTTGTAGGCTTTCTTCACGGTATCAATTGTCTAGTTGCACGCGTAGCGAAAATGGCTTTGGTGAGACCTATTTTCGAAGTCGCGGTTAGAATGAACGGATTTGTTCACTTTGTACACTACCTCGAATAGGCACGATTGCGTTCGCTTTCTTGTGGGGATTCTCGAGCAATATTAACTCTCCATTGGAGGTGAGGTGTTCCAGAGTGTGTCCTATTCAGCTGTGTTGACAATTCTCGGAAGTCTGCGGAACTTCTCCTAAAGACTTCATTTATTTGTGGAAACGTATTCTGTCCACTGGCTATAGTAGCTTGACTTCTGTTGATTTTAGATAGAAGCTAAACCCCACATCAGAAAAACTAACAATCATTTTTGGAAAAAACTTAAAGCCATAATTGAAAAAGCCCTATTTCTATGTTTTCTTATAACTCTATCAAAACAGTGAAAGTGAAGTGAAACTATAACGCATCGTGAGATGTAAGTAGATAGCTATTGATATCATTATTCAAAAATCGTAAGCAGTAGTTTTCAGTTGTGTATGTGCTTGTCGAAACTTTATAGAGGGTCGATGAATAACAATTCGTGAATTAACTTGTGTTGTCGACAACGCCTTGAATAATTGTTCGAATGTTTTTTGCTGATATCTGTGTTTTCCGTATTTGTACTGATAAGGAGATTGCGATATGGATGCAACTATACGTTAGTTGGTTCAATTGGCTATTTATTATTAATGACACGGTTCTTAACATATTGCGGGAAGTTATGCAACAACAATGAATTAATTGCAGGTATTTTGTTGTGTTAGATCAGTTTAGAATGGAAAAATCCTCAACCTCATTTACTTATTCAGAACGTTTTTTAATTTGGAATTAAAATTCAATTTAATTTGTGCTTTTTATAACATTTAAGGAGTAGAATTTCCTGAGCTGGCGAACTAACGTTTCAATATAGTATATTATGTCAACTTCCACCGAATCTGTGTACCGAACAATATGTAGTAATATTCGTGACACTCTTCCGGTTTGTGTTTGTTAACAATTCCTTTTTTTTTTTTAACACGAAACGAGCACACAACAAATTTTGAGGTAACCCTAAATGTCAAATGTTGGCTTGTTTCTGGTGAGGTTGTGTAGCTTTTATATAGTGCATATTCCCTCAGCCATACGTCTTTCCATTCGGTCGAGATATTTTAGTTACGTAAGTTACAAATTTGTAAGTTTTTGTTATGGAATCAACCCAATATTTTATTTTGCGTTAACAATCGAAATTGTATGTAAAAACTGTTTTTTCTTGTTCTTAAAGTTTTAAAGGTTGTTACTAGGGCTTTATTTGGGAAAGGAATGATATGGTAATGCAATGGAAACTTTTGTACTAGTAAGGTGTCAATCGAAATTGGTTTGTTGAGTTCAACATTAACACTTGCCTCGACGAGTAAATTTTCTCTGACGAAGCGACTCGAGATGGAATTAATCGGAATGTTTCCATTTCAGTGTTAGCACTTAGGCAAGAAATAAGAAAAGGGATAAAAATGATTAAAAGGTAAAAAATGCCTCATGATTGCATTTAAAGAATGGGGCAGCACTACATGATTCATTTTATTTAACTAGATAAAATTATATTTTATGTTTGAATGAGACACTCGCACAAACATTACAGAGATTTTCTGGATATTCTTCTGGTATTTATACTTTCAAGTCACGTTACCCCAAATTCACAATATATTTGTAATGCTGTGTTTCAAATTAAATATCTTATAAGAAAGGGCACTCTCTATTGCTGAAGCCACCTCCCAAAAATGAATAGAGTTTTTAACATCTCGGTAACATTTTCAAAAATTATTATAGAAAACATAGTGCCCTGTGATTACTTTCATGATAGGTTATATATCCGAGATTCGTTCTCGAATTTTCAAAAATTTCAATAATGGAACTGCAAATTGGGGAGCTGCCTCCAAGTGTAAAATCCAAACGGTGTCAGTATGGAAATTTGCTTCACTAATTAGCACTCGTAACTCTAAACCTTATCTCCTAGCATTACGAGATACTGAAGACGATTTTACAGTATCATAAGTAAAATGTCATAAGTAGCTCATGATCCAATTAGCATTCACACAGCATCAATTTCATTTACTCTAGCGGATACAAAGACCTTTCGATGCCTGTTCCTCTCAAGACCCAGTGCAGAAAAAGAACAGGAATTAAATATTGACTACGAAATGCGGAGCATGAGAAATGCGGCGCAAATCGACGTGATCATGATGTTCTAGTTTCATCGGTGACAATTTTGTCCTTATAAATAGGGCAGGTGATTCGCAAATTGTAGACTTGTGATGTTACTTAATATAAATCCCCAATCATCAGGTGAGAGTTGACGAGTTCAGAACAATGTAATCAAATATTGTTAATACTATAACGAGATTGTTTCAATCATTTTATTATGAACATACGATTTAAGGAATTATTTCATCAGAAGGTCAGTATGGATGATGTTTTATTTTTCGAACACACTTAAGGGACAGCATGTTACCTCATACTGGGTTGTCAATTCTCACCTGCACGACTAGCTCCTTCTATATTTGTGGTCATGAGAAAATGTATTGCAATTAAGGCGAGAAATATGACAATAATAGGAAACCTATAACTTTCATACCATTTGATCATTCATCAAACTGACGTCACTCATTTTGCACTCTTCGATACATAAGTATAGAGTACTTCAATAACCTGCGTTTGTGGGCTTATCAGCGAACTTATAACATAAACGGAAGACGATAACAATAGCAGAGATAACTAGTTAATAGCCAGCAATGCTAGATGGGACATCTTTTGTAGGCCGCAGACTCACACTAGCTCGAACTAAATTTCTGTGCCTTACATAAGTGGGAATTGTGATGTGCTCCATCTAGAGAAAAAATTAAATAAAAAACAAAAAAATAAATAAATTAATAACAATTTATAGACAAAAGAAAATAAAATACACCTACCCTGAGTACATATGTTTTCGTAAATTTATTTTACCTTTAATTGCTACAACGACCAGGTAATGCGGGGTTTTTTGGGTCCAAGTCGCTTTTATCGCCGGTTTACTTGTCTGGCCTTGCATTGTGTGGAGTGTTATGTAGGTTTAGTGCGCCTTTATTTGCTCACTTTATTAGCCGGTATCTATGGTGTTAAACGCCAATTAGTCATATACTCGTAGCGTCGACGGCCGAGAATTGATTTATTACATTGCGATCTGTGAGTGTGCCATTCAACTACACACTTATGTATGCAGGTGCTTTTAAAAATGTTAATTTTATTGTATATACGTTTGGTTTATTTGTCGACTAAGAGGAAGCCTGAGGGGAGAGTGTTGTTTAAAATCAGTTCGGCTTGAATCATAGATTTGTAACTCTATGAGGTATGAATTGTATTTGAAATAGAGGGGCTTGTTGTAAAGGTTAGCGTTGCTGGGTATAGAGTCTAAATGTGAAGTTAGAAGTAATTTGAAGTAAGTTATTGTGTGAAAACGTCAGAGGAAAGATGCGACATATGTTGTTACGTCATACATTTTTTAGACGTAAAGGTGAGAGGTAGCTAAAATATATTTAGATTATCTAACCTGATTTATTATATTAGAACGATCGGTTGCGTTTAAGCGGCAACGTTGAAATAATTCTCAAGTGTAAATAATTTCGGCATGCGTGTACTGTAGTCTTTGGGTGAAAAGTTGAAACTACTCAGGACTTTTCCCCACAAATACACAAATCAGTAGTTTCTTTCGAAAATGAATATATTTGCATGCAGAATAACAAACAATTATTTTAATGGTGGCGTGTTACGCCAGAAAGCAGATTACAACACTATTACTATAATTTCCATTGTAAAACGCTCCCCATTAATTCGTTAGTTTTGAACACTAATTTCATTGTTTACAATTTTGAGCTGAACTATAAATCAAAGGACATATTTATATTTAGATTAACTGACTGACTCTGTGCAAGCACTTTAATTTACACAACAACTATTAAATTTTAATTACGAATTCAACTCGAGCGATTTTTTTCGAAATGTTTAAATTTAATTAATCGTAACCCATGACACAATAAAAAATATTTTTTTAATGAAGATCGTAAATAAAGGTTCACGTATTTTACAAACGTTCTAAATTTTAATTCATTAGGATTTCAAAAATACAAGAAAGAAAATTGTTATTAATATCTTTTTTTTTTTTTATTTCAATTTTAGTGCATTTAAAATTTCACTGGCAGACGAACATTTTCTCGGTAATTAAATTTCGATAGTAAAAAACTAAAAACCTATTGAGCGTCAGAATTTACTACTAAAATTTATGTGATGTGATCCTGCAGTTGCTTTTTTTTTTTTTTTTTTTTTTAACTAACGCGCGCACAAAAGGGGATTTTGAAGTACCCTAAAATGTCAAAGCACAGTGCGAGCGGATGGAGAGGAAGTGGATAAAGAAAGGAAGTGTCAATGTATATTGGTCTTGAGTCTTGAATGTCTGGACATCATAACGGCCAGGAAACAGATGATCAGGCAGAACATTCCACATTCGTGTGGTTCGGCTAAAGAATGACTCCCGATGTTTATTTGTGCGCCTAAAGTCCACTTTCAACGTGAACTGATGCGCATTCTCAGATTGACGAATATCGCGGGAAATGTCTGAAGGGGCGGAACGCATTCAGCAAGTTCAGTTGAGCAACGACCGTGGTAATAACTATAGAAAAGAGATATGCATAATACCTGTGTTCTAACGACGGAATTGATCGACTTACAGCTCAGTCTCCAATAAGTTTCACTACTCGTTTTTGCATCCTGTAGAGCACGTGTAGTGCAGTTTTGGATGCGCCTGACCAAATATAGGAGTTGAACTCCATTTTCGGACGAATATACGCCTTATAAATAGTGGCCAGGTTGGATGGAGTGAATTATCTTTTGCATCTCTTAAGGAACCCCATACATTTGGCTGCACTTTTCCCAGCTTCAAATATGTGGTCATTCCAGTTATTATCATCATCGGCACTAGAATCTGGCGGAAGACTAATGACCTTGCCCGAAAAACGAATTATCATGGACAATTTAACAAGCCTCAGGACTTGGTAAATAAGGCCAAGACCGGTTCCCGATTGTAGTGCCGATGATGATGACTACAACCGGGATCCGGTCTTGGCCTTATTTAGCAAGTCCCGAGGCTTGTTAAACTTCTATAATCATTTATTTTTACGGGCAAAGTTATTAGCCTTGCGGCACTGGTCATTTCAGTTAAGAGTTGAATTAATTCGAGTGCCGAGGATTAATAGTTCCTGGGCATCGTAGATGCAATTGCCGTCCATAGACAGTATATTTACTTTGGGGCTCGCCTTCGACGGCAAGAGGCAGCACTCAGTTTTTTGGGCATTGAATTCTACTCGGTTAGATAATACCCACTGATATATCTTGTTGAGGTCTGAATTCAATGTATCAAGCATAGGTTGCCGGTTGGTAGTGACGTTCGAAGAGTTTGGGCGGGAGTGTTCGAATGAGTATGAGAAACTCAACGTGCTATCATCAGCAAACGAGTGAATTGGGTTGTGAGTAATTGACAAGATATCATTTATAAAGACGAGGAAGGGAGTGGGTGAGAGTACCGAACCCTAGGCAACATCTACATTAATTTGAGACAGATTTGACACCATCAAGAACCACTTGGATTGGACAGGCAGAAAGATAGTCTCTTATCCATTGGATCAAGGAATTGTCCACTCGATATGAATAGCTGAGGAACTGATTAGTGGTGTGAAAACCAAGAACCATAAGCAAGCTTGAGATTCTGTGTACGTCAATTCGCCGAAGTGTAAACAACTTTTTTCAGTGTTAAACACAATTTCGTATCAAGAAAAGAATGTTTCTGCACTACTTATGTTTAAATTTAACCAGAATCGATTTTGAAATATTTTTAAATGTCAAAACACGCCACGAGCTGAACAAGAAGAGAGGATAAGGAAAGGTGATATCAGTGTACATCGATCTGAAAGGTCTGGCGATTGTAATGAGGGGGAAACACTCGTGCTCGGCTGATTATCTGAATTTATTGATGTTGGAGTGATGCGCATTCTCCAATTTTCAGGTATCGTGGGTAAATATTTGGAGAGTTGGTATGCATTCACCTTCTTTATATAGGCAACGACCATGATGACACGGAAAGATATGATAGGTTGCGCTTGTGTTTTAACGACGGAATTAAAATACTTGCACTTGAATTCCAAAATCTTTTCAGTGCTTGTTATTGCAGAGGAGGTTGTACACTGTCTAAGTACAGTGGAAGCGTCAGATACGCTTAACTAAATATGAGACTTGAATTCAAGTTTAGAACGTATATACGCTTTGTAAATTGTGGCCAGATTGGGTGGAGTAAAATATTTCTTGGATCTCTTAAGAAATTTCATACAGCAATTGTAGAGATAGCGACCTTACCGACAAGTAGAACTATCGCGTTTCGTTACCACCAAGCCAATGGCGGGAGACAGAGGAATGAATCAGTTGCATAGCACCATCCATACAGAACAGACGTTTATTATACATACTCTACATTTGTAATAAGACAAATATATATATCCTCGTGTTTTAACCGTTGTTCTTAATTATTGACTTGCCACCCACAGCAATTTTGGCAGCCTCAAATATGTAGTCATTCTAAATACATGGCATTAATTGAAGAACTTCGCTTCGACGAAATAAGTGCCAGTCATCGAGAATGCAATCTGTTGGTCTTCCCCTTTTAACAAGAGGTAGTATTGAGTTTTCGAGATATTCAATTTTTCTCAGTTAGTTGATATAATGATTGATGTCGGAATACAGCGGGTGAGTGTACGGAGTGAGGAATAACAGCATTAATTTGATTATACGCAGTCTTGACGCCATTGAGAAATTCAGGCGTATAAATAGAGTCAACTCCATAGAAAATCAAGTTCGGCAATAAAGGTGGGCGATAAACTCGTAGTAGAAGATAACAGTTGTCTCCTATAATTTTCATTGAAGCTACTTTTAAGATATTGTTTTAAACCAACAATCCCTAAAATATCAGGTAAATGTAAGAGCCAGTCGTCAAGTTTGTATGTAGTAACGCATGTGATAGTTTGTATGTAGTAACGCAGTGATAGGTCATGTATTAGGTTATTGCTGACACATATGCCTAATATTAGATGCTTAACTGCATTCCCACATTATTTGCTATGAAATTATATCACTTGTAATGATTCATTACTTATGACCTTCCTCTCAGGCAGTATTAATTAATACCAAAAGTAATCTGAAAATGCTGCACCCTCACTTTTCTTAATTGGTCGCCCATCTGGCAACTGATTTACCTCAGAAGCCAACAAAATTCCATTTGATTAAGCTTCAACGCCAAAATCATATCGTTGAACATGACAACTTACAGATAACATGCCTCCGATAGTCAACTTGCCACTTAAACTGTCCACAACAAACTGCACACTCAGTTCGCCAACAACAACATATTGCTGTCAATTTCAAATGCATTCCATACCCAAGTCTGGCTTCAATAGAGATAGAAGTCAACTCGGTGGCTCACATGGATGACATAATGACGTAGCGTATACGCGCAGGCCCAGTATCTCCTGCGCCCGAAGCAGACTGACGATTCAAATTATTGAATCTACGAAAACAAGCCATATGGACAAAGATGTCCAGCAAGAATGAAAAGGACGCTGAGCTGACGGAACCTATGAATAAATCTCGATTCTTGTGGAATTGGTCAAATAGTAGGCTGCACACAGAGGACTTGGAACCAGAATAAACGACATTCAGGTTTATGTTAAAATTCTGATTTGTACTACAAGTGTACCTACACCGGCGAAGGACTCTCTCATGGATATCGTAACATAAAACCGCACACACATAGAATGTTCATGCGGACGTATGGGAATCCCTTGAATGAAATTCCTGTCATGTGGATGAAGGACCAAGTCAGCACCACAATGGCCACAGTTAACGTAATTATACTTCAGACCTGACTTGAGCCAGGGAATTGTACTCCGAAGCCCAGGTGCACGGTACAAGTAATAACATGCGAAGCAATTGTCTGACTACAGCATACCGCCATTCTGGAAGTGTCGCGTCGTT
Source organism: Microdon myrmicae (assembly GCA_963931805.1). NCBI lineage: Eukaryota > Metazoa > Arthropoda > Insecta > Diptera > Syrphidae > Microdon > Microdon myrmicae. The sequence goes on along the minus strand of OZ007497.1, from coordinate 1,482,185 downwards.
CACATACTGGTGGGGATGACGCAGAACGGCAGAGGAAGTGAAATGTAATTCAAAAGAAGGGCAAGGGAAAATGACAAACCGCAAGCTGTTATTCAATATCCTCGCTGTGATCAGAATTCCAGTGAGTTGAATTCTCACTGACGATTCACAAAGGCGGAGGATCTTGCAGACGGGCGCAGGAGAGCAAGAGTAAGTAAATAAGAAGGAAATTGACGAACTTCAATGGGATAAGCTCGGATCAAAGGCTCTTGTTGTGTGTTGCCATTATTACTGCTTTTTGTTCTTTTATTGGGGCAATGGACTTCATTGAAGCGGATGTGGAATGTCGTCTGCGGGTCAGACAAAGATGGATCCAGTATCCTTGTGGTTGGCGCTTGGATTCTATGTACCTGGGGTGGAATTTTAATTGGGAATTATAGCGCTTCTAAGATACGAAAAATGATACACTGTGTGCGCTAATGAGGAAAAATTAGGACTACTTACACTAAAATTTGTTTTCATTTTTACGCCCTCTGCCTATAGTTGTACCTTTAGTTTTGCAGAACCATAGTTGCTACTTTTCAGATAATAGGAAAGGAGAATAAAAGCAAAAATAAGTTCGGTCAAGATATTAAGAGATTCGTGAAAGTAAAAACAGATGGCATGATAAGAAAAGAAAAAGCGGGTGAAAATGAGAAAATAACATATGAAAAAAACTTCAAAGATGTAAAAGGCAGGAAGAATAAAGAGAAACCTCGGTAATATATTTAGTGGAGTTCCCCATTTACTAGGTCAAGCTTAGAAAAATATTCGTGTAGGCTAACTTACGAACTAACTTAATTAATTTGGGCATGATTTAATAATTTAACTAATTATGCCGGTGAGGGGTAGGACGGGGGATGGGAAGAAGTTGGAGGGAGACATTTAGAAGGCCGTAACGAAGAATATTTGTTTCTTCGCGCAATGTTCATCCGGATGAGGTGAAACTTTGTACAGATGTTGGCGGTTAGGTCAATACAAAAGTGTCTCAGAGAAGTTATTAGGCGATTGAGTCAATTGACGGTTCATTACTTAAAATTGTCGCGTAATGGAAAATCAAACATTTTTTAATATCTATAAATGTGAGATATAGATCCACTCCGCGATTAACACGTCGGAGGACGATTTATTTACTCCTTAGATAGGATATATCTCTCGGGTACAACCACTTCGCTTAGTCCATCAGGTGTTGCTCCAAACAATATGTTGATATATACTTACATATATATCTTGGATCCGAATCGAATGTATTTGATTTGAATAATACTTAACGCGCATTTTGTTATTTGTTATTTAATTTGGAGATTCTAGCCACGATTAGATATTTGTCCCTTCTTGAATGTCACTGAGGCAATTTGAACCGCCTGAAGTATCTAGGAAAATAGATCACCAGGTTCCGAAGATTTCACAGTCGACTTGAACCTCAACTACCATCGTACAGCGTTTGAAGAAAAAGTAAACCGTTAACTGTTCGCATTGTGAATAAATGTTTTGGTTGATTAGAATAAACTTTTGTACATTTATGGTATGCCCTTTTCAATTTGACTCTTGGTGATTAGCACCAAAAGCAGTAACGCTTTATTTTTTTTCCTCTATCTATCTTTATTTCGTTTAGATCCTTTGTCTCGAGTCATCTTGGACCCTTGAAGAGCGGAATGAGGGGACCTTAAATTAAGTACAAACAACTTTTCTACTTTACTATCACAGTCATACCCACAAATGTTGATGCTTCCTGGGTAACCAACTTCCTCCTAAGGAATTACACAATCAGCATCATAAACGTCAACAAGATTGCAAACCAGGCCTCCAACTCATTTCGTTTTTGCATCCCCTCTACTTATGGATGGCTATTTCGTCAACCGACAGATAATGCACTCAAAAAGGGTACATTTTCCGTTTTCAAAAACGATACTAATATCAATACTCCCCTTATTCGAAAAAAAGTACCACTGGTAAACGTCCCCACCCTCCTTACTGTAACTCAATAAGATCCCCACCCAAAACTTCTCATCAACATAGCCTTTTAACACGTCGCAGCTGATCCTCCAAACCTCCTATCACGCCCGTCTCCGCTCTCCTCCCTCAACCTACCAACGGCCAAAGGTTGACCCTCAATCCCGAGGGTACTCTTGGTACTGCCCGGCCCAAACCCACACTACCCCCATCCCGACCTAATCAAGACAACTCTGACACGCCTAATAAACGGAAAACTCGGACACCACAATCTCGTAAAAAGAGGTTTTTCTTAAAACTTCCTCCTACTAGAGTCTCTTTTAACGCTAATCTCACCCTTCTCAACCCCTCAAAACCCCTAAGCAATACTCTCCCCGTTCGACCCATCCCGCCAGCCGCCACAATAACATCAAACGAATATCCCAATTTCATCAGATCCCATTATATTAACCCATCACAAAAGTAATTTTCCAAGTCCTTTTATTCTGCCGGCTCTACCCAACTACCTACCCCCAGTAAAAATCAGGCAGCTTACCTCCGAATCATCATATTGCTGCTAGGCTCTGTAGAAAATAAGAGACAGAAAGGCATATGAAAATATTGGTCTCTTTCTAGCGTATCTCCACGACAAATCTGATTCTGTCTGCTATGAAGGCAAAGCCAAAACTAGTGTTAAACTCTCTATTCAAAAGGAAGGTTTACACACTGACATTCCCAGTAGCCACAAGCTATTCGTAAAATTCAAAGTCATTTCAATTTATCCTCGAATAAAGTGTCGGATGACATTACAGCTTTCGGCCACTTCGTTCACTCCAAAAGATTATCACATATTCAACGTAGTAAAGCCGACCTCAACAAGGTTTTTCGATCCTGAACTCCTACCTCTCCTACCTACCCTTCTCGCAAAACCGACAATATAACTCCCCTTACCCTCTTCTATCGGAACGTAAGAGGTCTTCGCTCAATGATCCAATCCAATCCATCATCATCATCATCATCGGCACTACAACTGGGAACCGGTCTTGGCTTTATTTAGCAAGTCCTGAGGCTTGTTGAATTTTCCATAATGATTTGTTTTTTCCGGGCAAGGTCATTAGTCTTGTGCCAGAGGCTCCCCGACGGGGAATTGAACCCCGGTCTCCCGCGTGACAGGCGGGTATACTAACCAATATACTATCGAGGAGCCTCCAATCCATCTCCGTTGACATTTTCACTTTAACGAAACGAACTTAATCCCCAACATTCATAACCTGAAAATGTTTCCACCCACGTTCACTATCTTCCGCCATGACCTGCTCAATCATTCCACTGACTTTTCCCCCCGCAGAGGAGTGCTCATCACTGTCCACAACAGCCTCGATTCGTCACTTATGGCTTTCTCTACCTTACCTAAGCTGGACTTTTTGACTGTCAAAATCACTCTTCCTCGGAAATCAATCTATGTCATGTGCTTCTATATCTTGCCATCCCAGTCTATTGAAGTTTACGAGCTAGCTCTTAATGCTATCTACTACATAATCGAGCTGAGTAATTGCGAGAACAACATCAACTTTATCGGAACTTTACAACTTTATCGCAATTATCTTATCCAAACTCAGACGGATCTGAAAAATGCCCCCAAAACCTTCTTTCAATTCGTCGATAATAAACGTGAATCCGTTGGTTACTCCATATCGCTTACCTTAAACTTTTATACCTCCTCTGATCCTGTTACTATTGCTAACCTCTTCGGCACTCAATTCCAACAGTCATTCACTAATGGCTCCTTTGTTGCTGACCCGTCATAACTCAACTACCTACGTAATTTTTCCCTCTGGTACTTCCTGCACAAAAAAAAATCCTGTTTCACCAAGACAACGCACCGTATCACACCTCAGCGGTTGCCATGGCGAAAATCCACGAATTACAGCTTGAAGTGCTTGACCATCCGCCTTACTCCCCAAGCGACTTTATTTTGTTCCCGAATCTAATAATTGCGCTCGGACGACAGAGATTTTCGTCCAATGAGGAGGCTATCACTTCGTGAACAGTTATTTTGCAGAGAAAAACGCCGAGTACTATTACGGACGGGTTAGAGAGATGGAAGCATCGCTGGGAGAAATGTGTAGAGTTAGAAGGAGACTATGTAGAAAAATAAAAATAAAGAAAAAATGTCTTGTATCTTTGTTAGGTCGGAAACTTTTCAGTTTTCCCATATATATATATATATATATAGGGTTTTCCAATAGGGACTTGACAGCTTTGAATTTAATTTGTGAACGCAGCCTTTCACTAATCATCGAACTGTCACTGTTCATTTATTCAGTAAGCTCGACATTTTCATCATGGTTAAGTAAACGAACGAACAACGTATGCAAATTATAAAAAATTACTACCGAAATTTGGAGTCGGTGACCGCAACTTTAAGAGCGTTAACTCCAATTTTCGGTCGTAATTCTCGCCCTAGTAGACAGGCAAGAACAAGTTTAGTGCAAAAATTTGAATCTACATATTCGTTATGTGATGTTGCCGTGCCAGTGAGACAACGAGTTGGTCGAAGTGTCGAAAATATCGCGCCGTTCAAGCTTCCGTAGCAAACGATCCAAATCAGTCAATTCCGCGGCGTTCTCAAGAATGGGGCATCGCCCAGACCACTTTATGGCGAATTTTGCGTAAGGATCTTGGTTTACTCAAGAATTGAAGCGACGTACGTTCTCCGATTGGGCTGTGGAAAAGATGCGCCAAGATGATGAATTTCATCGCAAAATCATTTTCAGTGACGAAGCTCATTTTTGGCTCAATGCGTTCGTCAATAAGCAAAACATGCGTTATTGGTCCGGTGAATATGCACATGTGCTTCATGAATCATCACTTCATCCACAAAAAATAACTGTTTGGTGCGGTTTGCATGCCGGTCGCGTCATTGGGCAATATTTTTTCGTCGACGATAACGATCGTCACGTTACTCACGTCATTTAGCGTTTCTGCTTGTCCACATACGCTGATACCACAAGATATACAAGATCACGGATGCCGAGAAATGCCATCTCCTACTCCTTGTTCGACTTCGACCTCTCTACCCATAAATCCGAGTTTTGCGCCGATTAATTACTGTCGACGAAACTTGGATGAACAATTATACCCCCGAAACATAAATACGGTCAAAACAGTGGACTGCAAAGGGGGAATCGGCCCCAAAAAAAGCAAAACCTGTTTTTTTCGACTGGGAAAATGACGGCGACCGGGTTTTGGGATAGTCATGGAGTTATCTTATTCGATAACCTTCAAAAGGGAAAAACCATTACATGAGCATACTACGCATCATTACTTGACCAACTGAAGGCAGAAATTGCGTAAAAATTGCCACATTTGCCAAAAAAAAAAATCCTGCTTCACCACGACAACGCGTCGTGTCACACCTCAGTGGTTGTCATGGCGAAAATCCACGAATTACGGTTTGAACTGTTTGACCATCCGCCTTACTCTCCAAGCGACTTCTTTTTGTTTCCGAGGAGGCTATCACCTTCGTGAACAGATATTTTGCAGAGAAAAACGCCGAGTACTATTTGGAGGGGTTAGAGAGATGGAAGAATCGCTGGGAGAAGTATGTAGAGTTACAAGGAGACTATGTAGAAAAATAAAAATAAATTTTAAGAAAATATGTCTTGTATCTTTGTTAGGTAGGAAAATTTTCCTTTCTCCCATGTATATATATATAGGGTTTTCCAATAGGGACCTGACAACTTTGAATCCAATTTGTGAACGCAGCCTTTCACTAATCATCGAACTGTCACTGTTCATTTATTCAGTAAACTCAACATTTTCATCATGGTTAAGTACACGAACGAACAATGTCTGCAAATTATAAAAATTTACTACCGAAATTTGGAGTCGGTGGCCGCAACTTTAAGAGCGTTAACTCCAATTTTCGGTCGTAATTCTCGCCCTAATAGACAGGCAATAACAAGTGTAGTGCAAACATTTGAGTCTACATATTCGTTGTGTGATGTTGCCGTGCCAGACAACGAGTTGGTCGAAGTGTCGAAAATATCGCGCCTTTCAGGCTTCCGTAGCAAACGATCCAAATCTGTCAATTCCGCGGTGTTTCTGTCGCCGAAAGGCAAATTATACAAATGTTTAGTAATGTTTAGCTTAGAGCGTCTGCGAAGGACCAGTAAGTTATTATATAAGATAATTAAGCTAGAATTTAAGCATTTTTTGTCTAGCCTTTAATTTAGAAATTAAGAATATAAAAAGAAAAACAAAAAATGTTTAAAAAAAAAAAAAAAAAAGTCAATTCCGCGGCGTTCTCAAGAATGGGGCATCGCCCAGACCACTTTATGGCGAATTTTGCGTAAGGATCTTGGTTTACTCAAGAATTGAAGCCGATGGACCATTTGAAGCGATGTACGTTCTCCGATTGGGCTCTGGAAAAGATGCGCCAAGATGATGAATGTCATCGCAAAATCATATTCAGTGACGAAGCTCATTTTTGGCTCAAGGCGTTCGTCAATAAGCAAAACATGCGTTATTGGTCGGGTGAAAATGCACATGTGCTTCATGAATCATCACTTCATCCACAAAAAATAACTGTTTGGTGCGGTTTGCATGCCGGCCGCGTCATTGGGCAATATTTTTTCGTCGGCGATAACGATCGTCACGTTACTGTGAATGCCCACCGTCATCAATATATGTATGATTACCGATTATTTTTGACCCGAATTGGGGGTATGGAGTTGGGCGACATGTGGTTTCAACAGGACGGTGCCACAAGTCACACAGCACACGGTACAATCGATTTATTGAAGAGTAAGTTTGATGAGCGTGTTATCTCAAGAAATGGGCCAGTCGGTTGGCCGCCTCGTTCGTGCGATTTAACGCCTCTAGACTATTTTCTTTGGGGCTACGTCAAGTCATTGGTCTATGCCAACAAGCCGACGATGTTGGAAGAGCTCAGAGCCAACATTGAACGCGAAATAGCGGCCGTTTGTGTGGCCGAGTCATCGAAAATTGGGTCCATCGAATCGACCACTGCAAACGTGCCCGCGGTGGCCATATGAACGAAGTCAAGGTCATTCATAAATGTTTTGATTGTACTTCAAGCCGATAATAACGTTTTTGAAACATCTCAAATGGTTAGCGTTTTATTTTAAAAAAAAGTTGTCAAGTCCTTATTGGAAAACCCGATATATATGGCATTTGAATTTAAACGTTTGCAGTTTCCGTTGCGACTCGCATTTTTGATCATCAACAAAACACACGCTTCGGTAAACCTTCCGATTTATTTATGTACAGAACAAATGGAAAAATAAAAAATATTCTGTATCTAAAAGCAGGGGAATGAAAATTCACAACAACAACAAACGCTTTCTCTACTCTAAGTAGCATTGCAATATATGTTATAGCTAATAATATATATAAAAACTCAACAAATTTCCTGCGACATACTAACAGGTCTTTACTAAATCAAAAGAAAGAAGGATTCTCTTATTATTTACCAAGGCACCAATAAATCCAAACCCCCTCAATAAAAATTTAGAGTTAATTGTGGCTAAAGGTTTGTCCAGCGGTATAAATACCCATGAACATCACTGTGTGAATCTGCTTAACAATTATACGACTGATGTTCCATTTATCAATGTAGCATATGAAAATACTTAATAGAAAGGAGTATACTTTCAGAATCCAAAAAAAAGAGAAGCATCGCTTTCGATTTTAGTAATGAATGCAATGATAGGTTTTAGGCATCAAACATTTATTCCGGTTTTAATGTCCGAATTTGATTTTTCTGCCTATCGAGTGTAACACGCAACCTCTCAAAGCCCATTGAAAAAAGTTTCTCACGCCTGAAATTTCCGTGCTGCGTTCACACGCTTTGTCGTTTTTTTTTTTTCTGATGCCTCTTCTGTTTGACGACAATTATTTGTAAAATATGGGGTGAATGTGTATCTCATTAAGTTTTGCGAAGGGGCTCATGCTTCCCGAGTAAGTGGTAATGTATGCCGAAGTTACTATAGTAAAAACGTAAATGTAACGCATTTTGAATACAAAATTATGCCTGAAACATTTTCTTCTGCGATGGTTAAATAGAAATGAATTCAGTAAAAAGAAAACTTGAAGAGCGTTGCCAACTTCCTTCAGTATGTAAAAGTGACCCACATGAATCTAAACATATGTTGAATGTTCGACAAAGCCACGCGTGAATAAATCCCAGTACCTCTCGGCACATTACAACATAAAAGTCAATGTCCCCCGAGCGTGCATCAGCATCTCTGAGCATTCAAATCTATTACAAACGTAAACATCCAGCAATTAACGTAGTCTTAAGTAATTCAAATCCAACAGTTTATCCAAACACCGGCAACTGCCGTCTCCCAGATTCCGCTTTTCGCTTTCCGCTTTGTGGCTGCGTCTCACAAGTCAATAACCTTCCAAGTGAGTAAATGTCAATAGTTTCGAAAAATCGTGATTGCTCGTTCCACATGGCTACGTGAAGCATCTTGGTATGGCCGGGTCCCATCTCGGGTCGGAAGTACTACAATCCTAAGGAACGTAACCTACCAAGGTACACCCAAACCGTAATCACGTGTTCACACGGCAACTGCAGCTGGCCGATTCGTCCGTAGTAAGGTACTCGTACACGTACTTAGTCCCAATACGACAACAGAAAACAAATTTCCATTCACCTGAAGAGGTCGCAGCCCGCGTTCGTGGGTTTGATTGTGGGTGCTTCCCTCTAGATGGAGGAAGGAGGCCAATCCTTTCACAGATAACTAGCTTACCCTGCCGCGACTGATTCCGTTTTAATTTGCCATGCCATACACTTGTGTAGCAAATTACGATGCTGCAGTCACAGCCGCAGCCACGAAGATTCGTGTTTCAATCAATTGGCGGAACAGGGTTTGGTGGTCTCTGGAAAAATGTTCTCTCACAACACGCTTTTCAGTCATGTTCCGGGGCAGCGGTAGAAAGGTTTTCATCGGCTATGCTCTTTATGGCGGAACCTTTATTATGAGGTCACTTGCAGAAAGTAGTGAATCCAAATTTTGGCTCGTGACAAATATGACGAGCTCCCTTATTTCTGTTGGGACAATAAACTTCTGACAACAATCGAAGCCTAGATACGACTTTATCGGCCCTAGAAACCAAGCCAACGTTGCAATGGTGCGGTGATTCTAATCGCCGGTGTATTCTTCACGCCATTTCGATTCGTTTTTCCTGAGAGTGGGAAGTGTTTACTCCCCCGGGCGGTGTTTCATGCCCCTATGACAGCTGCCGGAGCGCTTTTAGGGTGTTTGTTGTTTGATTTTATCTTGTTATATTCCAGAGTCTCTTATGGTGCAACAAGATGGGTCTTTTTAGCGTGAGAAATTTTATTCCCTGCTTTTCACCTCAAGAAAGATTTATTTTATTGCATTAACAGTAATTCTTGTGCCAAGGCTGGCATTAGCTAAGTGCTGGGTACCCACAAGGAAATAAGTGATGGAAACCGTTGCGCAGAGTGCGTTTCCTATCAGGCAGTGTTAAATTGAAATGACAGGAAAATGGAAAGCAGCTTTATAGCCACACCTGTATATCTGTTTTTGTTTTTTTGGCGAGACACAGATGATAGCCTTATGAAATAAATGCTTTCCCAGAGAACGTAAATGAATGTTAGAAGGCCTAAGCTACTTTCTGAGAGTAACTCAATTAAAATAACATATTTCGACAAACCTCTTACATATAAAATAAAACGGGATCTGAAACATAAGAGGGGCGGAGAAGAAAGAAGCAGGTTAGAAAATGATCAAGTGAGGGAGTGCCAGAGATAATTAGAGAGGAAGTGGAATAGAAGAGAAGACGGTATGGAGCGAAGAAGAAGAAAAAGAGAGGAATAAAAATTATTGTCGGAGATAAACTACTGAGAGGAGTTTTTGCACCAACGTCCCCAAAAGGGAGTTTTTGAAGTATCCTTAACTGTTAGAATACGGTGCGAGCGGAAGAAGAAGTAGAGGATAAGATTGGTATATTGGTCTAAATGGCCTGGATATTATAATGACGAAGGAACACATGATCAGGCAGAGCATTCCACATTCGTGTGGTTCGGCTAAACAAAGATTCTCTGAGATTATTTGCACGTCTGAAGCTGACTTTCAGTGTGAACTAATGGACACTTGACGGATGTCGTAAGAAAATGTTAGAGAGTGGGAATACATTACACAAATTTAACTCAGCAACAACCGTATTAATACCTAAAGAAAAGAGATAGGCATGAATCGTTGCGCCTTATGTTCTAACGAGGGTTCGTCGACAAAGTGCGCTTCAACGAATATTTGCGTTAGGGTTCGTCTTTGAGAACAACGGGCTGGTTAGATATACTGATATATTGATATATCTTATTGAGGTCGAAATTCAATGTATTAAACAAAACCTGCTCTTTGGAAATGCTATTTGAAGATGTTGGTCTGGAATCTTCGTACGCGTATGAGCAACTCACACTGCTATCATCCGTAAACGAGTGAATTGGATTGTGGGTAATAGACCAAAGATAGTTTTTAATAATAAGGAAGAAACTGGGTCAATGTACTGAACCCTGGAATACACTTGCATTAAATTAATGAGAGGCTTATTTGATACCATCCAAAATCGCTTGGTTTAAACGGCCAGAAAGATAGTCTTATAGCGTTTGCCACGATAGTGAAGAACGTGTGATTCGGACCAGCGCTATGACGATTAGAATCATTAAAAGATTGAACCAATGCTCTACACGTCAGGCCTCTGCCGCATGTACGAATTCGATTCCTAAACTCAAGTACACTGAACTGATGTGGAATTGCTATGTTATTGCTTGGTATACGGCTGATGCTTTTACTTATTCGATTTCTTTTCTGTATTGTTCTTCACTATTTGCTTATGTATTGCATTGAAACTCCACAGTATCCTATCTATCGTATCAGTATATCATCGACTCCATAAGAACAGAAACTCGACAATAGGACTGGGTGCCAAATTATGTTTAATTATTATTATTTATTATTTATTGGCCTGTGGGAACCCAGAAGTTCGCGACCTCACCGACTCGACTCCGCCATCATTCCCTGTCCTGTGCACTCTCCTTCCAAGCTTGACCAGCCGATCCGATCTCCTCAAGATCAAATCTAACATTGTCCTCCCATCTCCGTCGCGGCCGTCCCTCGGGTCTCTTTCCCGTTGGTCTACCGTCAATAATTCTACGCACAGTCCTATCGTTGCCCATTCGCGCTACATGACCGGCCCATCTTTATCTTCGCGACTTGATTACTCTCACTATTGTAGGTTTGCGGTATAGCTCATTCAACTCGTGGTTGTGAAGTTTTCTCCATTGTCCTGCCTCCTCGTCATATTTACCTCCAAAGATACACCTTAAAACTTTATACTCAAATACGCGGAATTTGTTTTCTTCCCGTTTTGTGAAACCCATGTTTCGCATCCGTATAGAACAAACGGCATGATTATGGTTCTATAGACACGGAGCCTTATGTTACGTGATAGTAGTCTGGATTTCAGCAGTTTACTGACTGTGTGCCAACTAGCGTTGCCGGAGTATAGTCTTTTGTTAATTTCTATCGATATTTCGTTACTGGGCGTCAGTATCGTTCCCAGATATTTAAATTCTTTAACATTTTCAAATATCTTGCCTCTGACGTTAATATATGTTCCCTAAGGTCCACGTGCTCTCGCCGTAATCATGTATTTTGTTTTGTCTTCATTTATTTCTAGGCCCACCTCTTCTGCCGCTTGCATGATGATTTCACTGTTTTTATATACAGTTTCTAGATTATCGTCCAAAACGGCGATGTCATCCGCATATGCGAGCACTTGTGTGACCCCGTTCAGGGATGATCCGGCCATGTTGCCGTCTTGTACCTTTCTGATGACATACTCGAGCACAAGTTTAAAAAGATATGGTGATAGGCCACCTCCCTGTTTTAGTCCGTCGCGGATTTCAAATGATTCTGAGAGGTGGTTTTCTATTGTAACTCGCCCCTTGTTTTCGTTCATGCAAATTTGAATGAGGGGGGCAATTTTTTTCGGGATTCACAGCTCAACTACAATATGGTAGAGTCTTTGCCTTGCGAACAGTTGGTGAACCGTCTCTCCATATTTCCATTTCTTTTCAAGCAGTTGCCTTATTGTGAGCATTTGATTGCTTGTTGACCGGTTTCTACGGAATCCACATTGGTAGTCTCCCAATATTTCTGCGTACGGTGTGATTCTCGCCAGTATGACATTTGTTAGTATTTGGTATGGGGATGGGAGCAATGATATTCCTCTGTTGTTTTCACAGTCAGATCTGTCGTTTTTTTTGAAAATGGGGCGACTATTGAGGTTTTCCATTCTTCCGGAGTGACTTCGTTATCCCATATTGTTTTGATGAGCTGGTGGATGTCTCTCCTCCATGCTTCACAAGCTCTCCCGGTATGCAAATTCTGTTGAATGCTTTTGAAATATCCAATGCAACAACCTTGCTTTCATCGAAGTAGTGAATGGGGTGCCTCCACTTTTCCGTAAGATGTACCATCAGATCTCTTATGGAAGTCATATTAGCATGTTTAGGGTTATACAACGGGGACTTGATAACTTTGAATTTAATTTGTGAACGCACCCTTTCACTAATCATCGAACTGTCACTGTCAATTTATTCAGTAAACTCAACATTTTCATCATGGTTAAGTACACGAACGAACAACGTCTGCAAATACTACCGAAAAAAAATGGTCAAGAGTCTATTGGAAGACCCGATATATTCCCATATTTAAAGGGATATTTAGAAGGGTCACTAGGAAATGTATGCAGTTAGAATTTAATGTACATTACGTCCGTTTATTTGTTATTCATCCGACTGCCATGAAACTTTGTTGAGTTGTTCTTAGCCTTGGCGTGACGTGTTCTGATATGACTAGCATCAAGGTACACTAAGTAGCTCGGGGTCATATTGGATAATTATTCTTTCCCGCGTCATTCATCTGATTGAGTTGTACAGATATTGGGTCATGCCTAAGGGTTTCTGGAATATTACCATTGATGTACAACAAATGGCGTTTAAATCGTATCCGATTACGTATCGCATATCCGAAATAATCGATGATATCATTGGTAAAGTAATACTAGATCCTGAAAGAGATAAATTTACTGTGCCATACTATCATTGAAATATATGCTGAATAGATCATGCGCATTTAGTATTCCCAAAACCCTACTTCTTCCCCAAAAGGCCCTGTCTTAATTCCTATATTCCTAGCCGGTGTTTTACCCTTTACAACAGGAAAATCCAAATTGGTTCCCTTTACATATAATGGTGCTAAAGAATGCCATAAAATATCTCCAACAAACGAGTGCAACATTGGCATTTCTTTGGTTCTTAATTGACTTTTTCATAGTGATTCATGAATTCATTTAAAATGCATGTGTGCCTAATTACAAGATGTATATTGTCGCCGTCTTCCCAATCGTGAATAATATGATACTAAGGGAACAAATCCGTTAGATTTCTCGCCAAGCTTTCAATAAAAAAATGGAAATAAACAATGTCATCGAAGCTATAGCTTTAAATGGAAAATTGAGAACAGGTGTATTGGAGCCAAGTACCTCGATTATTTCGACAGATATACCATTCGTTCGCAATTTTCGGTACGACTCGGATTTGCAATAACCATCAAAAACACAGAGAATCCCAGTATTTGTGTGAGCTACATTTTGAAAATTCAAGCTTCTCACCTGAACGTGTGTGGCGCGCTCATGCGTCGGAAACTTTTTAAGATATATGTATACACACCAGATGGAAAAACAAAAAAGTATTGTGTAATTTAACATTTTAACCCAATCCAGAAATGTAGAAAGCGTTTTCATCATCATCATCGGCACTACAACCGGGATCGGGTCTTGGCCTTATTTAGCAAGTTTCTCCACCGGTTTTTAATTTGTTTTTCCGGGCAAGGTTATTAGCCTTCCGTCAACCTTTCTCAGGATGTCGCTGCATGTATTGGTTCACTACTTGGTAGGTGCCAAAGTAGCTATACAGGGGTGTCACATGGAGACTGCATGTCAACTTGTATTGAACAGGGACAAGGATCGTCCTGGCCTTCGCCGGGTTGAAAGCAGACACTTTGCCGTGTTTGTTCGCTCCCACCCCGCCCAGAGAGTGTTCTACTTTGCCGTATATCACTTAACATCTTAACATTCTATGATTTGTTGGTTTGGTGTTTTACTTTATCTTACATTTGTTGTTTTGACGCGGATTTTCAGGGACGAGACACGTAACGGAAGTAGACTCTACATCACAAGTTCGTCTACTTGCGTGCGTGTGTTGTCCCTAAAAAGCTGCAAGTAGGCAACGTCACTAATACCCATATACAGTTGTGGAAAAATAATAGAAACAAGCTTGTACTTCGACATTAATCGTTAAGAAAAAATGTATTTGGGGAAAAATAAGAATTAAAAATATACTAATAAAAGAAATACTAAATTTTTAATAAAAACAAAAGTAGTGAAAAAAAATATTGATTCCGGTTTTCCATGGATTTGCCTGGAAAAAATAATAGAAGCAAATTAGTTTTTTGTTTGTGTTTTGTGAAGAATTAATTTACAGTGAAAGTGTTTCATATCTTTTTTAATACTTCGTTGTTGCACCTTTGTTTTTAATGACTGCTTCGCATCTTCGTCCCATGGAATTGACTAGTTTGGAACAAGTCGCGGGTGGTATAGAGTACCCTTCATCTATTATTTTGGGCCAAAGTTCTTCCTTATTTTTGGCCTTGCAGTCTCCAATCTTGCGCTTAAGAATGCCCCATAGGTGTTCTATTGGGTTAAGTTCAGAGGACTGCGATGGCCACTCCATAACATCGACTTTGTTTTGAAGAAACCATTCTTTAGCCAATTTGGAGGTGTGCTCGAGGTCATTGTCCTGCATAAGCTCCGATTTAATAGGCGTTTAAATCATTTTTTAATTCCGTTGAAGAGAAAAACGACTTGTTCTTGGATAGTCGGATTAGCAGTTTGTCGAATCGTGAGGTTGTTTTTCTTTTTCTACTTCTGGTTTACATTTTGGGACCTGAATGAAGAGCAGTGAATATTTTTTTCTTAGAGCACTTCATTAGCTTAGCTATTTCATCCATTGTTTTCCCGTCATTTCTTAATTTTTTTTCTATCATTTCACGGTCGGAACTAGTGCCCTGTGAGTAGGGCGTTAGAATATACTCACAGCTAGGCCGGCTTGTCGTAAGAGGCGACTAAAGGCCGAGTAGTAGCCGGGGTCCCAACGTCGTGTGCGCCCGGTGAAGTACCACCCCATCAAGCTTTAGGCTCCGTGAAATGGTCTGGAAAAATCCCTGGCAGCCTTACGGAGCTTGGCTGATGGACCGGTTCGAGAAAAGGTTGGTTAGGTGGTAGTCGGTCCCAAAGTGAGATACCACCCCAGCACGCTGTACATTCCGCGATATCGCCGAGAGAAATCTTCGACGGTGTTTCGGATGTGTGGCTGATGGCCCGGACTGACACGGAGATAAATCACGATGGTACCTTCTGATATAAAGAATTCCGGAGGTAAACTAGTCTCCCATTCGGATCTCCGGGGGGGGGGGACTATGTCAGGGGGAACATCACGCAGATATCATGATAATTTAAGAGGTTCGTCATCGCGTAACCGAGCTCGCTCTCGAGGCTCTGCCCACGCTCGACTGGTGACGGCATTTTGTAACATCAGAGGCATCGGTTTCACCAATACGAACGTAAACGCCGTCCACCAATATTTGCAAACCACGAAACCTGATATCCTTGCCCTAACTGAGACCCAGGTCGATTCGTCAACTGATTCAACATATCTTCGTTGCTCAGGATACGACTGACATTCGAGATTCCGTTTTAAGGGCGGAGTCTGCGTCTTCGCGCGGTCTGATCTGGCTTGCCAGAGGATGGAGACGTTGGAACCCAATAATATGGACATCATATGGTTGAGGGTCGTGCTGAGGAATTCCGTTAAATTTCTTTGTTGTCTTACCCGCTCCTCGAATGAATATCGACCGGCGACATTTTTTGAACATCACAAAATTTTATTTTTATTGTTTTTCTTTCTAACAAACACTAAAACACAACTCTTACAAATTTACGAAGATTTCAATAAAGACGAATCAGTAGTATACCTCAAAATCAGGATTGAAGACTGCGGTGATGGTTTGTTTCCATAATTTTTTTTAGGCAAAATATCCCCTTCGCTTGCATTTTTTACTACCAGGCAAAAACAAAAAGACTGATAAAAGCAAATTGATGCGGTTCGGGTATAGAATTGGTGTCGAAGAAAACCAAATTATACGCAGTTACTGATTGTTGATCGTTATCTAAACCTTTGTTTCTATTGTTTTTTCCACCACTGTACGTGAAACCCAAGCAGTATGTTCTTTAGTCTTACGATTTGAAATAAAGTCAGTTTTTAAAAAAATATTAACCTATATTCAAAAGCACTGAAATGAAAACACATTACAACACACTTTCGTTCTTTTAAATAGCATTACGACGCATGCCGGATAATGGCTAGTAGTTGATAAAAAACAAAAAAAAAACAAAATCTATCAACTTACTCTCTTTTTTTGGTTCTTATATTATATCCCGCTAAAAATCGCCTAAAGTGGGCTTGTGTGCAATGAATTTCGCATTTCTAAAAAAGAACCTAATGATATATCGCATTATCTTTCCGTATAAACCAAATCAAATCAAAGAAGAAAAATGCGTTTTGGGCAGTTTACTCGTAAAATGCGCTTACTTTTAAATGCATTCTGTCACTACGAGTATTGTGTAAATAACAGCCGCAGTGGATTCTTACGGTTTGGCATTCATCATTCTCTAAGAAGTAAAGTGCGATGATGCCGGCTGATAACAACGTTTGCTAAACTGTGGCTCTTTGGATACGTAATAATCTTTCTAAACCACGTGAAAGAAATCTTCGTCGAAACCAAAAACGTCCACCAGTAACGTGGATTACAAATAATTTGTTTAAGAACTTTGATTTATTGCAATATTCTGTTCAATGTGTTTATGTGGAGATGTTACGGGAATGTTATTCTCTTAACAATGTTACAGGTGAGTTAAAGACATATAGATGGAACGTTCCCAAGCGAACTAAAATTACACGTACGGCTGACGATTACTGTTCACTCAACAAACTTCAATTTTTCAAAATAAAGTTTTGTATTACCCATTAAAATATTGTGTTAAACACTTGTTGTCATAAAACCTATAATTGTTTTCAATTGCTGTCATTGTAAGTAAACGTCCCGTCTTCCCAAAAGACCTCATACCAGTTTTCCGGTCATCGCTTTAGGTAGCTAGCGAAACCAGTTTCTTGTGCCGTGAATATCGCCAGTAATAATTCATAACTGACACTTTATAACTCGCCTCACTCAAAGCAGGTAAGGTTTTGATAGGGTTTAATCCAACAGTCGCCCCAGTGCCAACACTACTCTGGTTTGAAGAATCAATTTATATCCTATTACCTTTATATAATTTACATATCACCCCATCCAGCAGGCACCAACTGATTCTGAATAATAAATTATGTTTCGTCAATTAATCAGCCTCCATAGGAGCTCCAGATGCATATAAACAGGAACAGAGTAAGGATAGGGATCCACGAATTATACTCCATTATTATGACATCATTGAAGCATATTTCAATTTCGTGCCTGAATTGAAATCGCTGTCCGCATCACTAGTCGTGCCAATTCTCTTAAACGTTGAGGTAGAGCAAGGTAATCGCTGGTGATGATGAACACGCGGCACGGAGACATCCACCTAATGATCAGATCGATGGTGAGCATTGGTAACATCAGGAAGCTCTCTATATATGTGTGTAGGATGTTGGAAGGTGTGTGCCCAAATCACCAGTTGAAAAGTAGATGGAAACGAATGAACGAAATAATATTGGTCTTTAATGCCAACCCTCAGGCACTTGATTTTTAGCGCTGCAGAGGGAAGTTTTTTGAAATAAAAACTTTTTCTTATTCCCTTTCTTCGTAACGTTTGTAGTTCCACATTCATTCCTGACGGTGGCCTGTGTAATCTTCGCGCATGAACACAGGAGACGTGTTCATTGTTCACATAGGTAGGAATATGTTCTTTTGTATTTATACACAATCATTATAGCCGATTGCCTTAATGATTTTTTACACACCTTCCGTTGTGTCTTTTGTGTTTTTTTGTTCTCTTTTTTTCATCATTTTACCCTCTTTTAAACCGGATGGGGAGCTCTACAGTAAGGACCTCGAATGTCTGATTATTGACCTCATTATGGTTAGGTTGTTCGTTTGTTGTTTGTGTACAGGATGCTTTTGTATGGATGTGTATTCGTTCAGAACAGGACCAGTTTCCTTGTTTGGGCATTCTTTTTTTCCTTTGGTTACCCTTCCTGTTCCAATTAATTATGACTCGTAAACTGAATTAACATCGTGTGTTTGATATGCGTTGTGTTGTTGATGGGGGGATATAATTCAACGTATTGTCATCTTTTGTGAACTCTTTGTTTTGTTGTGCAGTTAGGCGGCTCCTGTCAGATTGTAGATGTTTTTTTTTTACAAGTACCTTGCGAAGGTTAAGAACATTGTGTGAGGTTACATATTGACCTGGGAAATATTCCCAATTAACTAGGTATATTAAGATATTTATATAGACACTATTTATAAAAGAGTTGCAGGTGACAAGGCTCTCCGTTTATTTTCAGAAATGGGGTTCCACTTCTTTTTTTGTATGCCGTTTGTAAAAATCTTCGATATTTCACGTTTTTTCTTAAATGTATATAGAGGGTTTGTTAAATGTTTTGGATGTTTTGAATGTTATCAGAAAATGCTAACACTTTTTTAATTGGGAGAGACGGTAATAATGGAGGTGGATGGGAGAAGTGGCTCTGAGGGTTTTCCGTTAATTCAGTACTAGATTTGGTCAATAATTGTCATCGCTGATTCACAATCATTTTAAACTAAGCCATTTTAAAAGTGTTTTAGGTTTAGAAGAAGGAAGCAAAGCCGCGGGGTCTATATTCGGAGACTATGAGACTTATCGGAACAGCTAGTATGCAACCCGTATTAATAAACGCGATTATTCCAATCAACCAAATACCTCATACCTGTTAAAGGGCGCCCCTAAAACCGCGAACTCCGGTTGGATTTCGGAATTTTTTTTGAAAAACTATAGGATTCCCGTAAAAGAAAGTCACTTGCTTCCTGTCCCCAACTACGGGTCTTGTTTCCGCATAGTTCTCGCCTCTAGATACGATTGGCTTTTTCCATCCGAACGAGAAAGGTTACCTAACGATCGGAAGTATGACTATATCCAAGAACAACCCCAACAAATCAACGAAACACCTGCCCCCTTTCCTAAATTCGTAGAACGTGATAATGGCCGCACTCCCTTTCCTAAACCAGCCCATAAATGCCCACTTAATCACGACAATACTGATCTCCCTATACCACAGTCTGCCTCTATCTCTTATCCCTTCCTCCTTTTCGACCTCAAAACTGGTGCGAAGTATGCCAACTTCCACAGATCACATACTTTTAATCCCAATAACCACTCCCCCCATTAAGAAACTTCCCACTCGTCCTCTGAACTCAACTCAAGATCCACATTTTGCCCTAGCGCTACACTCCACCGCCCAAATCTAACCACATCCGCACCCCTCTTCCCAACCTAATGATAACTCGAGCCACAAAATACTATTCCAAGCCAAATTTTAACCCAACTCCTTTCTTTAATTCTAATCGCTTCAGTAGCCCTCACTCTAAAACTTCCTCCTGCCCAAAAAAGTCCCTCCTAATCGCAACATAATTGCTCGGCCCACGTCACATTCTGCCCCTATCTCTAGTCG
Source organism: Microdon myrmicae (assembly GCA_963931805.1). NCBI lineage: Eukaryota > Metazoa > Arthropoda > Insecta > Diptera > Syrphidae > Microdon > Microdon myrmicae. Next base: position 1,462,366 of record OZ007497.1, on the reverse strand, counting down.
CTTCGCCCTTTTCGACCTCAAAACTGGTGAGAAATATACCAACTTCCACAGATCACACACTCTTAGTCCCATAACTCCCACCCATCCAGAAACACCCCACTCGTCCATCGAACCTAAGTTAAGGCCGAATTTCTGATAGTTGCTATGCCTTATCTATACTTAGAAACAAATTGACCTACGAAAATGTCCGCCTCTATCTTTCGTACCTCCATGAGAAATTTGATTCAGTGTGCTACGAAGGTAAGACGAAAACCGTCGCGGTTTCCATTCAGCAGGAAGGCCTACCTACCGACTTCCCTAGCCTTCGCAACCTGTTTATGACATTCCACAAAAATTTCAATATGCGCCCACAAATAGTGTCGAAAGATCTCTCGGCCAATCGTCCATATATTCGCAAGAAAATGACCCCTTCCAATAAGGGCAAGTAATCAACCGCCATCCCCACACCCCCCTAAGACTCTCAATACTTTCCCCCTAACCATCTACTATCAAAATGTCAAAGGTCTCCGCCTTAAAACGCAATCGATTCTGCAAAATGCTCATACGCTCCCTGTCAATATATACGCACTAACCGAAACCAACCTATCCACAGTATACACAGTCAAGAATTATTCCTTTCCACCTTTAACGTTTTTCGTGATGACGATGGTATATGTCCGGAATCACTTTGCCGTGGTGTGCTGCTTACCATCCAATATAAGCTCGCCTCATCTCTTATTGCCATCTCTTCTTCTCCTAATCTTGACTATGTCGCAATAAAAATTGACCAACGCCCAAAGTCGTTATACATCATATGTTTGTGTATACCTCTTTCGCAACATATCGTGCCATACAAACTGGCAATAGGTGCGGTTGATCACCTAACCAAGTTAAGTACTTCTCTTGACGTTATCGTTGTTATTGACGATTTCATCCCCCCATCTCCGATAGACGCTGTCAGACGATCAATACTTTTACACCTCAAACCCCACTAATACCAAGGAATGTCTCTTTATAGACGGTCTTATCGGCTCAAGCCTCCGTTAAATAAGTAATGTGCCAAATCATTTGAAGAGGCAACTTGACCTTGTGTTTACAACGGACCTCTATAATTCCTCAGTTGCCCTTAGTCCTCACACCGTCTGCACCATCGACAATGTGCCTTATTCTCTACATATGACACCGGTTTCATCGCCTCCATGGTACAACCGCAAACTCCGTACTCTTTGAAACAAGGGGAAAAATTTGTGGAACATTTTGCTAAGAACGCGCTGTTCCCTGGAATACTCATACCTTCTCGGTTCCTTTTATAACATGTTCAGTTTCGCGGATGATAGTACGCCTGTTTCCCTCTTTTCGAGTAATCGACCGATTGGTGCATCAACGTCGCACCAGCTGTGATGTAACTAGACAGACTTTCTGAATCGGGATCTGGATAGGGTCCAGCAGTGGGGAAGGCCAATCTCGTCGACTTCAATGCAACGAAGACACAGTGTACGACATTCACTAGGAAAAGTGGATCATCGGTTCCACAGCTGACGATGAATGGCCAGGCCCTCGAATCTGGGGAACGCTTGAGATAGCTCGGCGTCACAGTCTTCGGGAATGTATCGTGGCATAAACACGTGTCGAAAATCGACAAATCCGCCTCAGGAAAATTGAGTTATCTTTTTTGATCCAAGAAATATTTTACAGTGGTCCAACTTCTTCTCGTATATAAATCCCAAATTAGGCCCGTACTCGAATATTGCTCTCATTTTTGGAGCTCTGCTCCTAAATATACCCTCGACGTACTTGAGAGCATACAGAGACGAATTACCCGCCTGATCGGGGACGCGGCGTTGACATCGGGACTACAGTCGCTATCACATCGAAGGCGTGTAGCTGACCTTTGTCTGTTTTACAGATATTATCACGGGTACTGTTCTTCTGAGATTCATGGTATTATTCCGCGGAATTCGGTTTATATGAGCTCTACGGATCGCTACAACGGATCGCATCAATTTGTGGTTCATCTCCCGACGGCGCGAACATCCCTTTATCGAAACTCGTTCCGTTACAGATCGGGGAAGCTGCGGAATTCCCTCCCCACGCAGGTGTTCTCAGAGCGTTAAAACTTGCAACTGTTCAAAAAGAACTGCAACATTTATTTGGTGGCATCACCGGACGCCGTGTCGGCGCTAAAGGTTCGCCTCTTCCGAGGGAAGTATATTAATAAAAAAAAAAATTGTGCCTCGGGGTTTTGAATAAAATATAAAAAAAGTCAAAATTAATCCGTAATGGAAAAACATGAGAAGAAATAAGTGCGAAATTAAAAGCTATCTACTTTTTATGACAACTATTTTATTTTATTTCATGACAACTATGAGGAATTAATACAATCAATTTAAACATGGCCGAACATTTGTTTTTAATGAGGAGCTGACAGTTCGCCGGCAAACGTGGATTTAGGGAAAAATCGATAGAAAGACATCGTTCATAATCCAAAGGTCCATGACGTGATTCTCACTGAACCCCGAGTAATAAATAAATAACGTATCCGTCACAAAATAAAAAATTAATCATAAACATGGCGTCACTGTGTTTGAAGTAGCTTAGGAACCAACGAATGAATTCTAAATTAGTACCAACAACAGTCGGTTGACATCGAAGAATATAGCCAGTTGGCTTTGGCTAGTCAGAGCATGGAATCGTGCTGTATCACAAATACACTTCAACCCTTTATATAAATTATTCGAAAAAAAAGTTAGCAAGAAACGTAAACCTATCGTACGGAATGGCAATTAATATCTTACATAATGTGTCAAATATGCAAAACGAGTCAGCGCGTCGAGTTCTGCGATTGCGTCAGGGGGAAATCGGGCAGGTACGGCTGCCAAAGTCAAAACTATATTTGTCCTTTTTGAAAATCTGGATTCATTATTATAACTATTACACGCTGGTGATCAAACGGCAGTCTAAACAATGGATTTTTTGACGATTTTCCCAAACCAAAAGTTCATAGTTCAAAGGGTTAAAGTTACTCTAGAACTAAAGAACTTAAAACACGACAAGGTTTAATTGACCATCCCGTGTCACTGTGGTGGGCAAACAAATGGCTTTTAATTCATAAAAATAGTAGACAGTTGCGGGAGCTGAAATACATTTTAAGAGATTACGGCTTTAAGTGGAACGATGTGCCATTTATCTTATGGGTCGTGTCAAAGTACGCAATATTATCCCAAAAATACAGTGTATTCTCTCTGGAAAAAATTGCGAGAGATTTCGTTCTAAAGCTTTTCACAGACTACGCTATGTTAACCGGGAGAGGAAGGCTGTTAAGGACGCTTGAAAACAATGAAAGTTATTTATTTTCGATAAGCAACTATCGTGCATTTCCAGAGCATTTGGAAATAAATATAAACTAAATTTATGTGAATATCAAGATTGCATGAGACTTTCTAGATATGCTACCTCATATAAAACTAACACAGCCAAACACAGTGGTGTGCCACTTGAGTTGATAGCAATTTCAGTTTGCAATATAGCAAAAATCAGTTTGCAGATATTCGGAAATGAATACCGCGTTCCGTAAACTTCTATAATTTTAAAGATATGTAAATAGGCTTTTTTTTTGTGGACAAGGAATCAACTGTTTATTCTTATAAGGAATCTTTTACTGCTGTATAAACTCATTTATTTTAATGACATAAACGCATACACGGTGTAGGTCGGAAACGCGCTTAAATATAACAAAATAAATACTTATTCTTGTATAATGCCACTATTCTAGGGACATGAAACTCATTTGAAGAAATAAATATCCTTAGAAGACGAGAAATTTAATTGAGTAAGTGAAAGTGGTATTCACTTTAGGACATGCAATTCATTTACGGAACAAAATCAATTTAAGTACGTAAATTAGAGAAAGTGGACTTAATTTTAGGACGTGAACTTACAACAGGTGGCGTTTCCATCAGGTACCCACGAATACGTAACCTATAGAGTCAAAAAAAGAAAATCGAAAAATAAAATAAATCTTTAGAGCGGTATGTGGTAGCAATTATTCCCATAGCAGTAAATAATCATCATCAGCATTGGCACTACAACCGGGATCCGGTCTTGGCCTTATTTAACAAATCTCTCCACCTGTCCCGATTTCGAGCCGATGTCATCCAGTTTGGCACTCTCAGGATCTGGACGTCCTGGTCTACACCATCCCTCCATCGCAGACAAGGTCTGCCGCGCAGTCTCCTTCCTTACATCCTGCTACAATGGACTTTCCGGGCAGGCTTCTCTTTGCTAATTCGAGCTAGATGTCCAGCCCACCGGAGTCTGTAGGGAGGAATGACCAAATGCGCCGTTGGTAATGCGGGTCATTGTTTACGCGATACCTCGTCGCTATTATCGACGTTGGGAGAAAAAAGGTGCTAAAAGCAAATTGGATGTTTATGGCATCTCTGACTGCAGTAGAAACCGGGTTCATGTTTGCATTAGGAAATGCTGGAGAATTATAAAAATATGTCATGACGGTTACATTGAATGCAATCCGAATCATTTTGTTTACAGGAATTTGTCTGGTACCGAATTGGTTTAGAATACCAGATAAGCAAAGAAAGAAATCTTACGGAAAATTGTATGCGAAGGGATGGATGCATGAAAAGGTAAGTTTTCTTTATAGGGATTTTAAGATTATAGATGGTGATCTATATAATGCGTGAAGCATTTATAGGTACTAATACTGTTGCATTAGCGAACTTAAGTTCTCCCTCACATACGGCGCCAACAATTCTCCTTAAGACCTTCCTCTCGAACGCGGCTAATAGTTCAGAGTGTCTTTTATTGAGCACCCAGGTCTCGGATCCATACATGAGTACTGGTAAGACCATGGTCTTGTACAGTAGTAGCTTGGATGTTCCGGCTAAATTTCGGGATTTAAAGAGCCTTGATAGACCATAGTAGGCTTTGTTGGATTTGATCAGCCGTTTGCGTGTTTCTTCTTCCATATTGTTATCGGTTGATACTATTGACCCAAGGTAGTTAAAGTATTGCACTACTTCAAATTCGTGCTCCACTACCCCGATAGTTTGACTAACATTAGGTCTTCTCTTCGAAGAAGTTGCCACCATGTACTTAGTTTTTCCCTCAATAATGTGCAGTCCCTGTTTTTGTGCCGCCTGCTCGATCTGGGTGAAGGAGTCCTGTACAGCCGATGATGTCGATGTCATCTGCGTAGGCAAGTATCTGGCTGGACTTGGTGACAATAGTCCCTCTTGTTGTAACGCCAGAGTCACGAATTGCTTTCTCCAACGCCAGCTTCAAGAGGAGGCAGGCCAGACCGTCCCCTTGTCGGAGTCCATTAAAGATGTTTATTTGATTGGACAGCAATCCTGCTATTTTTACTTGACTAGTTACGTTGGTCATGATCAATCTACAAAGTCGTATCAATTTGTTTGGAATGCCGAACTTTCTCATGGCATTATATAGTACTAACCTGGCTATGCTGTCGTAGGCGGCCTTAAAGTCTATAAATATATGATATAATGTAATCTTAGATTCCTGACATTTTTCCATCGCCTGCCTAAGGGTGAATATCTGATCAATCGCTGATTTGCCTGGGATGAAGCTACACTGGTATTGACCAATGATGACTTTAGCGTATGGGGCTATCCGATCTTGTAGGATAGAGGAGAGTATCTTATATGCGGTACTCCGCAATGTTATACCCCTACAATTGCTGCACAGTGTGATATCTCCCTTCTTAGGTATGGGCCAAATTATACCACGACGCCAATCTTCCGGCATCTCCTCTTGCTCTTATATGTGCACCACAATGTCATGAATTGCGTGATGTAACGCTGTCCCTCCTTGTTTGATCAGCTCAGCTGGTATGCCATCAGCTCTAGGGGCTTTATTTGATTTGAGCTGTCTTATGGCTTTTAATGTTTCCTCATGCTTGGTGGCGGCAGCATTTGGTCTTGATCTTGCATTGGTGGAGCCTCCAATTCTTCTGTGAGCTGACCATTTAGCAATTCATTGAAATCCAGAATGCCTTCAGGATCGGTGATCAGATTACTCTCTTTATCCTTGGAGTAAATGCAGCGTGGTGTGTCATACTTCTGATTATTTGGTAGAACTTCCGCTCCTGGTGCGGACCTCGCTTTCTACTTTTCTCTATTTCACAGACAAGGTTTTTTTCCCAGGCACTTTTCTTTGGTCTGTGAAGTCTTTTTTCAGATCTTCTAAGCTCTTTGTATTTCTCCTCGCGTATCCGCGTCCTATGAGACTGCTGCATTGCCCGGTATGCAGCATTCTTACGTTCAATCGCTAGTTTGCACTCATCATCAAACCAGTCGCTCCGATCTCTATGACTACTGCCTCAGATGGAGTTGGCAGTACTAATGACAGTATTCTTAAGCTGTGTCCATTTATCTTCTAGGCCCGGCTTCTGGCTCCAGGACTTACTCTCCCTCTGTCGAGCTCTTCGAGGGCGAGTCTTAGCGCATGACCAAAGGTGTTACTGGTATTCTCATTGCGTAAGGCAGCCGTGTTGATTCTTGAACCTGATCCGCGGATGCAATACGTCTCCATAAGGCAATCCGCGCTCGGAAAACTGTACCAACAAGATAGTGATCCGAGTCGACGTTTGTACGTTTGTACAAACGTTGTTTGATCCGGTACGTTTGTACCATCATCAGGCTCGAGGAGTGGCGGCGATCTATCGACACGTGGTCAATTGGGTTGTGAGGGGCTCCATCAGATGATACCCAGGTGGCTTTGTGGATATCTTTACGGGGAAACGTGGTACTTGCAACGACCAAGTTTTTCGATGCTGCCAGTTCGATGACTCGTAGTCCATTGTCATTAGTGTTCTCATGCAAACTATGGGAACCTGTGTAGTGCCTGAAAACCGGCTCCCGACCTATTTTTGCATTCAAATAACCAAGAACGAGCAGTAAATAATAGGCGAGAATAACATATCATCTCCTACGTCCTACAGGTGGCCCGACGCTTCAGTGCTTCACTTCTCAACCGTTTCTTCGTAAGTTTAATTCCTCGACGCTGTAGAGGTCAAACTCATTTGAAAACAACGTTTATTTGAGGATGTAAAATGGATTTAAAACATAAATTAAGTTAAAGTCGTAAAATTCATTTAAGTTCAAGAATTTCAGTTTAAAATGTATGTGTAATCAAATGATAAAATGTTTGGTTGATTCCGCATATTTTTCATGTACTTAGGTTGAATTTTGTTAAAACACATTCCATCAGCATCTCAAGAGTAAATAAATGCTAATATTCGCTACTGTGCTCTCAAGTAGATTTTTTGATGTTATCTATTTTTACAAGAAAATTTAATTAAGATGCTTACTTAAATGTGTAGCTTTAAGTTGGTTTCAACTGGAAACCCACTAATAGCTCGTTTCAAGACGGGTTATCTCTGTCCTGATCAAAAACAAATTGCCTCTATACTGAAAGATTTCATTTGTTCCCCAAAACCCTATCTAAAATGTTCGAATATAATCAGCGATATCCATTAAAATAAAAAAAAACAAAAGATTCACGTTTATAAGATGATTTGTAATTAATTTATGGTAATATTTGGGTTGTCGTTTGACTAAATAATTACTGTCTAGCTATGTATTAATCCAATACTCTCGTTCTATACTGACTTAGCAATTTATACATATCACTGATGAAGCTTATTAAATGTATCTGTATAACACATTCAACGTCCAATTTCATTTTTTTAGATATTGTTTCTAGGTCCACTCTTCCTTATATAAATAAAGGCCCATATATGACAAAAGTTGGGACACAATCATAATACGGAATTCCGAACCCATTGAAATCTAATCCAGTTTTATCAATTCAAACTAGTCTATACTCTTTTGATTCCAATAGTTATGCGTCGCTTGCTTTATTCGATCAAGGAGGTCTTTTGACATTAACAAGATTTTTTTTTTTTATTGCAGTTAGCCCAATCACGCTGAGCAGAAAATAGAATACCATCGACATCGGAGTCCTGCAAGCAGTCAAGGACCATTAAAAACAGCAATAGCGACAGCACAAGTGGCTACCATTTCAAGTCGAAATTCAATAATTCAAATAAAATAGTAATAAAGTTTTCGCCTCGAGTATGATATTACAGATTACATGTGGCCAGTTGCCACATTGAGTTTGCTTAAATCGCCGAGCCTCTATGTCATAAACCCCAATTGAAAGAGACAATTTGCAGCTCAAGAAACTGTGTGCTTGAAATCCAGTCAATTTATAATGGTAAGTCGTGATCGTATTGTATATAACAGAAAATGGAAGGAAGGAATTAACTGATCCGCGGACAAAAATAGGTGGATATTGAGGTAGATCGAGCCTTTATACCGGTAGATGTTTGTTTGAAAGGGGAAGTAAGAAGCTACATGTAATCAAACATCCACTTGTCAATTCAAGAGATTTTTCTGTCTGAGGGTCTTTTACTGTTCTCATGAGGTAAAAGAACTACGTTCTGTTCTAGGCACGGCTTAGGATTATATAAGATACTAATTGTTACCCGTCATACGTTGCTGAAAATGTTTGTGCTGTAATGTTTCTTCATAGCAATACTTTTTGCTTTTACAGGGAATTTAAGAATTCAGATGGATAATTTAAGATCCGTTTACACGTTCACGTTTTGCTTCGCTTGGTATTTCGGTTTAAACGCTGAAATTGATAGCATTGACATCCTTGCTTGCTTGTTTATATCGCGCGTGCACCATTGTCCCGTGTTGTAATCATATTTACGCCAAAAGTCAAAACTTTATTATCGAATACGCGGAATCTGTTCCCTTCTCGTTTAGTAAGTGCCCATATCTCACATCTGTATAAAACAATCGGCATGATTATTGTTATATCCTTGGCTACATTGGGAAAAAATGCAAACCATATAGAAAATCCAAATGAGTCTAATCAAAATGTTACATATATAATGGTTTTAGTTTTTGCCGATAGCGAGCACAGTTCTACCGCGTTTAATTAAAATTAAACCTATTTTGGAATTTATGCCCTGGACTCATACAGTTACTTATTTTCCTTTCCCCTGGCTTTTGGAAAGTATATTAGCACCTACTTATTAGTGTTTACATTCAGTCTCCACCTCTTAAAATAGTTTTCTACAAGTGGGAGCTTTCTCTTAACTTTCTTTACGATAAGGCATCATCATCATCATCTGTATTGGAGTCCAGGAGAAGAAAGTCCTGAAAATATATATTAAAAAGCAACACCCCAAGTACTGATCCTTGGGTGACACTCGTCAACAAAAGAAAAGAATCCGGTTTTTCATAGTTCACTCCGTTTACCCTGGGCAGCATTCATAATATAATGCAACTTACGTTCTCTGGGTTGCGGGTTGTTATTTTTGTAGTACTATTTGTGAGTAATACAATTCCACTATGCGAAAAGTCCAGAGTTACCTACGAATTTTTTGTGCACTGTTCGGAATATTAATTTCTGCTGGTTCCGTCATATTTTTTGTCATTTGATTTTATGTTGGTGGCGTGGCTGCCTCGCAATGTATGTAGGTAACACGGTTTAAGATTGCTAAGGTCAGTTCTTTAAGCACAGTGTTAGATAACTTTATCACTCACTTAACACCTTATAACACACGTCTATTCAGACCCGAAGATCGAATACAACATCTCACTTTTGAGTTCAATAACCCCAAACGAGGAAGGCTAACGAATTCGATTCGCATTATCTTGGCAACCATTTATGAGTAACGTTTCGAAATATAATGCGTCTAGGGAACTTCTTGGAGAGACCGCCCATGATTTTAGCCGCTCTTTGCCAAATGATACCGCCCTGTTGAGACTTCAGATACATGTCATCCAATTGCGGACAAAAAAGTATAGAGGGGTGACGCCGCTAGCTCAGTAAGCTGCACCGTGAAATCATAAGTACATTTTCTTCCACTGAAATGTGATAATTCTTCTTATTTACGATTCCACAAATATGAAAGTGAATCTCGTCACTAAAGATAATTTTGACCGGAAAATGACCAGTAACTGCGGCCATTTATTAACAACGCTGCAAAAGGTCGTCAGGCTTCACTTCCTGTGTCAATTGGACTTTGTACGTGTCCAGGTTCAATCCTTTCGTTCAATGTTTGAACAACGTGGTCGATAGAAGGCTGAATTCCGGAGTACCATGGCGAAGCTATGTGTTCGGGTGGTTAGCCACGGTAACGCAATAATACTGAAATCACGTGTTTTTCAATAACGACTTTTTATGAATCACTTCCACTTGAGAATAATCACACCACAAAAAGCTTTAAAAAATTCTGTTGGCATAAGAGGGAAATACTTATTCAATTACAGATTTCAAACGAGGGGCTGTCGATCCTGACCACTCAGTGAATCCACCGGTGTGTTCGCATGTTCGCAGGAAGTACATTATATGTACCCCCTTCCAGCGAATGCACAATTGAATGTTTCGCCTAACCCTAACGGAAAGCCATTGGACACAACAACCAGCAACATCGAACCCAAGGGTTTATAGCGTCCGATGTTGCTGCGAATTTTGTGGCCGTGAAGGTCACACGTGGGAAAGGTGTGGGTAAAAAGTGAGGTGGGAAAAGTTAACAAATTCCCGAACCACACCCACGTCAACACCAAAATCCACAGATATGTACGGTCAATTATGGGTTTCAGGAGGTCACCAAGAAAAAATTCAAGGGGCACGGAGGCAACCGCGGCAGAGGCAGCAAATGCCGGAAACCCCGGCCACAAGGCCGTCGGCGCAAGGAAGGCCATACGAGCTCGGTTTCTGCTGGTTCAGTGTCCCAAAAGATTCAAAAGCAGAGCAGAGCAAACGCGACCATAAGCGACAAACGCCAAATGCGAAGGCCACAATACCGTCGGCCCACGTCAGGCGAAAGCCGCTCTAGCTCTGCCAGTTCGAATCCTACTAAGGCTCAAAAGCAGAGCAATGGCGTACCTGCGGGCTCCACTAGCCGGAAGCTGCCAACGGACTCAAAGAGTCGCAAACGCCGATGCTGCACCGTTGGCCCAAAACAGGCCAAAGCCGCCCTAGCTCTGCTAGCACGGAATCTACGGGGGCTCCAAAGCAGAGTGATTATGAGATTAAGACCGGAAAACGGTGCGAAATTTGCGGTCGACATACACACACACGGCAGCAGTGTGACGACAAGAAGCAAAATGGGAGCAGCCGGAAGACTCCTAGAGTTCTGCTCGGGAAGCCCCAACCCGACCGCCCTAAACTCGCAACTCAGCAAAAGCTGTTCTTAGCTTTCGCCAATAAAAGCCCCGATAGTCCAACTTCCTTTGGACATTGGCCGTAGCAACACTACGCGCCTAATCGTGGACACAGGCGCTGACACCCACCTCTTAAAGCTGAAGGCACTCCACCCGAGGCATGTTGTGGATGTGCAAAAATCCACAACACTCCAGGCGCTTTTTGGCAAGTGCAAATCGGGGGGTGCTGCCATGGGAATTTCAAGTTACATCACGAGATTCCCTGCAGCTTCCAAGTAATGGACTACTTGCCGGGGTTGTCGGAAGACGGATTGTTGGGTTACGACTTCCTGTCGAGAAATTGCAATATACCGGGTGGTTGTTTGGAGTTTCTACGAACAACCGTAAATCCCAAAGGCTTTTCCGTTGACTTTGCAAATAATAAGACACGAAGGGTTGAGCATAAGTCAGATAAGCGGAGAACCAATAAACCGGGTGGTTGTTTGGAGTTTCTATGAACAACCGTAAATCCCAAAGGCTTTTCCGTTGACTTTGCAAATAATAAGACAGGAAGGGTTGAGCATAAGTCAGATAAGCGGAGAACCATACCAAAGGAACCTGGCAAAGTCCAGACTGCGGCCGGTATTCACCCGGAAACTCTACCCATACAGCGGAGTGCTGCAAAACAATGCCGAACCTCGTTATTACAACAAGGCCGCACCATGAAAATCCAAAAGGTGACAAAGAAGGGAAAGTTTTGATAGGAGGCTTACAAACCAACCCTTCGGAGCTCGAAATCCTTCTGGGCAGACCAGTCAGACTCAGGTTTCTCTCCGAATAAATCTTCGCCTTTTATTAAGGATTTTCGTCGTGAGGAGCCATTAAATTAGTCAAAATTGAAATTGTTTAAGACCGGGCCCAAAACTATAGGCAACCAAACAATAGGCCCAAAACCATAGACGTAAAACCAGTGTGGCGCAGTGTGTCGGCAAGAAGCAAAATGGGAGCGGCCGGAAAACTCCTAGAGGTCGGCTCGGGAACCCCAACCCGACCGCACTAAACTCGCAACTCAGCAAAAGCTGTTCTTAGCTTTCGCCAACCAAAGTCCCGATAGTCCAACTCCCTTTGGACATTGGCCATAGACACACTACGCGCCTAATCGTGAATACAGGCGCTGACATCCGCATCTTAAAGCTGAAGGCGCTGCATCCGTGGCATGTTGTAGACGTGTAAAAATCCACGACACTCCAGACGCTTTTTGGCAAGGGCAATTCGAGGGGATGCTGTCATGGGAATTTCAAGTTACATCACGAGATTCCCTGCAGCTTCCAAGTAATGGACTCCTTGCCGCGGTTGTCGGATGACGAGTTTGTCGGTTGTTGGGTTACGACTTCTTGTCGAAAAATTGCAAGTTCAATGGACCGGGTGGTTATTTGGAGTTTCCCCGAACAACCGTAAATCCCAAAGGCTTTTCCGTTGACTTTGCAAATAGCAAGACAGGAAGGGTTGAGTATAAGGCAGATAAGCGGAGAACCGTACGAAAAGGACCTGGCAAGGCCCAGATTGCGGTCGGTATTCACCCGGAGACTGTACGCAGGACCACGTTATTCCAACAAGGCCGCACCCCGAAAGTCCAAAAGGCGAAAAAGAAGGGAAAGCTTTGATAGGAAGCTTTCAAACCAACTCTTCGGAGCTCGAAATCCTTCAGAGCAGACCGGTAAGACTCAGGCTTCTCTCCGAATAAACCTTCGCCTTTTATTAAGGATTTTCGTCGAGAGGAGCCATTAAATGAGTCAAAATGGAAATTTTGTAAGGCCGGGCCCAAAACTATAGGCAACCAAACAATAGGCACAAAACCATAGACGTAAAACCATAAGCGCAAACTATAGGGACAAACCAGGGCGCTCACGAGGGAAGATTGGGCAGTAGAGTTGCCCGACCCAGGGAATATTCCGTAATGCCCTGGGGTTGCGAGTTAACACGTCAACGAGACTCATCTCAGATGACGAATCAAGTAATCCCGTATCCGAGAACCAACCTTCGGATGAAAAACCTCCAATACATTAAACCTCTATTCCCGGGTGGGAAGTCATCAGATGAATTTACACATCCTGAAGGCGACCTGGCGTACAGCATTGCTAGCTTGCATCATACCTTTACAAATTCACGCGGTCGGACAAACGCCAACACGCCTTGAAGATAATAAGGGGGATGTTGGTTTCGCCGCCAAAATGGGCCCTAATCATCATCATCATCATCATCGGCACTACAACAGGGATCTGGTCTTGGCCTTATTTAACAAATCTCTCCGCTGGTCCCAATTTCGAGCCGATGTCATCCAGTTTGGCACTACCAGACTCTGGGCGTCCTGGTCTACGTCATCCTTCCATCGCAGACAAGGTCTGCCGCGCTGTCTTCTTCCAAACACCCTAATCATACCAAACCCCTTTAATCTGACCACGAATGCGAGCCAAGAAGCACTTAGAGCCGTGCTATCTCGAGGCGAAATAGGCAAAGAACCGCCTATTGCCTGCCCCAGCCGCACCTGCAGTACCGTGAAAAGAGGCCACTTCACTATTGCCAAGGCGGTTTTTGCCGAATCGTCTGGGCGGTACAAACTTTTCACTGTTGTTCACAAGGTCGTAGATACACGGTACACTCCGCCATCAAAATAGGGAAAAATACGGGTGCTAATCCACAATACCCTTCTAAAACTCTATGGTGGACAGGTCCTACGGATGCAAGGTGGTCAACTAATTGGTGGTGGTCCATCCACCTTTTCCTTCCCAATGATTCCTTTCCTGTTAGAACCAAGTCATTAGGAAGAGGAGGAAGAGAGAATACGTTTTTTTTAAACGTTGTCATTTAAATTTTTTATTATTATTTAATAACTACTCACCACTACAACAATAGCAAGGCCACCGGGACTGCACCACCTGATGCGATTCCAACAGTTCAATCTCCGGCGTGTCATTCCTCTTCCAAGAATGACACGCATCTTTGTGAGAGGGGAGGTTTGTTACGTAGTGACACCCTCACCCACCTTTATCCCAGCGAGAAAACATCAAACACAAACTAAAATACATAACATATAAAACTTTTAAACAATTTAAAAATTACACACATAAATTTCAAACAATTTGCATTCTAAATTAAAACATTCATTTTTACAAATACATAATACACAAAACATTAACTTACATTTAACATTTAAAACGTAAAACAAAACATAGAATTGGTCGTGCAAACCCAGTTCTTTCCCGGGCGATGATATCTCCGAATAATTCGAAATCGATCATCACCGTTGTTCTCTCGTTGGGATAACGGTGAATAAAAGAACAAAGAAAAAACGAAAAAAAAACAACGGCCCAGTCGAGTGGTGTAGTGAGGTGAGAATTGTTCGGAGCAGAAAGCGAGTTGAAACCAATAAAAAACCAAAAAAGAAAAAAAAAGAAAGGATCGTAAATAACAATCAATACAGTGAAAGTAGTGTGTAGTTAGTTACAAACCACAAACAAATAGCATAAAATTTATATATGCTCGGAATAAAATGCAACTATTTTAATACTTATATTTTGAGTTTCATAAATAAGAATTAACTTAAAATTCTTCAAGAGAACCAGAGGAAGCTCAGGTGGACGTTTGTTGAAGGGGAAAAACATCCAAGGCCAGCATCACGTGAGTACCACAAATCCTATATAATTTTGAATCGTGGAGGTTGGGGAGGAGTAAAAAACCAATATTTGTCGCGATTTAAAAGTTTCTCCTTTCCGATTAAATTTGCCTAGTAATTCTAAAATATAACATTGATACATACAACATTTTGCCAATCGGTAATTTTAAATATAACAGAAGCGGCTACACATCATCCGACATCGTTAATGTCTATATTGCTGGGCAGGAAACCAAGATTATATGCATCTTTTATTGCTATGCACTTAGCCTGAGCCTATTATTTTGCGGGAAAAGAAATCCATTATATTTTTGCTAGATGGCTTGGATGATATATATCTTGTAAAGTGCTGATCAAACATATTGAGACTTCTGTTAGTTGGAAAACTGACATTCCGTATTAAAACTTTTTGACTGCTCGATTCAATTGCCAGTTATAGTGTGTAAAATATGGAAGTTAACAACAAGGAATCCGGCATGTCTTTTCAATTTGCTTTGATAAAAGTGAGAATGCAATTTTTGACACTGTTCTATTTAATTACGCACGTTTCGATTTTGTCGATGCCGTTCTGAGACGTTAAAAATTCACCTCGCATAGGTAGTTAGGTCCGTCGACAATATCCATAAGAACATGGAAATGATAGTAGTACACCGAAACGAAAGCCGTCATAGCATCGCCCAGAAATTAAACATTGACCACAAAGCAAATTCAAATCATCTATATAAAACTGGATTCAAAAATCTTAGATGTTATGGTGCCACAAGAATTGAGGAAAACAACCTAGTGGATCGAAAATCCTCCGCGAAGTTCTGACTAAACAGGTCAGAATTGGTTCATTTCTTAAACAGATGGTTACTGGGAATGATAAATTTCCCACATACGTCAGTATTGTGTAAAAGCGATCGTGGCAAAAGCGCGAGAAACGGCCGAAACAGTGGCCAACCAAAGACCAAAGGCCAGTAAGGTGTTGCTAAGCATTTGATGGGACTGAAAAGGAATTATCTGATGTGAGCTACTACCATGCAGCCAAACACTAATATAGAATCTCTTTCTGGACTATTTGAAGCTTTCAATTAACCCTTCGCCAAATTGGACGACTGGGGAGGTGTAACATGGCCAAGCCTACACGACTATAATGACTTAGTACTAAGCGATTACCATCTTTCCAATCAAGCGAAACTTTCTTAGTGACAAGAAATTAATTCAAAATTGACTGTGAAAATGGCCTAGTGGAGTTTATAGCGAATAGGGAATAGGAAAACTATAAAAAGGCAACAAAATGTAGAACAAGACGGTGTATTATTAACACAAATCGGGCAATCTGAACTATGTTTAAAAAAGTCCTCAAATAAATTTTAAAAATAATCGGTTTCTTTTCCCTAAACTCAT
Organism: Microdon myrmicae; assembly: GCA_963931805.1. Taxonomy (NCBI): domain Eukaryota; kingdom Metazoa; phylum Arthropoda; class Insecta; order Diptera; family Syrphidae; genus Microdon; species Microdon myrmicae. The sequence goes on along the minus strand of OZ007497.1, from coordinate 1,446,121 downwards.
CCAATCTACCGTAATTTTTAACTCAAGAATTATGTAAGATATTTCCATTGCATCGTTGCATTTTGGCAACATTCGGGAGACTGGTTCATTTATACCGTCTTCAGTGTGGGTATATACCATGCGAGGTGCTCTGCAGTTAGATCCAGAAAGATAAATTAAGGTAGTGGCGGATTGTGGTTGTTACTACTTAGTATTCGAATAAAGTAGTGCATCGGCACTATTACGTCTTTGGTCGATGTTTGCATGCCGAACAAAGATTGTCTTCTTCACATATGGTAGACGAGTTATTGGATCAATCCAAAAGCGCGAATCAGCAAACAGATGGACAAAGAGTTGCATAGGTTCAGTCCTGTGACTATACAAGTCATTATATGGTGACCATATGCATCTGGCGTAGACAAAAACTGACCTGACGAATGTCATGTAGAGGGATTTGGCAACGTAGGTATCGAAGACTGTCTTGAGGCAATCTTTTATGGAGTTACTCATTCGAACGTCATTTACGACCTGAATTTCAGCTGACCATGTGACATATAAATTGAACTACTTATTGTCCATTCCATTTTTAAACATTTTTTTATTTTCTTTCTATATTCTTAGTTTCTAAATTAAAGGCTAGATAAAAAATGCTTAAATTCTAGCTTAAATATCTTATATAATAACTTACTGGTCCTTCGCAGACGCTCTAAGCTAAACATTACTTAATATTTGTATAATTTGCCTTTCGGCGACAGAACTTTGTGGCAATACTTATAATTATTTGAAAGACAAAGAAAAATTTGAAAAACTTTGTCAATTTTTTTAACTACTTGATGTCACGGGGGTCGTGATGCAAGATTTGCGGGTATGTGTAGAAGACTCGTTTTAATAACATTTGTTTGCCATAAAATCGAAAAGTTGTATGTCGATTTACAACTGAATGATGAACGATGACGGTTCTTCTTCATATCGCCTTTATATGGTTCGTCCCCGGCCTGTAATAATCGAACTCAACTAAGTTAAATGTATGTCTACTATACAGCAGAGAGTATGAAGTTGCAGTTAAATAACACGGTGTTGCAAACAATAATCTCAAATAGTTTGAGTAGGGCAGGCTGCTTGCTGATGGGGCGGTAATTACTTATTTTTATGGATAAAGGGGTGATAGAAGAATTTTTACACAAATCTAGATAAACTCCTGAGAAGCAAACGAAAATAAGAGTGCACTATTGGGCTATTTTTTTTCCAAAGGTCAATTTTTTATTGAATACAAAGACAGATTTTAATGAAATTTTGAACATATGTTGTATTGGTCTCATAGTATACCAAAATGTTTCTTTTTTTAATTTTTTTTTGGCCCCACGTCGTCTGCTACGATCGGATAAATCATCAGCATCATCATCGGCACTACAACCGGGAACCGGTCTTTGCCTTATTTAGCAAGTCCTGAGGCTTGTTAAATTTTCCATAATGATTTGTTTTTCCCGGGCAAGGTCATTAAGTCTTGCGCCAGAGGCTCCCCGACGGGGAATCGAACCCCGGTCTCCCGCGTAAGAGGCGGGTATACTAACCACTATACTATCGAGGAGCCCACGATCGGATAAATACTTTTCTCTTAATCATGCACGCCATCTTGAAAAACGATGTTTTGAGAAAATCGCGTTTAAAGTTAAGACACAATATTTTTTTTTAAAAACCTTACCAAAATTTTATCTGCGATGCCTGGGCCATACAATATTCCTTTCTCTAGCACATACTCCTCCTCTGCCAAAGATTTCTGCTCTCTACGAGCGGTTCTGGCCTCTTTAGATGCCTCAGTGCAGTGTTTCTCCGCCTGCTTGATTCTTGCAGCATCTCAAGATTTTGCATGTTGCATCGCACGTTGACCAATTGTAATGGCAATGACTTGCATTATTTTGAGAATCCTTCATAAACCCTTCATTAAAATCATCATCATCATCATCATCGGCACTACAACCGGGAGCCGGTCTTGGCCTTAATTAGCAAGTCCTGAGGCTTGTTAAATTTTCCATAATGATTTGTTTTTTCCGGGCAAGGTCATTAGTCCTGCGCCAGAGGCTCCCCGACGGGGAATCGAACCCCGGTCTCCCGCGTGACAGGCGGGTATACTAACCACTATACTATCGAGGAGCCTTCATTAAAATGCATGCAGAAATATTGGTAGCCATATTTACTATATTTTTTCCACAAAATGTATGTTTCGGGGCCATATTCCAGACGCAAGAATTATAACTTTCGTTATTATTTTGCGTAAAATTGCCTAAGCAGCGCTTCAATAAATCTTCTGAAGATAAGTCTTCATATATAGACATAAAATGTCTTGTACCTCATTATCTAAAGGTGGATGATGCTTGAAATTTTTTAAAGCATTACTACCAGTCTTTTCTCCAACAGGACAATTAGAGTGTTGAGCATTCTCATCAGTTGAAATCTCGTGGTAATATCCTGCCGAAATTTCCTTGAGCATGTTTTCAAGGGAATCAGAATTTCATCATATAGCTAGACCATAATATGTTGATACATTTTTCATTAATTTCAGTGTGAGCTAAGCTTTTTTTGTAGTTGGTGCACTTTTTTAGCAGTATCTTTTTCAGCCAAATTTTTTTTTTGCCAAGGTGAACTTTTTTTCGCTTCTTTGCAAAACGCACTCTTTTCTTTTCCATAAAAAAGTCAGTACCATAAGGCTCCACATCCAATACATTTTTAAAAGTTTTGGTGTCCCCATCACCGATATAATATTTACCCCCCTCATCATGCAGGTCTACGGATATTTTAAACATTTCGATAATACCATCGACTTCCATTTTTCCGGCTGAACCTTCATGATAGGCTGAGCATTCTGCATTCACACGAAACGCATAGCTTAAAACCAAAACCTCTTTCACCCGTTTTAGAAAACATCCTTCTATTGTTTTTTTTTTTTTTGGATTTCCACGTAGATGAGAGTTTATAATAACTGGATTTTACAATGACGTCGATTATTTTACCGGTCCTCTTTCCGATCAAAGAAAATACTCCCAAGGGAGATGTAAATCCACACGTGTTGCCCACGATACATCACCTGGTACTGCAAAATTATTTCCAATTTCACCAGCACCTTTATTCTGTTCTTTTTCTTCATTCGAAGCTTTATTTAGCACAACCCGGAGAACAACGTCAACAGCAATATTTATGTTGTCGACTGCACTGTAATATGTTCGTTGTCCCCACTTTAATCCCTTATCCATGAAACCATAAAAATGAGTAATATCTCCTAAACCACCGCCAAGAATTCTCATAACAAGTACAAATCGACGATTTATTTCGTATACGCGATCAATTTCTGGGCACGAATACCCAAATTCATATCACATATTATAGTTGTTGCATTTTAAAAAGTCTGTAGAAAAGTAAATACACTCCACTGAATTAATTATACAGTATTGCAAAGACGGAAAAACTGACACATGGAGTTCGTCACTTTTTTTCAACTTACCCGCAGAAACACTCGCGAACGTATCACTATGCTCATTACTAAATCTATTTCCAGTGAATTTTCTTTCTTTGGACGAGCAGAAGAGAATTTACTAGCTTTCTTGGGCATATTTCATACGTTTCCATTCTGAATATCAAAAACAGACTAATACGTATTCAAAATATTAAATATTAAATAATAAGCAGAGAGAGCCTCGTGACGTATATAACATATATATAGGTAATACCGGCATTCCAAAATGTCCCCCTCTATATTTACAGCGAAGAGACCTGACGTTGGTCAAACTATCGGGGTAGTGGAGCACGAATTTGGGGTAGTGCAATCCTTTAACTATCTTGGGTCAATAGTATCAGCCGATAACAATATGGAAGAGGAAGTACGCGAACGGCTAATCAAATCCAACAAAGCCTACTGTGGTCTATCAAGGCTCTCTAAATCCCGAAATTTATCCAGAACATCCAAGCTACTACTGTACAAGACTATGACCTTACCAGTACTCATGTATGAATCCGAGACCTGGGTGCTCAACAAAAGGCACTCTGAACTCTTAGCCGGGTTCGAGAGGAAGGTCTTAAGGAGAATCGTTGGCCCTGTATGTGAAGGAGGACGATTCCGGAGACGCTGCAACCATGAGTAGTAAGCAATCTACTTTGGAGCTAATGTTGTAAGAAAAATCAAGCTCGGTAGACTCCGGCGGGTGGGACACCTAGCCTGAATGAGCGAAGAGGAACCTGCGCGGAAAGTCCTTTGTGTCAGGATGTATGCAAAGACATAGCGCAGCAGACCTCGTCTGCGATGGAGGGATGGCGTGGACCAGGACGCCCAGAGGCTGGGAGTGCCAACCTGGATGACATCGGCTCGAAATCTGGACGGGTGGAGAGATTTGTTAAATAAGGCCAAGACCGGATCCCGGTTATGATGCCGATGATGATGATGATAATATGTACAGCTGTTATGGGAGAGAATAATGTATTATACTATATATATAAATACATATATATATATATATGTATATATATATATATATATATATATATATATATATATATATATATATATATATATATACAGATGTTACTAAGAGAAAGTCGATGTAACGCTATAGCGAAGTGAACAAACATCATTGAAAAAATGACCATGACTATATACCAGGTGTACCGGTATGAAGTGAGTGTTTTAAAAAAAATGAAACACTAATTAGTATTAGCATTAAACACTAGAAGTATTGGTCATTGCTTTCTATGCATTTCGACCGCCTTTCTGGCTATTTGTGGATACCACGCCAATAAAACCGGTCGTCTTTGGAGGCAAACCATGCGGAAACCCAATTTTCGACTTCTTCGTAGGAATTGAAATGCTGGTTAGCCAATGCGTGTCCCATCGATGAAAACAAATGGTAGTCGGAAGAAGCCAAGTCTGGTGAATACGGCGGATGGGGTAACACTTCCAGCCGAGAGCTTTTATTGTTTCTTTGGCGGGTTTTGCTGTATGACTCGAAGCATTATCATGCAACAAAAGTACCTTTCCGTGTCTTGTGGCCCATTCTGGTCGTTTTTCGATCAATACATGGTTCAAATTGATTATTTAATGTCGATAGCGTTGCGCATCAACAGTTTCGCCAGGTTTTAGAAGTTCATGATACACCACCCCCTTCTGGTCCCACCAAACACAGAGCATTGTCTATTTTCCGAACCGATCAGGCTTTGCAGTCGATGTTGACGCTTCTCCTGGATGTACCCATGATTTTTTGCGTTTGGGATTTTTAAAATAAATCCATTTTTCATCACCAGTCACAATTCGATGCAATACTGACTCCCTTTCGTGTCGTAGAAGCAGCGTTTCACATGTGGTGTTTCGCTTTTCCATCTGCCTGTCATTCAATTCATGTGGCACCCAGTTTCCACACTTTTGGATAGTTCGCATAGCTTTTACAGGGTCAGAAATTGTTTGTTGTGCAACATTTAACATTCGTGTCATTTGTTTTTGACTTAAAGTGTCATCTTGATCCAATATTGCTTGCAATTCGGCGTCTTCAAACTTGTTTGGTGGTCTTCCACGTTCTTCATTTCGCACATCAAAATCATTATCTCTGAACCGCTTAAACCACCTTTTGCATGTTGCTTCCAATAGAGCATGATCACCATAAGCCTCGACAAGCATTCAATGCGATTCTGCAGCACTTTCTTCAAATGAAAACAAAAAAAATAATGCTTTCCGCGAATCATCATTTTCTGGTACAAAATTCGACATTGTTGTTTGTACCATGACTTGACGCATACTAAATATGTTTGACAGATGTCATAGCAACCAAATAAAAAAAATATAAGGGTTCGTTCACAACAAACGTTCCCTATCGACATATTACATAAGTACATTTGTATCTTGACGCTCACTTCACACCGGTACACCTGGTATGCTCACAAATTTTTTTGTTGAGAATTTCACTTTTATATTATTAAAATTATGTTTTTAAAGGTTCATTCTAACATACTCTATCAATAAAAAAAAAATCGATTTTTTGAAAATTGGTAGGTACTATGTCCCCATAAAACAACAACTTCGACTGATATTGATTTGAGAGATACTTGTTCACAGTTTATTAGGTACTGGGAATCTGTGTCATGAGTTAGTATTTGGTCTAAAAAGCATTTACTGCAGATAATTCCGAATGTTTTTAGTGATCTGATGTTCAGAAATAGTTAAATAGTGGAAGGGTATCTGTTCCATTTACGGAATGTTGTTTAATTGGAAAAGGCTTTTGCATTGTACTTAACATATGCAACACGACTAAAAGATTGGCAGAATGTAGAAAAATAAGAGTAAGCTTGTTGGTGAATTGCTGTGCTCATTCTGAACTGGTGAGCAGAATACTTGACTTATATCGTCCAGGTTGAATGGTATGTTTGGTTGGTATCGATGGTATTGGGCTTCAGAAATTATTCTAATGAGATCATATATTGAAAAATTGCAACCAGCAATAGCTCTGATAGTTGTGGTGGAAACTGTTCCACTCTTAAATATCTTCATAATTTGTACACGTTTTGATATCTTAGATATCAGGTGACTTACAGATTAGTAAGTTCAGATTTCAATTGATGACCGCCTGTAATCGGTTACGCTGAAATCAATCCGCCATGTTCCTCTGCGGACACCGTAGTGATAAAGATGGGTATTAGCTACAGTAGTATTACGTCCCATAGTAAAATGACAAACAGTACCCATTGTGGTATACCATTAGTTAGATTGTGTTTTCCAATTATACGCCCAAAAATGTTCCACTTTCCATCTGGGATGAAATTAATATCTAGTCTTGGCTATCAAGAAGGTCGCAGAAGCATGATTTGGTTAGATTGTGTTTTCCAATTGTACGCCAAAAACTGTTCCACTTTCCATCTGGGATGAAATTAATATCTAGTCTTGGCTATCAAGATGTTCGCAGAAGCATTATTTGGTGGTATCATTATTTTGTTCCAAGGGTACATCCATTGCAGGTTAATGTTTGGGAACTAAACTTTAATACGGATTATAAAAAGAGGCTATTTACCTGGTCGGTATTTCTCAATTCTTCTACCTTTAATAATCCACACTAATTTATAAGAAAAGTTATAAACAAAACACTCAAAATCTCATTAAATACGGTTAACGACCGACATTTATTTTTTAGTCGAGTGGCGCGAAGGATATGGGTATTTATATCATATATACGCATCAATATTACCTTTCTCAAGTCTGTACGTTTTTTGTGCACAGTGCCAAGTAATATAATAGACGATGTAAGCCGGAAAGATATTTTTTTCAAAACATTAACTAACCATAATATTTAAATCACCGCCACCAGTAGTCAAGTTAGAACGGCGCAAAAAGACAATTGGTGTCAACTTAAAACAGCATCCCACCATTTAATGAAATTACGTTTCCGGTCCCTTTATGTCAGACAGTAATACCGGAGATCTAAATCTACCATATTGTGTTAAATTAATTTTAAAAGCCAGGTCGTAACACTTAACCTGTGGTGAACTTTCAAATACCTCATACCTACTCTTTTCCATTCAAAATTCTCTCAGCGTATTAGATTTGTAATTGTAGACACTATTATCCTTCAAAGATTAAACCACATGACTTATCAAATCGATTTTGCTGAATCATAAAGCTTCGTTTACAGCATCTTAGTCTTGACACCACTGACCCTAGACGAGATTTCTCAAAAACCATAAAAAAATCCACGTTCTCCATGACGTGAAACCGCAAGGTACCCAAAAGATCCAGGCCAATGCGACAGCCCTTTTTTTCCTTTGAGCACTGATTGCTATTTTGATAGCTTAAGTATCCCAAATGACGTCAATTACGCCACCGGTTTCAACCTCGATTGTACCGCAACTGTACGCCTCACCGCTTGATCCTCACTAGCCGTCTCGGTCGATTGATTTCTTGTCACTGGGAGAGCCATGTCAGGTGTCTGTACCCTTGCGGCTCGTCGGCGCTCTTGTGCAAGATCCACAATCATAATTGCCAGTCAATAAATATAACTTTTTCGCCACTTTAACCTGACGTGAGGCCTAAATTACTCGGTTGAAATAACCTCCTGTTGGGTACGTTTCCATGCCTATTCGATCCTTAGTCACCAATTATAAGAACCGGTTGGTTGGTATGGTGCTTTGAATGAGTTGCAAAGCATCCTGTGTGCGTCATGAAAAACTAAAGAAACCAAATCGTAAAGGAAAATACATCTTGTCATAGATCAGAGACGTTATGAATTAGTTAAGACGCGCAGATGAAACTGAACCGGATCTAAAGGGAGTACGATGCCTGCCAGTAATTCACAGAATCCGGGTCCAATTTAGCAATCACTTTATGAGTGATCCCACGTAGTTTTTATGGATCATCGTCTATGATTGAAGAAGCCTCATGGAGTTGATATCCCTGAAGTCTCTGAGGTATCTTTGATATATCCAAAGCCCTTGTTGTTTAATTAGTACTTGGAGTGGATTCGTCGCGAAGACCATTCCAGGGGGTGCTCAGGTATAAAATTGAACTTTTATTGAGTCGTCAATGGCTGTGGTACGTGGAGGAGTTCGTCCGTTTTTAGTTGGGCTAGGTTCTTGTGTCTCCCTGACATTCTGGTTTTCAGTCACATCCGACCGACATGTAGGTTTTCTGCCTAGTAATATTTCTTTTTCGTTCTTGTGATCATCCGAAGTAAATATTTATTATGAGGAGAAGATGTCGCATGCCGTCAGCATGGACATTGATGTCAATCAGTTGTGGTAAGAGAAAAAGTGAATGAATTAAGCCCAGAGACAGAATGGCTTTGATACTAGATATGTAGAGAAAGAGTATATGTCATCTCTGGAGGTTTAGTTGATGTTACAAGTACATTTGTGCAGCGAACAGATTTCGCAGCATAATTGGAGTAGCGATATCCGTGTCGGCGTCTATGGCACTACTTGTTTGACAACAATTTCTTTTGTCTGTTAAATTGCACCTAATAGTAGCGCTATTAAGAAAGAAATCGCACTCGAATCTCAATGTTTAATTTCTATTGATTACGCAAGTATTTTGACCTCTTCAATCAACAGTTTCGAAAGCTATCCAGATTCTAACCTTTTTAATGTCAAGATAATTAATAAATGAGAACAATTCGACTGGGCTAAAGTTGCACTTCACTAGCTATTGGTGGAAAGATTGTGATGTTTCCAACAAATACAGAAGAATACACAACCTATACCGAAGAACAACATCAAAAGGAAAATGGAAAGGTAATCATCAAAGCCGTATTCCAGAGCAATTAGTATAGCATTCTAGAGTACATCAGTATTGAGAAGAACAATTCATCTTTTACATGCAACAGGGATCTGATGTGTTGAGGCTTTCGTTCTGTCGTTTCGCACTGATTCTAACTTTCATAGCGTTAGTTTGAATCACGATCGTCGGAAAAAGCTATACAATAATTCCTCTATTTTGTACTGTCTTGAAACGAACCGCTGATCTAGTCTAATGGTGCATATATTTGAAAGTCTACTAAAGATCGTGCTGTGATGCTCTTACATGAATCTCGAGCTAATGTAAATTTTCAATATATGTGAAATGTTTGTTAACGTTTTCTTTTTATTAATTTGTTTACAGATATCTGACTCTTTGTAATCATGAGCATTTCTAGAATTCACTTATTTAATTATAATTATATCATATAAACTTACTAAACTACAGAGGGAACTTATGACAATTAAGAATACTTACTCCCGAAGAATGGGGGGTGGGAGCGAACATACAGGGTAAAGTCTCTGCTTTCAACCCAGCGAAGGCCAGGACGATCCTTGTCCCTGTTCAATCCAAGTTGACATGCAGTCTCCGCGTGACACCCCTAGATAGCTACTTTGGCACCCGCCAAGTAGTGAACCAATGCATGCAGCGACATCCTGAAAAAGGTTGGCGCAAGGCTAATAACCTTGCCCGGAAAAACAAATTATTATGGACAATTTAACAAGTCTCGGATAAGGATCTGATATCGGTGGAGAGACTTGCCAAAATAGTCCAAGACCGGATCCCGGTTGTAGTGCCGATGATGATGATCATGATGATGACTTCCGAAGAAAACTTATTTTAGTCATGCACTAGCTGTGCAAGTAGAAACTCGACTCTGAAGTTGCTTGCGTTAAAAGCATACTTAAACGGATCCAATTCGCTCGCTATTATGAAAGCATGTAGCTTAGTCATTGCTGTTTATATATAAGTTTAGTCATTTACAAGCTGTTATTCCGTGTGCATCAGTTGTATAAGATATGAATGTCGATAAGCAACATTTACGCCATTTCATTCTATTCTGTTTTCAAATGAAAAAAAAAACGCTGCTCAAACTATGGAATGGTTAATTCGAGTTTGGGTGAACATGCTGCGAGTCATTCAACAGTAAAAAAGTGGTTTGCATGGTCGTGAAGGAAATGTTAGTTTTGAGAACGCTCCACATCCAGGTGCAGTAACAAAATATTATGACGAAGAACTTCAAGGTTTACTGGATGAAAATAGAAGAGCTTTCTGAACAGTTAAGAGTTTCTCATCAAACAATCGCACTTCGATAGGAAAGATGCAGAAAGAAGGTTCCGCATAAACTAACGGAAGGAAACAAAAAACGAAGAGTCGACATCTGCATGAATTTGTTTTCTCGATACAAAGGAAAGAATTTTGTAGACAAAATCGTTACGGGTGATGAAAAGTGGTTCACCGCAAGGCCAATAACCTTGCCCGTAAAAATAAATGATTATGGAAAATTTAACAAGCCTCGAGACTTGCTAAATAAGGCCAAGACCGGATTCCGGTTGTAGTGCCAATGATGATGATGATGAAAAGTGGATTTTGTACGACAATCCTAAATGCAGAAAAGCATGGGTTGGTTCAGGCCAACCATCAACACCAGCTGGAAAACCAAATATTCATGCCAAGAAAGTGTTACTCTGTGTCTGGTGGAATTGGAAAGGAGTCATTTATTTCTGGAACGAACTTCTGGAACCTAGTGAAACTGTTACAGCTGAACGTTATTAGGTCCAAATGATCAAATAAGTGATGCTATAGAAAAAAAACCATTTTCGGGCCAAGAAAGGCGGGAAGTGATGTTACTGCATGGCAATCGTTGTCTACATACAGCAAAACCAACCTAGGAATTAATCGTCTCCAGACTGGGAAGGTTTCCAGCATGCGGCGTGTTCTCTAGATTTCCTCCTTCTGTTTCTTCTGATTACCATTTATTCAGATCGATGTCGTCTTATTTGAAAGACCAACTTTTTACAAATGTTGAAGACGTGCGAAACTACCAAGTTTCCTTCGCAAAGATATTCATCATCTACCCGATAAACGGCAAAAGACTATAGATAGCATCGGGGAATGTTTTGGTTATTTACCAATAGAGTTGAATTAGACAAAAAGCCGAGTTTTTACTTGCACACATATTAGATACCTGATTTCGTGAACTGCTGTGTGTATCATGTAGACTTCTGATCACGTAGAACGTGATTTCCTGAGTAAGCGAATTTTCAATGATAAAGATTTCTGTTCATTTAAACTTTGTTTATGGGGGTTCATGGCCGTTAATTATTTTACGGTTTCTCGATCTTATCTGGCGGCGTGGACATTATTATGTCAATCATTTATATTCAATTTTGGGCGTGTAAATTTCTAACACAGTGTTCTGATCATGTGAACTTATATAGGTTTTCGATTATGTGTATTACCAAAGATCATTCTGATCATGAACATTTGACTAAAGCGAGTTCTGATTATATAGATTTTAGATATGAATTTTCAGTTATATCAACTTATCATCATCATCATCATCGGCACTACAACCGGGAACCGGTCTTGGCCTTATTTAGCAAGTCCTGAGGCTTGTTAAATTTTCTATAATGATTTGTTTTTTCCGGGCAAGGTCATTAGTCTTGCGCCAGAGGCTCCCCGACGGGGAATCGAACCCCGGTCTCCCGCGTGGTATACTAACCACTATACTATCGAGGAGCCCAATATATCAACTTATGGTCCACTGTATATATATAAATGTCGCATCGTATGGGCATATGTGGAAATGTGTACTTTTCTGACCATATACACTTCCGATTATGTGGTGGTGGCGGGCCTTATTTCTGTGACGTTATGAGCACGTCGATTTAATTTCATTCAAACAGATATGCGATTTCATCTCATTCATACTTCTTATCTCTTGAATTTCTGAGCAGTTTGGACAAGCGAAAGGGAATTGCAGTAACCGTAGGATATTTAAAGTTGCAAAGCGATAAAAAAAAGAAGAAGTAACGATGGAATAGAGAGAAAGAAAACAATGAATTTTGAAATACGTTGGTTCTGTATGTATGCAAGTTTAGAGACTATAGATTCAGATAGCGTGAGAAAATGTTATTTGGATTAGTCCATTGGAAAAACCCATTCGAGTAACAAGCAGCCGCACAAACTCGCATAAGTGTCTTCCACATAAACATTTTGTAATAAATTAAGTATTATATAATGGCCCATGATTTAGTGTGACACATGAATGCCATAGCTTATCCAGTTAGAAGCTCACGTCCTTTGACAACATCCATCATATTTAAAAAAAATAGGCTTAACAGAATATTTTGAATTCATTGTCTTCAATGTCTTCGGAACGATTGACACTTGGCCTTTATTTGTATTTTAGGAAAAGATGACCTAACTGTGGGTACACGCGTATTCTAATGCTTTATAATAAATGTATGCAATTAATTTCAAATTATTTGAATTTGAACTTCAAATTTCATATAAACGTTTAACTACCATATATGTACCGTGTCGATTTCCGACATTGTTTTTCAAACTATGTGATATTTTGAGCGCATGATGTTCTTAGGAATAGAATTTCTGATTATGCAAATTTCTGATCATGTGAAATTCTAAACCTATGATATATGGCTGTGCTATGTTCTCAAAAAGGTGAAGGTCTAGTTGAATTTTTGAAAACTTAGATTTCTTCCGAGGTGTACTAAAGGCATGAACTCCTTTCTATGTGAACTTAGGTAACGTAAATGTTCCACCGTGTAAACTGTAGATTGGATGAACTTCTGACTCCAAATACATCTAATTTTAATAATGCCACAGTAAGAATAATATTAATGTTTCTAGATAATTTATTTTGCAATATTTGACAACTAATACTACTTTACGATACAAACTTCTGATCATATGGATTCTGAGAGAATGGATTTCTCTGTCTTAATGTGCATTTTTTTCTCCTTTAAATACCTTAAATTACTACGGGATTCTTAATTTTTTGATTTAAGATTTCTGTAGACCTCTCTGCGCAATTGAGTACGGAGAAACATTTTGGCTTCTTGTGAGCTCTGAAATAAGAGAAGTTCTGAGTTATATTGTCTACATCTTTAATATATTCATTTGTTGTAGTGCTGAATCCATTTCTTCATCCAATCATCATTCATAAATCAGCTACGAGGTTTGAACTTCAAACATCCGAGTCATCGGATCGGTTGGTAATGAAGTTGACATATGAATATCAGGGTTTGTTTGTATTATTGTGGTCACTATACTTTAGCGTTGTAATTGATAGTGAAGAACGCCTGATTCGAACTGACGCTATGACAAGTATATTCCACTGATGTGAATTGTTATTTTATCCCTATGGTATACGGCTCTGATGTATATTCTTATTCGATTTTCGTTGGGTGTTCTTCACTATTTGCTTGTGTATTGTGTGGGTATCTGTTAGAGACGCCACACTACTCCCTCCTCAGTAACTTCGTTACGATCAATTTCGTGTGCGAACGACGGAGCGAGAGATCTTGGGACAGGCGAGTGTACCGGTGTTCTATGCGGAAGTCGTGATCGTGTGTGAAGTTCTGTTTACTACGGGAAAGTGTGTGCTGTGTGTACAGATCACGTCGGGGTCACCAATTTTAGCGTTGTAATTGATAGTGAAGAACGTGTGATTCGAACTGATGCTATGACAGTTAGAATCACCAAAAATTGAACCAATGCGTAACACATCAGGCTACTGGCTGTGCTTAGAATTCGATTTTTAAACTCAAGTATATTCCACTGATGTGAATTGTTTTGTTATCGCTATGGTATACGGCTCTGATGTATTTTCTTATTCGATTTTCGTTCGGTGTTCTTCATTATTTGCTTGTGTATTGTGTGTGTATCTGTTAGAGACGCCACAATACTAGCCATTTACAATATTTCAAAAAGATTTCTCCTTACAGTCGATTTTGGCAGGTGTTGGCTGACTTCTGGCATCACTTACCACTTAGTTGGAAAATTGTATATGATGGATCTTGCCGGATTGAATTTTACTAGCATTTTAAGTTAAGACTTAAATCCGTTGTAAAACAATTTTTATTTATGAAGTAAGGAATTTTACGCGCAAACCAGATTTTTGCATACAACTGCTCACACTTGAATTAGTTTTTGTCATATCAGATCATCTATTCAGTTTGAAATCTCGGCTTTGCAGTAAATTTATTCACAGCTTTAATTTGTGCATTGTTTGTTGTATTCACATGAAAAGCTAGAGTTTTATCGCTAGCATATTCGAATTTGTCGCGCTACGCCTTAAATACATTGGGTGTGGTAACTACTTTACAAGAACATTAAACATATGTTGCAAATTTACTAAGCTGGAAATGTGTTCCTGAGCCGATTAAAATTTTAAGAAAATTAAGACTTATGTGGAACGATAGATCCTTTCATCAACCTTTTCCTCTTCCACAGGCTACACCGTGCGATAAAATTTTTAGCACAATTCCCCTTTTTGCATGAGCATTAAAAATATAAAAAAAATACATTATTCTCATTTCTTGTGGAAACTTCTAATTCAATGCGTATAAAGTGTACAAAAAATGTACAACTGCTAATTTGCATAAGGCTGAAAAAAGCTCTTCCTTAGGATATTATAATTTCCGTAAAGAGGAAAAACTTGCTGATTGTCTGGAGCCGCATTTTTTATTAATTAATTACGTTGTTTTTACTCCAATACTTAAACGGCGCCTTACAGTTCGGATATCAGGCAAGACCGGTTGTTTATAATGATTGTAAAATGGATTAATTATATTACAATTTGTAGTAATTTCCCTAGTCACTAGCTATCGTTTATCTCTAGTATGGTCTGACAAATCATTGTAACAAATAGCATGCTTTAGCAACGCTGGGTTATAATCGTTTTTTTGTTTACACTTAACTTGATCTTTGTGAGGGCAATGGTCCACATAATCGCCCTTCTGTGCTTGCTATTCATCGAGCCGTTGAAAAATTCGAAACAATTTCGCAGCATACCAAAACACCAATTAGATAACGAAACGCCAGAAACTAAGAGATTCTTAACGTGTTTCAAAAGTTACAAATCGATCGAATAATCGACAACTTGATCTATTAAGAATAACTTTGCATATTTGAGAAAAGGTTTGGACTTACAACTTTATGAGATTTTATTGGCTCAAGAATTGAAATCACTTGACATTCATAAGCATTGTGTGTTTGCTGATTGGGCTCTAGAATAATTTCGAAATTGATCCGAATTTAAAAAAAAATCGTACCTTCATATGGACTCATTTCTGGTTAGACTGCTATATAAACGAACAAAATTGTTGGTTTTGGTATGAAATATTTGCATCCAGTAAAAGTTGTTGTCTGGTGTAGTTTATGGCATGGTGGCATCATCAGGCCTTATTTTTTTCAAATTGCAAATGGAAATCCAGTAACAATGAATAGTAAGCGTATCGATCAATGTTAGAAGATTTTTTCTAGACAACATTGGATGAACATGATTTGTGATTGTGCTGTTTTTCCAACAAGATGGTGTAATACCTGGGAACAACTTTATATTCTTAATACCCAGTTTTGAATAAACGATTAGTGGTAATCCCTTACATGTTGTGACAGTTTTATTCCTACTTTAGTGCGTGAATTGGAAAAGAGACTAGTACCATTAGTAGTACTATTATCTGGGGTCGTCAATCAACCAGTCAGTATTCAACCATGTCAAATTGTAACGTCCATTTTCATAGTAATTCTATTTAAAGTTATTGACTAAAAGTGTTAAGCGAAGGACAATTTATGAATATTTAAACAACAAATAGTTTGAAGTGGTGTTTAGTATTAGTCTTGCATTTTCTGCCAAAGCTCCATTAGGTTTGTAAAGCGTGAATCATGAATCTAAACCTTAAACCGTTAGTCGTACCAAAACCCTTTTGGAAGTTATTGACATAAATGTGTTAAGTGCCTCAAAATTTGTAAGTACCGACGATAAGTTCAATGTTTGTTCGCTTTGAAAACTTCACAATTTCGATATCCGTTCTTAATTTTTTGTTAATGACTCTTTCGCATCATAGTCACTTTATTGTAAGAGTGGTAACTTTCCCCCCTAAAGTTGACTAAATCCCTACTCTAGACACCCGTTTCATTAACTAGTGCTGATTTCAGAAGTGATTTATAATTATTTTGGCAGTTGATTTTGTCAACCTCTAACTTTAAAGTAAAACATGCCAAGTAGTACAAACCAATATGATATATATAATTAACGTTATGCTATAGGAGCGTTATGGTTAATACAATTAAGAGTTCAGCTGGCTCGAGATAAGGTCTAATAAACATCCGATTGTACTAAAGTGTTTCACTGAATACCGAAAGGTATTATAACGATTACTATTAAATTACCGTCGGATTTTGGTGTCAAATAATACCGCTTCATTGGTTTAATCAAGCGGGACACATGCGCGTGTTGAAATTCTGAGTTAGCGAACATCTTGTGAGTCATAAACTCCAACAGGCTGGTTCATTGACCAACAAAAAGAATGCCTCCTATAGTGAAGTACAATTCCAAATAAAGTGACACAATTCGGTGTCCAGTTCAGTATATTCGTTTTGTTCCTTTTTTCTGGTTTTTATTACTTTAAAAACGAGCGGTAGGTTGTGTCAGTTTCTCCCACAAATCATTCCATCTCGAACATGACACTTCCAGTTGAAGTGGACAAAACACTCAAACACCTATTGAGGTACACAAATGCGAATGGAATCAAGCTCAAGTTGCAGCCTCTGTAAAAGGAACTTGTTCGCAGGCGCCATGAAGTACACCCCATTCAGTCAGAAGATTTTCCTTACATTTATAACCACTTCTAGCAAACCCGCAT
The DNA here is from genome assembly GCA_963931805.1 of Microdon myrmicae. Taxonomy (NCBI): domain Eukaryota; kingdom Metazoa; phylum Arthropoda; class Insecta; order Diptera; family Syrphidae; genus Microdon; species Microdon myrmicae. The sequence goes on along the minus strand of OZ007497.1, from coordinate 1,428,991 downwards.
TGCGGTCATTATCATCACCATGCACCGATCGTCATCTAAGTCACCTAAGCTGTGGCTTCTTAATTCGGACCGGGGGATATAATATTTCTGAGAAGCTCAGATCGTACATCGTACCAATTGCATTTTAGAAACGACATAGAGAAAGAAGAATAGAGGAGTTGAAATGGATTTAAGTAAAGAGAGCCTCGTTCATTGCTACGTCCTATCTTAAATATATGAGGTCCAGATATATGAAAATGTATGCGACTATCTGAATGTCATTGAAGGTTGAAGGTAACACCAGCAGCTCGGTTAGCTACATAAGACTGTGCAAATAGAAACGTTGTCTTTGGCCGAAGAGATACGTACAAGGAAACATGTTATGTGCCAAGAGGGGCCGATGAAGTCGAAAGATTATGCTTAACCATAGACTGTTTGAAGATGTTCACAGATTTGGTAGAGTCGTTTAGACACGTGCCTACTACCTATCTAGTACTGCATGATAGCGGACTCTAGGAGCTAGGCATTACACATTGGAAAACACTTAGCAAAAGATTAGTGCAATTCTGGGAGTGGTCCGTAGATATTACAAAAAGGCGACAGCCAGTACTGTCGCTGTTTACCTTGTCTTTAGGAAGACGAATGTGAGTTTTGTGTGTATTAATACGTCGAAGATTCAGACAGATTGCGAAAAAGCATAGTTTGATCGTAATATAATTTAGAGGTTTTCGAATCTATTTTGAATATTAAGGGTAGCATACGTTTCTTGTTTCAAGCTTATGGGAGACCAATAGATATGAAGTAAAATGATAAGAGATCGAATGCACTTTATCTGCCATATCGCTTTTGCGCTAACTTGACAGTTGATGTACACTGTTCTAGAGCGCACACATAAAGAAGTAGTTTTCAGAGTACGATGTGACCAGAAGAAGATAATGAGAGGACGTATCAACGTACATTGATCTTCAATCCGTGAATACTGTATATATATAAAGTCCATTCTACATTCCTGTAAATCTGTTAAAGAATGGTTTAGGTGTATGTATACGTTTTTTCCGGTTTCTTTGGTAAAAAAAAAAGTACCTAATTTTTTAGAGAAATTAATTTTGTTTTTATTCAAAATATTGGCCATCGGCTTCTACACATTTCGCCTATCTTTCAGGTAATTTATGAGTACCATGCCAGAAAAACTTCTGGCGCAAGGCTAATAACCTTGCCCGGAAAAACGAATTATTATGGAAAATTTAACCAGCCTTAGATTTGTTAAATAAGGCCAAGACCGGATCCCGATTGTAGTGCCGATAATGATGATGATGATGCTAGAAAAACTGCTTGTCTTTCGTGGCAAACCATTCGTCGAGCCATTTTCAAACTTCCTCGAAATCCCTGAAATGCTGCTCGGCGATGACGTGGCCCATTGATACGAAGAGGTGATAGTCAGATGGCGCCAAGTCTGGGGAGTACGCTGGGTGCAGAAGGATGCCCTATCCAAGCAATTTCAAGGTGTCTTTTACTAGTTTTGCTGTGTGCTGCGTACTTTTCGCTGGTGCCATCTCTTAGTTAAATCTTCGCCATTGCTCGTAAACAGCTGCTGATTTTTTTTTGTGACACATGTAAAGCTTCTGATAGTTGCCGTTGACTTTGAATTGGGTCATCATACAATAACGTCTGCAATTGCTCGTGTTCACATTTTTATGAGCGCTCACTGTCTTTCACACTGAAATCATCTCTTTTTAAATTGTCGAAACCATGTCTCACATGTTCTAATTGATGGAGCGCGTTCACCATATGTTTCTACCAGCAAACGATGACTTTCAACAACCTTTTTCTTTCGATTAAATAGGAAAAGCAATGCGTGCCGTAAAAGTTCTTTTTCAGGCACAAAACTCGACATGATCACTGAACGATAAAACGACGCTAATTTTTGGTGGACTCATTTTGAGCGTTTGTAGTTATATCTCAGACGAAGAAAATGATGTATGTGTGAAATTAATACGCTGCGTACTTTCCGCTGCCGCCATCTCTTAATTAAACCGGATAAAACGTATGCACACACCTGTATATATAGGGTGACGCAAAATTAATCATCCAATTTGGTTTTTGAATTACTTTTTTACTAAATAAAAAAAAAATGATTTTGAGTGATGGAAATCCTTATTTGGACCTTAGCAAATTTTTCTGTTAAGTGGAAAAGATGATATCCGTCAAGTGGCTGCCACCAGTATTGATACACATTTGTACCCGTTTTATCGCATTTTTCATGACTTTCCGCAAAATTTCCGGTAATAACTGTTCGCATGCCTGTCGAATATACCCCTTAAAGGATGCGATTGTCTGAGGCTTGTTGGCATAACCCTGCGACTTCAAGTAGCCCCAAAGAAAGAAATTTGGGATGGTTAAATCGGGCGATCTTGTTCGCTAAAACAGAAGATTAGACGACCAGGAAACGCTTCCTTCACGAAATCCATCGTGGCTCGTGGTGTGTGCGCGGCTGCACCGTCTTGTTGAAACCAAATGTTCGCCAAGCTCCGCTCATCCAATTCCGGCAGTAAAAAGTCGTTTATCATGGCCCTGTAGCGTTCGCCAGTAACAGTGACCGTATTGTCGATATTCAAAAAAATACGGCCCAATCACTCTTTCCGCGTGAACGCTGCACCACAGAGCGGCTTTGGGTGGATGTGATGGCTCTTCGTGCATCACATGCGGATTTTCAGAGCCCCAGAAACGAAGATTTTGCTTATTAACGTAACCGCTTAAGTGGAAATGCGCCTCGTCGCTCATGATGATTTTCGACACAAAAGCGTCCTTTTCGTTGTTGAGATAAACGATGACTTGACAGTAATTCACACGCCCTCCATTGCTTGGTTGTTTGTATTCTGCAACTGTCTAGTTCACAAATGTCAAATATGATTGACGTACGACGGCATTTGCAAAAATTATAACATCTTTCGATAAGGTGATTAATGTTGCGCGCCTTATATATATATGTATACTACATATGCTGAAAAGTTCCGGGATTCTTAATGAAAACAAGCGCTTATTGGGGAAAGTTATAGTTATTCCTCAACATAGTTCATTTCGGGGGCGATACACTTGGTTCAGCCATTTTCCAACATTTCGATGTCCTTTCTGTAGTACAAAACGTAACGATGACTTTCTCATTCGGTCTGAATCTCTTTCCCTTGTGCCACCGCTTGAGGTTTGAGAACAAACAATAGTCGCTGGGGTCTAAGTCTGGAGAACTTGAGTTGGAGATACAAATGGAAAATTATAATGAGTTATGAACCTGAAATTTAAACACGCGAAATTCAATTTTACATAGAAAATACACTCGAAATGTTATGGTTAAGCTGCTATGTGAAAAAATAAGGGCATTCAGTTATAACCAAAGAGCGATAAACCAGCGAAACTCTTCAAACATTTTTTACAAACCATCGACTAGATACAAGTCAACCAGAACATCTGAGATTATTATTGTTCATGACTTTAATGTACACAACACTAATAAATTACGTGACCCTAACAGATGAGAAGAAGCTGGTTTTGTGACCACATTTCCTTGTGCACCCACTGTGCTCTGACATTTAAGGGTACTTGAGAATGTGCGGGTTTCTGTAAAAAAAAACACGTTGGTTCTGTGTCTAATCGTCAACTTTGGAAAGATCTAGTCTCGATTAACTTCTAATTAATATAGCTTTCGCAGAAACACTGGTCTACAGGAGCACCAAGCTGTGTTTTCGAATTTACATTCCTAAGAGTTTCACGATCGATAAGAGACTATTTTTCTGGAGGCTCCTTCTAAGTGATTCCGGATGGGGTCAAATGTTCCTCTCTGCGCTCAAAAAGTTGATTATTAATAAAGACGCTTTTTTGTTTAGGAAATATTCTTTTTGTTAAACATCTGCTTATCTTTTGTTTGTCCTACTGAATAGGTCAGCTCTTAACCATATAGAAAACAGCAACTACCGAATCTGTTTTCAAAAATGGCAAACCATCGTCTTCCTATTTCTATCGATTCAGAGAACTAATTCTGTCGAAAGCTTAGATCATACAGATCGCTAATATGGGTAACGCAGCAAGAGGGAAATCACACATACTTTACCGAAAATTGGAACCATTCGGGGTCGGACCAGATCTCTTATCGAAATTGATTTCCTATGGAGATACACTGATTCAATAGATGGAAGACAATGTTCTGAGCAGTTTAATTCAAGGGTTTCTGGAAGGCGTGATATCCATTTCCATTTAAATTAATACTGCTGTTTCCATGGTTCTATCAGAAGCACCCAAACTAGTGCTGAACTTGCTCGAAAGATGCGCAAACGAGCAAAGAGACTCATTAAGAATTCAGGCTCAAGATGTCTATTTCCATTATTAGAACATAGGTAAAAAGTACACTGCTTCTCTGCCACAGGTATCGCTCAATTGAATGCATTCTCATCATTATAATATCCAAGCATTTAAGATCGATAAGCAGCCCCCCTTGTTTCCCTTTCTTCCCCTTTACTGTGTACTGTACTTTAACAGGTAGTTGTTCAACTACCCATCAGAAAACATGAATCAAATTTACTCTTGACATTTTTTTTTTTTAATAACATCCTTTATTGGATATGAATAGTACAATCTTAACAATTTAATTTAATACTATGTTTAAATTCTACTTAATTTAGTTTAATTAAGCAAAACGGGTAAAGGTTTACTGGACCAGTGTTCAGCTCCCAATTCGATTTTAGTATGTTAGATTTTAACCGCAAACCTAGAATAGTGGGAGTAATCAAGCCGCGAAGATTAAGATGGGCCGGACACGTGGCGCGAATGGGCAACGATAGGACCGTGCATAGAATTCTTGACGTTAAACCAACGTGAAAGAGACCGACAGGACGGCCGCGACGGAGGTGGGAGGACAATGTTGGGTTGGACCTCGAGTAGATCGGATCGGATGGTCGAACGTGGAAGGTGAGTGCACAGGACAGGGAACAATGACGGAGTCGAGTCGGTGAGGTCAATGAACTTCCGGGTTCCTACAGGCCAATAAATAGAATATAATAGATTTTAACATGTTAATTCGTAAGGTTTCGTCCGTTTTAGCTGTCTCAATTCGTGGTTAATATCCAAGAGCTGAATAGCTTCTACGTTGGTGTGATTATGTAGGCGTCTTTCGTGTTTGACAGTATATTCTTGGATAACTTCATAAATCCATTTGTTCAAACAAGCGTTGAACACACGTTCCACTAACAAGTCATATTCTTTTTATTGGCCATAGTCTCCCCCTATTAGCCAATTCCGCTTCATAGAAATAACTATCGTGGAAGCGGAACGAAAAAGGATGTGTGTCGAAAGACACGAGATCTAAGCTTCTTGTGAATCTACCAGTGAAAGCGTACGTTAGCGTGTGGAAATTGGTCCGTTTAGTATTGTTGTAGATTGGTTCGTGTAATATTAACATAAAAAAAAGAAATAAAAGACAATTAAAATTAGAAAAGCATTCGAGTTTTCGTGTTTGTTATTGAAAAAAAAATCATTTGGTGTTCTAGGAACGACTATTAATGAATCGTTTGTGTGCAAAGACATTCATATTATTGAGTGCGTGCAAATTTGCCGTTAATTGGATGCGTAAATGGATGCAACATCAAGCAGATTTAGATCCAGTACCAAGGAAACATAAGAAGAACTCACCATTGACAGAAAGATACCACCATTAACCATAAAGGATATCCCCGTAAGAGTTCCAACGATACACCTGTATAAGAACGGGGTAAGTTTTGTGTTACAAACTCTTTATTTAATTGTTAAAATATTCGTTAACAATTTGGCGCTAATGAGTGACGCAGTCTTCCTCCGACCCGCAGCAAGCCCTCGCGGTCGATGAAAGGGTTGAGACGTAATAATAGGCCGGCCTGCTCGGATGAGTTTCGGGTGAGTGACGATATCTCCCTAGGACAATCTGTTTTCTGTACGTAGGCGATCCACCGTTTGAGGGCCGAGTCAAGCTGCATTGGTGTCAACTCAGCGATGATTCTTGGGTTAGCGCTCGGACGTGGCTTCTTGGTTGAGGGGTTTCCTTGTTGCAGTCGTTGAATAAACTCGACACACCTCGCCGTCACCCGGATGAGCGTGGGAGCCGGGAGTAGCGCAGTAGCAGGTCATTGTCTTCTCGTGGGCTAGTCGTGACGTGGCTGGTCACAGGGCGGCATTCCAAGTCTACCTCGGGACCTGTTGTCAAGATACACGGCCACGGAGTTGATGTAAGAAGAAACTCGGGGCCATTCAACCATATGGATGGTGCGTGCAGGCGGTCCGCCGAGGTTCCACGGGAGGCTAAGTCGGCAGGGTTTTGAGCGCCGGAAACATCGTGCCAGTATGCGCCAGGAAGAGTGGTCTTGATTTCTGAGACCCGGTTAGTAACATAGGTTTTCCATCGGCTCGGTGTCCCACGGATCCATGCTATAGCGACAGTGGAGTCTGACCATTGGTGGGTGGTGGATGTTTGAAGTGACATGATGAAGAGGACACGCTTCGTCAGGCGCGTCAGTAATAATGCGGCGAACAGCTCCAGACGGAGCAGGGACACCTGCTTTATCGGGGCCACTTTAGTTTTGGACGCAAGGACGATGCAGGGTGGTTTCGACGGGCCTCCGAGCGTTCTTAGGTAGATGACCGCGCCGTAAGCAGCCTGTGAAGCATCGGCGAACCCATGGAGTTCGACAGATAGGCGGTCGTCAGGGCACTGCCCGGTCCATCGCGGAATGCGGAGAGTTTCTAGTTGCTTTAAACCGGTGACTAGGTCCCGCCATTGGGACTCCAGGGGTGGGGGAAGCGGATCATCCCATCCGAGTCCGAGTTTCCACAGGGACTGCATGAAGATTTTGAATTTGACCACGACGGGAGATATCCATCCAAGGGGGTCGTAGAGACGGCCGATGAAAGCAAGCGCCCTTCGCTTGGTGTTGGTTTTGTCAATGGTTAAATCGTGGAGTAAGAAGACGAAGCAATCTTCTTGGGGTCGCCATTTAATCCCAAGGATCGACTGGGCATCTGCAGAGGGCCAAGTTGGGCACGGTCAGAGTTCCAAGTGTGGTAACTGAAGTAATGAAGAGTGGTTGGAGGTCCATTTACTGAGGGGAAAACAGGCGGTTGCCAATAACGCCGAGAGTTGGCCTTTTAGTATCTGTGCCCCTGCGATGGTATTTGAACCGGCAAATATGTCGTCCACGTATGTGTCCTCGGTCAAAATCTTTGCCGCATCGGGGAATCGTTTATCCTCATCTAACGCCAACTGTCGAAGTGTTCGAATGGGTTGATACGGGGAAGTTGCGAGTCCGTATGTCACAGTGTTGAGTGAATAGGTTTTGATGTCTGCCGAGGGATTAGATCGCCAGAGTATTACTAGAGCGGAACTACATCCTGACAGCCAAGACAACCCTCCCTGCCCAGGTGAAGCACAGAACAATGGCCAGGATCGCTGGAATAAAGACTAACTCATGGGGGAACAATTAATAAGCGCCCAGTTCGCCGCCCAGGAACGAATGTCGGGTGCATTCTGTAATTTAGAAACGAGAGGTCCGCCAACGTTGTTCACGGTGGAAATGCGCCAGAATAACATCCGGCTCGAAGGACAAATATTTGTATGTTCAAACAAGCGTTGAACACACCTTCCGCTAACACCGGGTTCTTGTTGTGTTGTGGGCTGGGTGCTTGCGTCAGGAACACGGTGGTGTCTCCTGGCGTACGGTGATGGTTCTAAAATGCTGAGAAAGTTAACAAGTAAAACAGTAAAAGAATACCTCGTGGGATGGTATCGATCCAAAATGTAGTTCTCCTGAATTGTAGCAGACACCTTCCAACAATAACTTTCCCACACAGAAGAAACAGCAATTTGGGTTGGTTTGTAATAATAAAAATATTCTTTAATATTTTGATGGGCTTTATTTCCTTTGATTAAAAAATACGAACCGTGTCGTTTGAACAGATTAACGCAGAAGAAGTAGAAAAATTGTTGTCGTTTGACAACCAACAGAATTTCGTGTTAAAATGTCAGCTGATTGCTGACATTGGTTATGGTGGTGCCACAGGTAGCATTCAATTGCGAATTCGCCGGTTGTGTCCAGGGCGAATCCGCAACACCATTTGATCTCTAGGTCATCATGTATTTTCTGATTTGTCACAAAACGGCGAAGGAATTTATTGTGGCTTCGTTGAATTATATCTCTATTGGATTGCTTGTACAGCCGCATAATTGTATTCCATATATCCAGATCGGCTTGATGATAGATTGATAGATCAATCTTTTACAATAGAGATTGAGTTGACAGTGATTCCCGATTAACCAATACATCTGTCTACGTTTCAGCTTTATTTATTCAGCTTTTTGTTTCACATGATGTCTCCAGTTTAGTCTGCTATCCAAATGTATACCGAGATATTTCGCTGAATCTGCTCATCTCGTTGAGTTTAATTTTCCAATCAGTGGTCCATTGGATAATTTCGTTGAGTGCCCGTTGCAACTGTTGTGTAGCTTTTTTTTGATTATCGTCAGCTGATATTATAACTGTATCATCTGCAAAGGTGCCTATGAATGTGTTCTTGGTTGTTGGGATGTCTGCTGTGTATAGTAAGTAGAGGGAAGGTCCCAAGACACTTTCTTGTAGTACGCCTGCTTCTATTGGATAGAAGCTAGAGTGAGCTCCTTCGTGTGTTACTTTGAACATTCTATCAAACAAGTATGATTTGAGTAGTTGGCAATAGTTTGCTGGAAACAGTTTACTCATTTTATATATAAGACCTTCGTGCCATACTCTATCGAATGCTTGGGAGACACCAAGAAAGACAGCTGTGCAATATTTCTTTTCTTCGAAAGCCTTTTCTATTGCTGTGGTCACAGGGTTAACCTGTTCAATAGTTGAGAGTTTATTCCTAAAGCCAAATTGAAAATCTGGAATATTGATGAGTGGCTTGAGACGCTTGAGGAGTATTTTCTCAAACAGTTTTGAAAGGATGGCAATAGCGATATGGGTCTATAAGACGTTACTTCTTTAGCTGGTTTATCTGGACTATTGAAATGAAAATATCTTTTAAAAATCTATTGATAGAAAAAAATAGAGCTCAAATCCTGAAAGTAACATACATACACACATTTCTTGATAACTCTTTATAAAACTAACTCATGATCACTAATTTATTTGTAAAATCGAGACAGTATATTACTTTTTCTGTTTTACTTTATTCTCACAATGCAACACATCTATTAACGACAATATGACCTCAACCGTTGAGTTTCTAGGACCAATTCTAAATCAATTGACTTCATGAAAAGAAAATTTACGGTGAAAATTGATGGACAAGATAAAAGGATACCCAAAGCAAATAGCGCCAATTGCTCTTACTAGTATATTTTCCTTCAGCTCCCTCTCTTCAAGTTTAACATCATGAAACATGCAACAAGAAAATAAACTCTAACCTAAGTCATGTAACTGCAGTATAAACGATCGGTCTGGTTCCCATAACAACCCTTGACAAGGTAATAGCTGTAGATGCGTGGATCTACAATTTCGCGTCCAGAGCGCACTTGTCCAAGGCAGGACAGAACAAGTGGTACCGACTACTCTATCGGCGATCTAATAACAATAATAATAGTTTAAACAATCTCCAGTAACACAAACTTAGAAGATACCAAGGATGGGTTGCCTTCTCCTTTAGGTACATTGTACTTTCGTGCAAAAATCTTGAGCAAATGGTAAGAGATAAAAAAGGTTCTAAAAAGCACTCCAGTTGCTGAACCGTTCACAAGAGAGAACCAACCAGAGAAACTGAATAAAATTATAGCAAATTGCCGGATGTAATTGGCAATCGTGATGAATCGGTGCTGCTTTAATGTACTTGGCGATTTATTTGTGTGTGACTGAATGGTAATCATAGACACTATTCTCATCCTAGTTATAGCTCGGCTGTCGCTTCATCTTTGTAAAAACATCGGTTCAATGGCGTCGCCTTGTAGTCAACCATGAGATATGACGAATTCTCTTACCTGTCTTTTACGGTTGTTCTTAAGACAACCGTCTCAAATAACAGACTCATTTGCGTATTTTAAAATACTAAAACACCGAGAAATCTCCGCTTGATGTTACCTTCATTTTACCCATCTGCATCGTCCAGAGCCACGGAGAATTCGAAGGTGTCTAATCTATGCTCCTTCTCATAGCTAGAGCGTTCAACTGAACCATACGGTACAAATTTAATAGCCTGGCCGATGTTAAATGCTTCTCAGGTTACCTTTTATTTAAGTTTTGGGTGACTTTGCGGAGTATACTTCATTTACCAACTAATCAGGTCACTGGCAGTTGGGAGTGATAAGAACATTATGGAAATTTTGATAAAAGCAGCGGCTATATGTACGATTTGAGTCGTATTAATTAAAAGCCTTGTTAGTTGTTGCGATAAAGTTAAAGGGGGCCAATGAATTGGGTCAGAGATTGGCTGGTCGGTGACGTTTAATCTGACAGTAACAGAGAAGGCTTTTCGTGGGGTTCTAGTTAAGAAGTCAAATGAAATGCTTAAATTTATTTAGTTTTTTAATGATAATTTGTAATAGATACATAGAAGCGTTAGCGATAATCGAATAGATAGAAACAGTATTCAAATGATTGCGGTAAACGGCTAACACATGGGATGAAATCAGAGCCTCAAATTAGAATTGCCTTTTCTTGTTCGTCTCATATTACAATGGCTGATGTGATATTTATTGAGAAGAATGGGGTTACTTGTCGGTGACATAAATTCTAATAAAACAATATAGAATAGTAAATGCCGGTATGAGATTTGGTTCAGTGAATACAATTACAGATGTTGCGACTGGTAATTCTTTTTGACCTCATTACTTCAAACTTTTTTTTCATTGATTGATTGTTTTGAGAAATATTCTATATGTAAAAAGCAAGCATAAATCTGTTTCAGTATTCTATGCACTGGACTATGTACGAGAATACACTCATAAGTTAGGTCGTGTACGTGTAAGTTAAATAGATCATTCCACTAAAGTATTGTCGCCTCTTTTTTTTATTTACTGCATGTATATGTATAAGTAATGCAGTTAACTTATAATAGGTTAGTTATATAATAAATGTTTACATGTTATTTGTTAACATTTTCCAAACAGTTTTTTTTTCATGTGCTTAGGATTTAATGATGAATTTTATTTTTATTTTTCCTGGAAAAGTTCAGAAAAAAAAGGAACTCTGTTTATTTTAACTTAGCCTACCTAAAATTACTTAACATAATTTAATCTTATTTACAATTTACAATATTTGATATTGCAATGATACTGACAATTTGATGACTTAAAAATAATGTAATGTGGGATTTCTCGTTTTGATTGAGGGTAGTAAGGGATAAGATCAGGAATGTTCTTGAAGTAGGGGGGTGCCATTCGGTTGTGTGTTAAAAGTTAGAATCTTGGAGAATGGTTGGATGTTGCTGTACTTGAATTAATTGGGTGCCTGTTCGGTGTTGTGGTACACGACCTCGTTTAAATCGTTAACTAGCCTGCCTGAGGTCTTTTTTTGTTTTATTTACACTAACGCGCGCACAAAGGGGGATTTTGAAGTACCCTTAAATGTCAGAGCACAGTGCGGGCGGATGGAGGGGAAGTGGATAAGAAAAGCAGGTGTCGATGTATATTGGCCTTGAATGTCTGGACATCATAACGACCAGAAAACACATAATCAGGCAGAACATTCCACATTCGTGTGGTTCGGCTAAAGAATGACTCTCTATGTTTATTTGTGCGGCTGAAGTCCACTTTCAACGTGAACTGATATGCATTCTCAAATTGACAGGTAGCGCGGGAAAATGCCGGAAGGGGCGAAACGCATTCAGCAAGTTCAGATGAGCAACGACCGTGGTCGTAGAAAAGAGATATGCATAATACGTTCCGCCTGTGTTCTAACGACGGAATTGATCAATTTACGGCTGAGTCTCCAATAAGTTTCACTGTTCGTTTTTGCATCCTGTCGAGCACGTGTAGTACAGTTTTGGATGCGCCTGTTATACTCCGGGCTGTGCTTTCCCAAACGGTGGGAGAAGAGCCCGGAGCGTCGACAGTGAAAAAAATAAAAGACCGAAAGAGTTTAGTGAATATGAAAATATTTAGTTTTAATGGTATTTAAATCCGGACATACGGCCAGCGGTTCAGCCTCTGGAATGCTACTGATCCCGAAATTGAAATGCACTCCCCTTTTATAGTTTTTGGAGTTGACTTTTGTCAACTATTTTAATGTCAAAATTCCAAGAAGCGCACGCAAGGCTTGGCGTGCTTCGATTGAAATTTCGTTCCGAGAATTTTTTAAAGGTTTTTGTTGGATAGATTCTGGGAAGGGAATCATGAAATGCGTTTTGAATTTAGCATTTCATGATGTTAGGATTTTTAGGAATTGAGTCAATGTATGATGAATTAACTTTTGGTTAAATTCGTTGTACATGTGACTCAATATGGGATTTGGATGTGTTATGTATAATATGAATCAATGTGCGATAATTAACTTTTGTTTAATTTCTCGCTCTCTGATTCGATATGAAATTTGGGTTTTTCGTTATGGGATTATGGATAGGATTTTTGATGTTATTGGGGATTTAGATAGGAGTAGCGATTTAGGATCGCTACACGCCTGACCAAATATAGGAGTTGAACTCCATTTTCGGACGAATATACGCCTTATAAATAATGGCCAGGTTGGGTGGAGTGAAGTATCTTTTGCATCTCTTAAGGAACCCCATACATTTGGCTACACTTTTCCCAGCTTCGAATATGTGGTCATTCCAGTTATTATTATCATCGGCACTACAACCGGGATCCGGTCTTGGCCTTATTTAGCAAGTCCCGAGGCTTGTTAAACTTCTATAATAATTTATTTTTACGGGCAAAGTTATTAGCCTTGCGGCACTGGTCATTTCAGTTAAGAGTCGAATTAATTCGAGTGCCAAGGATTGATAATTCCATGGCATCGTCGATGCAATTGCCGTTCTTAGACAGTATATTTACTTTGGTGCTCGCCTTCGATGGCAAGAGGCAGCACTCAGTTTTTTGGGCATTGAATTCTACTCGGTTAGATAATACCCACTGATATATCTTGTTGAGGTCTGAATTCAATGTATCAAGCATAAGTTGCCGGTTGGTAGTGTCGTTCGAAGAGTTTGGGCGGGAGTGTCCAAATGAGTATGAGAAACTCAACGTGCTATCATCAGCAAACGAGTGAATTGGGTTGTGAGTAATTGACAAGAGATCATTTACAAAGATGAGGAAGAAAGTGGACGAGAGTACCGAACCCTGGGGAACACCTGCATTAATTTGATGGGAGACAGATTTGACACCAACAAGAACCACTTGAATTGAACGGCCAGAAAGATAGTCTCTTATCCATTGGATCGTGGAATTGTCCACTCCATATGGATGCAATTTTGACAAAAGGGCTGGATGCCAAACCTTGTCGATGGCTTTTGAAATATCCAATGCGACTACCTTGCTTTCACCGAGGTAGTGGATGGAATGGCTCCAGTTTTCGGTAAGGTACGCCATCAGATCTCCTGTGGACCTGTTGCTACGAAAGCCATATTGGCGGTCATTGAGGAGGTCAATTGATTCCAGATATTTCGAAAGTTGACGATTGATAAGTGATTCCATTATCTTGGAGAGACAAGAAGTTGTTACTATGGGTCGATAAGAAGTAAGGGATGATCTGTCACCCTTTTTGGGAATTGGCTGAATGTTCGATGAATTCCATCTATTTGGGAAACGGCCAGTAGAATAAGACAAATGGAAGAGTTTCCGCAGTGGTTTAGCGAGTGAAGAGGAACATCTCTTCAAGAGGATTGGGGGAATGGCATCCGGACCAGCAGATTTGTGTGTGTTCAGGTGCCACCTGGCGTTGCCGGACTGCAGATTTTTGTTAATTTCATAACATTTCGTAACTGGCCCTCAGTATTATTTCTAGATATTCAAATTCTTTAACTTTTTCAAATGTCTTGCCTCTGACGTTTATGTGTGTTCCCTGAGGTCCACCTGTTTTCGCTGTAATCTTATATATTGTTTTATCTTCATTTATTTCTAGGCCCACCTTTTCTGTCACTTGCATTGTGATTTCACTGTTTTTACTTACAGTTTCTAGGTTATCGCTCAAAACGTCGATGTCAGCCGCATATGCGAGCTATTTCCTGACCCCGTTCAGGGATGAACCGGCCATGTTGTCGTCTTGTACCTTTCTGATGACATACTCGAGCACAAGTTTAAAAAGAGATGGTGAGAGGCCACCCCCCTGTTTTAGTCCGTCCCAGATTTCAAATGCTTCTGAGAGGGTGTTTTCTATTCTAACTCGCCCTTTGTTTTCATTCATGCAGATTTGAATGAGGTTGGCATATTTTTGTGGGATTCCCAGCTTCCTGGTTGGAAGCAATGATATTTCTCTGTAGTTTTCGCAGTCAGATCTGTCGCCTTTTTTTAAAATGGGGATGACTATTGAAGTTTTCCATTCTTCCGGAGTGACTTCCTTATCCCATATTGTTTTAATCAGTTGGTGTATCTTTCGAGCGGTTGCCTCTCCTCCATGCTTCATAAGCTCTGCCGGTATGCAGTCGACTCCGGGAGCCTTTTTGGTTTTCAATCGATTTATTTCGTCTACAACTTCGTTGAAGGTGGGCTCTTGGATTAGAGGCTCAATTGTATGTACGTCTGGTGCGTTGATTTGTGGTTGGTCACGATATTGTTTGTTTCTGTGACCAGACAGCCGTTTGCGTTTCGAATTATAATGGCTCTCCCTCGGTAGTCATTTCTAATTGTGTTTATGCCGGCATACATACCTCTGATGTTTTTTGCTCTGGCATTTTCTAGGATTTTTTCGATCCGAGCCTTTTCCCATTCGCGTTTTTTTGCGTCTGAAAAGTCTCATTGTCTCTTTCCGAATAGTCGCGTATCTTACTGCGTTGACTTCATCATATCTTTCTAAGTGGATCAATCTGAGGCGTTTACGTTGTTCGATCTTCGCCCTGCACCCATCGTCAAACAAAGGTTTGGACTTAATTGTTTTCTTAAATCCTTATACCTTTGGGCTGTTTGTTTGATTGCGTCTCTGATCGATGTTCATTTAGTGTCCACACTATAGGCCTCCTCTTCCTCATTGCTCCCATTTTCTAGGATGCTAAATCTGTTCGTTAGTTCGTCTTGATATTCAGCCCTTTTGGGCAGGTCTTTTAGTTTATCAGTGGCGAACTTTTTGCCGCTCTCCCGTGACTGCCCATGTGGGTTTGCTGCGAGCCGACTCCTGATTTTGACCCATCACTAGAAGATGGTCGGAATCGCAATCTGCTCCTCTATATGATATTACGTCAAGGATATTCGAGTGGGGTGTTTTGTCTATGAGGAAGTGGTCTATTTGGTTACGCGTTACGCCGTCGGGTGATATCCATGTGGCTTTATGCATTTGCTTGTGCTTGAACGTCGTACTTTCCACTACCAGATCTTTTGACGCTGCGAACATAATCATTCGGATTCCATTATCATTTGAAACGTCGTGTAGGCTTTTTTACCTATAGTTGGTTGGAAGATACCTTCCTTTCCAATTTTCGCGTTGAGGTCCCCGAGGAGAATTTTAACATCGAATGATGAGATCCCATCAAATACTTCCTCTAGGGTCTCGTAGAACGTGTCCTTCGTTTCTTTGTCGGTAGATTCTGTTGGGGCGTGTACGTTTATAAATACATATTGTACCATGGGCCCTGTATTTTCAGCACCGACATTTTTCAAGGTAGTATAAACTAGAAATTGTATCAAATTCCGCAATTTGTGAACGGAACCTCAGTTAATTAAACGGAGGCAACGGAGCTACACAGACTGCCCTACTTGGTTTCTACATATTAAACCTATGTATCTATGTAAAACCTAATCCCTGCTTAGTACTCAGTTTTCGGTAAGGTCTGGCCTTCCTAATACCACAGAAGACCCGCCCCTCTTCAAGTGCTAGAGACATAACATTATCAAAGTCCATTTTCGAGCCAACTACGAAAAACATGGTTAAATTATTACATACCTTAAACAAATCAATCTAGATCATTTGGCAGTGGGGCACATACAAAAACATCAATTACCATATCCCACATGACACTAACTCAGGTATCTAGTTATTACATTTTTTTAAATATTAAGTCTCTTTTTTAATTCAACTAATAATTTGGTCTGCAATTCGTTGAGAATTCTTTCTAGTCAGCCCTATCGAGCACATGTGACCGTACTATTGTGCAGACAAGATTTTGTCTTTTGCTTTGGTCCTAAGCTCGACCATTCCTTAGCTAATCCGCGTCGCTTTATTTGCATAGCCCATAACTCCGTCACTTCTATAATAAAACGATCGACAGGCTCACGACACTAGCAGATATACGATTAGAATGAAATGTTGTAATTACCGGTGTTAAACATTTATTACACCGGATTCTGTCCGTGTGCATCATTTAGCCCGAAGCCTCTTCCGTGTATGTGGTATCGGAACATCGGATGTATGAAGCTTTACTCGACAACCTGGCAATTACGATATCCCTCGCATTATGTACGGTTATTGATTTCGATAGGTAACTACGTGCACCGAAGTGTAGGCCGGTCTCTGTCTTCACCCGGAAAGATAAGTATGTCTTGCTCGAATGTAAACGTCTTTTCGACTCGTGCCAATCCTAGAGAAAACGCGAGATGTAGGATCTTATAGATACTCCATTGCTAAGGGAAGATGAATGAATGGCATCTTCTCTTCAGGGTTACACATGACGACTCGCGCTGCCTGGGATTTGCATTGAAGCATGATTTGACGACTACGGTTCTTCCATATTGTCAATTTCGAAATTACTGAAAGTTTGATTCCCCAAACAGAGGTGGGAAGTGGCTGCAGAAAGTTAATCCTGATCAGCCATATCAGGTTTATTATGCGACGATCTGATTCAATTAGCCGCGTTCTTCGCCTTAATTTATGTGCAGTGACACAGATCTTAGCGCCGAATGAAAATGAATAACTTGCTTGATGTCTGATGTCTGCGGTGCGTCTCGGTCTATTAAGGACTCAGAGCACAGGTATAGACGCGGTCGGTATGGATAGTATTGCAGAGTCACATCACGCAGTCATGTGGCACGTTTTTATTGCTTACATGGTGGATTGATTAACCTAACAAGCAGGCGAGTTTGTCAAGTTCACTGGAGCAACTCCTCAATATCTCACTATGTGCAGCGACTTGTTGTTAAGCTAGACCATGGACCGTGTACCGTTGTTGCATGAACCATCAAGGCGGCGGATGATTCTTTAGTGCGTTCCTCATGGATTATTTATGAGTTCAACGAGTGAACGTATGCGCGAGTCTCTCGAACGGGTGCCAACTGGATCATTGGGCTGGTTGTGTGCCGTACTGTAATACGGATGCCGTACGTTGAACAAGACTCTTGATTAAAATATTGTCAGGTGTTCGAACGCACACTTTAGATGTGCACCATGATATACGAACGCGGCGAGTGTTTTATTTGGGTAATTAAGAGATTCATTTGATACTGCTGGACGTGTGCCGTTTTGTACAGGGGGTTTTAAAGTGGACAAGAAAGCTAATAGACATCAACGTAATGGCGTCCTGGGCCTATGGTTCATGGAATCCGATACAAATCGATGAATTCGATGGAACGTCCGATGGGGTGAGATCCTTTTCAAGTGAGGAATACAAGTTAATTGATATTCTTACTCAAAGCGATATAGCGATTATGCGATAATTGCAGACTCACGAGTTTGTTTAAATGATGCCACTTTGGATTAGCAATGCGTGTTAACGGAATTCAAACAACATTCTTTATACTTCATATCACAATGAATCTTCATCGGGGTTGTAAAGAAGTAAAACACCTTTCTATTAGACACTAAACGAACGATTGGTTAAACCTAAGTAAGAGAATGGGCTCTTTACTTTCTTACGGAAGACAGAAATGAAAGCTTTGTTTTTCTGCATTAAACTACATAAACCTCTGTGAAAACAACCCATGAAATGGCTGACAACTACTGGGTTGGATGTTTGAATAAGGTACGAGTACTAATTGTTCAAAAAATCATGCCGGAAAGAAATCAGCACTGCGCCTCTATTACAGTAATCAGAGAGCAGGGCGATATACAGCATATGAGTCCGTCAAATCCATCGGGCTCGCCTTTCTCTTGGAAGTTTTTCAATAAGAACGTAACATAACTTTTGTAAAGCCCAATCAGGAGTCAGTCAATCCTTGAGGTAATTTAATCTGGTATGGGTGTAACCAATAATTATTACATGGTTTGAGAAATTCCCAATTCCTGTGAATGGCGTGACAATTCGACTGATTTAGCCCAGTTTGAACTAGAGCACGTACAACTACGATCTTTTTGGTATTTTGAACGATGCGTTGTCTTAATGGCACGGGACCATCGAACAGTAAATATGTTGGCTCAAATTTATCCACTTAAGCAATTATTATGACCTTAAAGTTGCGACCACTGACTTAGAATTTCGGTCGTAATTTTTCCAAACGTTATTCTTTCGAGAACTTCGCATGAGAAAAATATGAATTTTGACCGAGATTTTGATATTGACAGATCCTGAAAAAAGTTTAAGGACCTGGTCGTATTGAAATACAAAATTGTTATGTCCCTTAAAAAAAAAAACCGCATGAATATCGAAAAGGATGAAAAGTCATATTTGGAATAGTTGTAGTTAGATCATCATCAACATCGGCACTACAACCGGGATCCGGTCTTGGCCTTATTTAGCAAGTCTCGAGGCTTGTTAAATTTTCCATAATAATTTATTTTTACGGGCAAGGTTATTAGCCTTGCGCCGAGTTGTAGTTAGATAATACTGTTCAAAGACAAATTTTTACAGGGAGGAGGAGGGCATCGCAAGTTTTTGACTCGCTTTATAGAGAACAATGCATCTGTGATGAAAAGAAGAAGCGCAACATCCTATTCTTGTATACTGCCGTTTCGGTCAATAGATAAACAACCTCCTGGAGACAATGTATATTGTAGATTACGTGATACGGTCAGAGGACAGTTGGACCGAAGTCTGCATTGTAATAAGTCTCCACAAGACAATCCGACGGATCGCACCCGTTTGTGGTTCATCTCCAAACGGCGCGAACATCCCTGTATCAGAACTCGTTCCGTTACAGAGCGGGGAAGCTGTGGAGCTGCCTTCCCACGCGAGTGTTCCCGGAGCGTTACAACCTGTAACTGTTCAAAAAGAACTGCAACAGTTATTTGATGGCATCTCGGGGCGCCCACTCCGTGCTATAGGTTCGCCTCTCCCGAGAGAAGACTATTAAAAAAAAACTCCACGACCCATTTTCACAAAATTTTATTTCTATTATTTTTTTTTTCTAACAAACACTAAAACACAAAACTAACACACTAAAACAAAATTTACGAAGATTTCAATAAAGACGAATCCAGTAGTTTACCTCACAATCACGATTAAAGACTGCGGTGATGGTTTGTTTCTATTATTAGTTTCCACGCAAAATATCTCTTTCGCTAGCATTTTTTACTACCAGGCGAACTCAAAAGAGCAAGTCGAGAAGTTCTAATAAATCATAAGAGGTAACCAACCCTGCGAAGAAAAACCAAAAACCATTACCGCGGGGAGAAAGCTAGGTGATGCAGGCGCGTATTTTCGGACGTATGTGTAGGGTTTAAGGTAATACGTCTAAAGTGACCAATTTAAATTAACTTCCACAACTGATGTAATTTTTGATGCACGTCGCTAAGGTAAATCAGAATGAACACACATTCGAAGACGCAAAAATTGCACGAAACCGCTTAGAATATTGTAATAGGTGAATAAAATGTGTACGTCCTATGACTGGTCTTCCTCGTTTTAGATCCTATGACTGTTCTCCTCTTCCATAGGTAATTGATGAAGATTATTCCATATGCATCCCAAAAAAAACAGAGGTCATAACCTTCCCGGCCGAGTGTTAATCTTTTGGGCGCTTTGGTCGGCTTTCGAGGTTTTCCAGCTACTCTGCAGAATATCTATTGGACTCAGGCATGTGGTAATGGACCCACGTTTCATCCATCGTCACAAAACGTCGAAAAAAAATCCGCTCGATTACACTGCAACAACGCCAAACCGGACGTTGAATCATCACCGCACTGCTTTTTTTGATCGACAGTTAGCAAAAGGGGCACCCATAGCATTTTCATCTCCAAAGGGTCCTGCAAAATGTATCCTGTCCGTTCTTCACTTTACAATCACTAAAACGATCCGATGCACTTGCCTTACGATTTCTGCATTCGTAGCCTCTTTTGGCCTTCCACAGCAAGATGGGTCTTTGGTGCTTGTACGACCCATTTTAAATTCACTAAACCACCGATAAACTGTTGTTCTCGAAGGAGCAGATGTGAGATTACATTTCTGCAACCATCACAATGATGGATCATTGATCATTATCAAAATGATTCTTGTTTACGAAGGCGAACGTAGCGTCATTCAAACGATTGTAGCTTGTAAACGGAGGGGCGAAATGTCACGAAACTTCATACATAAACTAGTGGCAGATAAGTCTTTCGAAAAGAGTCATGTTCAGTTTCTAGTGGCGCCACTTATTGTAAAATCCTGGGACTTTTCACCCCATGTAGAAGCATCAAAAGAAAAAGTAGAAACATAAATCATCAGAGCCGTATAACAAATTAATGAATATGACTATCCAGCAGCTTAATAGTAGCGAAAGAAAAATACATCGCTGTCTGTCTTGATTTAAAATGTTGAGACTTTTGATCTTACTTTTTCCGTGATTTTAAACGTCACAGCATTGGTTCTCAAATCATTCTTCACTAAACAAAAACGTCGTAAAAACCCTGCAATCGGATACACCGTGATCTGTACGTTTACTTCGTCTGCTCGTTTCGCGTATATAGTTATCATAACAAAGCTTCTAAAGAGGAAGTAGTGCAATGATCCAAATAGACCTGATACATCACACGAACACACACCCACGAAGAAGAACATAGCATTAAAAAAAAAATCGGAAAAAAATCATCAGAGCCATACACCACAGTAATTACTATAGCATTCCCACGCTTAGATAGTAACAAGAAAAAATATATCCTCATCTACACATGCCGTGGTGTTCTGGCGATTATTTAGTAAGCTCTAGTAACATTTCAATTTTTAAATATTATTTCTTACGCTTTGAAAACATTTATATTATTTTTCGCAATAAAACATTTTCTGATGTGCAAAAATTTAAATCAAGGCAGTCGATCTTAAAACTTCACGAGAGGAACTACACAAGGGAAGACAATTAAAAAAAAAAGGACTTATCCCCAAATATTTTCATATCATAGAAAAGAAACAGACAAAGGTGAACGCAACGAAGATTATCTCCTTTCATGGCGTGGTTTCGAAACCATTCTTCACTTCGTCGCACAAAACGCCATAAGTTTCTTTTATGCGCACCGCGTTGTTATATTGCTGGTTTTCAAATTATATAAGGCGTTTTCTCACCACTTATTTAAAATATATAGATAGGTTAGTAATAAATTATGTTTTAAAACCGATACCCTTTTTTTTTGTTTTTAATTATGGCTCGGTTAATATTAATATATATCTCTAAAGTTGTAAGTTCTTCGTTTCGAAAAATAATATACAGAATTACGCCATTGTTGTCATTTTAATGAACGCAGTAGAAGGTCTTTCCAGGATTTAAGCAGTAGAGTAATACATTCATATTTGTGTCGGCTGTAAAATGCAAACCAAAATTTCAATACCCAAGAGTTGTACACCTAAAAGTAGTCCCTCTAAAATAAAACACAATTCAAACCTTCGCATTCGTTCATTAATACATGCAATTAATGTGCTTTCCGAACATGTAAGCTCATCCATACGCCAAAAGCCCGCGCTAAGTTCGGCCATCCACCCACGGTAGCCGAGGCACCAACCCCCCGAAAGCGCACTCGGGGGAGCGCGACGACGCGAAAAGCGCTCGCAAGGGGGCGATTTCAAGGTGTGAACTGATGAGGTGATGATTGAGTGACCCAGAACCGGTATAAACACAAATCTCATATCAAACGTTTCAAAAACTTCGAAGACTATAAATTTTGTTTTGCGGAGCTCATTGCCACTCGGAATTTTACGATATGTAACGGATGTGAATTCGCCCTATTTGGCCTGCGACATTCAAGGAGTAAACGGTTGATCAAACGTGATTGTATTATATGTAGATCTGTCGACAACAAAAAAAAAAACCTATTCAAACGCTTCTTCCCAATATAAACATATTTATTAGTTTATTATAGTTCCGATACTGCACAACCATTCTAATGCACATGTGTCTCTCAACTGTTATTTTCGACTGATTCTTTTCCAACTTACTTCCAACCACAAAACAACAAGTTTAAGACGAATTACATCCATTATGTACAGACGAATAGCAATTTTATACCTAGAACAATCGTTCATATATATATATTTGCATCAATGCACTACGAGGGTGGACTTAAAACTTTCCAACCTAACAAAGATACAAGACATTTTTTCTTAAAATTTATTTTTATTTTTCTACATAGTCTCCTTGTAACTCTACACACTTCTCCCAGCGATGCTCCCATCTCTCTAACCCCTCCAAATAGTACACGGCGTATTTCTCTGCAAAATAACTGTTAACGAACGTGATTGCCTCCTCATTTGACGAAAATCTCTGGCCTCCGAGCGCAATTCTTGGATTAGGGAACAAAAATAACTCACTTGCGGCTACATCTGGTGGCGGATGGTCAAGATAACTCCATGACTATCACAAAAAACAGTCGCCATCACTTTCCTAGCCGAAAAAACAGCATTTGATTTTTTTGGAACCGATTCCCCCTTTGCAGTCCAATGTTTTGACTGTATTTTTGTTTCAGGCGTATAATGGTGTATCCAAGTTTCATCGACAGTATTTAATCGGCGCCAAAAGTCAGATTTATTGCGCCTAAAGCGTTGAAAATGTACATTCGAACACGTTTTTGGTCTAACGTGAGCAAACACACAGACAGCTTTCTCAAGCCTAAATCTTGATTTAATACGAGGGTTGCCTTTTATATTTCGGGATTAGAGAACAAAAACAAATATTGATCATCGAATATCACTTTATTGTTTTTCAAAGTATTCCCCATGAAGATCTATACACTTTTGCATGCGTTTGAACCAATTGTCGAAGCACTTTTGCCACTCTGATTGAGGTATCTCCAACACATGCATTCTGAATGCAGCAACCGCTTCTTCAGGTGTCGAAAAACGTTTGTTTTTTACGTTCGGGAATAAAAAGAAGTCATTCGGTGCCAAGTCAGGACTATACGGCGGATGACCCATCAAATCGATGTTTTGGGTGCTCAAAAATGCAGTTGTCGCAGCCGATGTGTGAGAGCTCGCATTGTCGTGGTGAAGAGTGATCCGTCTTCGGCGGTTGGTTTTCCTGATTTCTTGGAAGACAACTGGCAAACAAATGGTTGTGTGCCACTCAGAATTGACTGTTCTGCGTTGTTCTAGTGGTACGGTTGCGACATGTCTAGTTTTTCCGAAAAAACAGGCGACCATTTGCTTGGAAGTGCTTCGTGCGCGAACAACTTTTGTTGGATTTGGCTCATCTTGAAACACCCAGACAGTCGACTGCTGTTTACTTTCGGGCTCATACACGTAAATCCACGATTCATCACCTGTCACGATGTCATAGACGTGTTTCGAAGCACCGCGACCGTATTTTTTGAGCATTTCTTTGACACAAGCCTTTTTTTGGGTGATTGACAAATTGTGTGGGATCCAACGCGAACAAATTTTTTTGACAGTCAAATGTTTATGCAATATTGAATGTATGCTGGTCCCACTAACGCCTAAGGTTGTCTCAATCTCACGATAGGTCACATGACGATCTTCCAATATCAGTTCGCGCACAGCATCAATGGTTTTCGGAACAACAACTGATTTTGGACGACCTTCACGAAATTCATCTTGGAGTCAACTACGACCACGATTGAATTCACCATACCATCGATAAACACTGGTCCTTGATGGAGCTTCATCGCCAAAAATTGAATTAAGTTCATCCATGCACTGTTGCTGAGTTAATCCACGCCGAAAGTTGTAGAAAATAATCGCACGAAAATGTTGACGATTTAATTCCATTTTTGGGCCGAGATGAATCTTTTAAGTTACTGTAAACAACACCAATAGCGCTCTTTTGTCAAAACGTTCTGAGTGCGTATAACCTCAAAAATGTCCAACTTTACGACAGAGCTGTCAATTGCCGGATTGCAACACTAGGATTGCCAAATCCCGAAACATAAGAGGCAACCCTCGTAGCGCTCGTGTGTCAAAACGTTCTGAGTGCGTATAACCTCAAAAATGTCCAACTTTACGACAGAGCTGTCAATTGCCGGATTGCAACACTAGGGTTGCCAAATCCCGAAGCATAAGAGGCAACCCTCGTATGTGACAAACACGTTCTGTGGACATTTTCATAGCCTCTGCTATCTTCCCCACTTTAATTCGGCGGTCGTCTAATACCATTTGGTGAACTTTAGCGATGTTATCGTCAGTTGTTGTAGTTTTTGGACGTCCCGATCGTCCATCGTCTCCCAAGCTCTCACGTCCACGTTTAAATTCAGCTGGACAAAATTTCACTGTGGTAAATGATGGTACAGAGTACCCATACACAGAGTCCAACTCATCTTTGGTTTGCGTAGACGTATTACCTTTCAAAAACAAACATTTAATGACACTCACATCGGCTAAGTCAAACGACTGTCAAATAAAAACTACGCATCCAAAATAGCTGGAATTTTGGTGAGTACCTGTCAAAAGATGCACAACTATATTCACTAGCTGTTATTGACAAGTGTTGCTATCTTCACGTTGAGGTCGGAAACTTTTCAATCCACCCTCGTATTACAAAAACTGCATCTTGATTTTTTTAAGTGTTTCCGCAAAGTGCCTTCCGCCCACGCTTCTCCTGGTCCTTTTCTTTATTATTCTTTTGTGATTCTTTTTTTCTTTGTAATTATCAGTGGATTCTGCCTATGAGTCTAATTTATATCGGAGATTATCTGGGAAAATCATATTACCACGGATCGACTAATGTTGTTGTAAAGACATAATACCCACGTTTGCATTTGCTTAGTTGTATTGAGTTGGTACTTGGAATGAGTATTTGATATTATGATGGGGTTTCTGGTAGATATATGCCAATTATGTATTATAATTCATTAGTGAAAGGGCCGGACATGTGGCATGAATGGGTAACGATACGACCGTGTGTAGAATTCTTGACGGTAGACCAACGGGACAGAGACGGGCAGGACGGCCGCGGCGGAGATAGGAGGACAATGTAAGGTTTAACTTTGGAGAGATCGGATTAGATGTCAAGCGTGGAAGGCGGATACACAGGATAGGGAACAATGGCGGAGTCGAGTTGGTGAGGTCAGGAACTTCCGGGTTTTTACAGGCCAATAAATAGTAGTAGTAATTAGTGAAATAATAGGTGTACAAGTAGAAACTCGACTCTGAAGTTGGACGCGTTAAAAACATACTTCAATGCATCCAATTCTCTCGCATTTTGGATATATATAGATTAGTCATTGCTGGTTTTATGACGGCGTTTTAGTCATTTACAAGCTATCATTCCGTATGCATCAGTTGTATAGGATATGAATGCTAATAAGAAACATTTACGCAATTTCATTCGATTCTGTTTTCAAATGGAAAAGAAAACGTTGCTCAAACTATGGATTGATTAATCCGAGTTTGGGTGAACATTCTGTGAGTCATTCAACAGTACAAGATCGTGAAGGAAATGTTAGTCTTGAGGACGCTCCACGTCCAGTTGCAGTAACAAAATTTGACGGCGAAGAACTTTAAGTTTTACTGGATGAAAATAGAAGAGCTTACTGAACAGATAGGAGTTTCTCACCAAGCAATATCACGTCGATTGTATCCAATGGAAAAAACACTGAAATAAGGAAAATCGGTTCCTCATAAATTAACGGAAGGAAACAAAAAACGAAGAGTTAACATCTCCATGAATTTGCTTTCTTGATACAAAGGAAAGAAGTTTTTGCACGAAATCGTTACGGGTGATGAAAAGTTGATTTTGTACAACAATCCTAAATACAGAAAAGCATGGGTTGGTCCAGACCTGCCATCAACACCAGTTGCAAAACCGAATATTCATTATACTTACTTTGTGTCCGGTCGGATCAGAAAGGATTCATTTTCTGCGAGCTTCTGGTCAAACTGTTACAGATGAACGTTATCAAGCCCAATTGATCAAATGAAGTGATGCTATAGAAAAAAAGTCATTTACGGGCCAAGAAAAGCGGAAAGTAATGTTGCTGCATGACAATGCTCGTCTACATACAGCAAAACCAACCCAAAAACTAATCGTCTTCGTAGGCTGGGAAGTTGCCCAGCATGCGGGGTATTCTCCAGACTTGAGTCCTTCTCATTAACACTTACGAAAGTTGAAGGTGTGGGAAAATGGTTTGATGACTATTTTGCTTCGAAAACGCTTCTATCACATAGGTATTCATCATCTACCCGATAAATGGCAAAAGACTATAGATAGCAATGGCGAATATTTAGTATTAGTGTTTGTATAGGTATCTTTTCCACTAAAGTTGAATTTGACAAAAAAGCCGAGTTTTTACATGCACACCTATTGTATTTCAAATAGAAGATTTCATGCATCTAGAGCACTTTTTTAATAACCATCATCATCATCATCATCATCGGCACTACAACTGGGAACTGGTCTTGGCCTTATTTAGCAAGTCCTGAGGCTTGTTAAATTTTCCATAATGATTTATTTTTTCTGGGCAAGGTCATTAGTCTTGCGCCAGGGGCTCCCCGACGGGGAATCGAACCCCGGTCTCCCGGGTGACAGGCGGGTGTACTGTATTTTAATAACCACTTTTCCCTTTTTCGTTCTTGTCCTCGGCATCACACTTTTGCTCATGTTGTATCTCTTTATGTAAGGGCATTAATGCCGATTTTGTTCGAATCCGACCAACAAAAATGTACACCCATCAACATTATGCGACCTTGGAAGAGTATGAACTCTCACCCTTCTCCTACTAAGAGTTTCTCAGAAACAAAACCTTTTTTTGTACCTTAGATCAAAAGAAGGTGTAAATAAATAAGTCATATATAAATACGAGGGTGAATAAAATATATAAACGGTAATTTTATTTTTTTGCTTAGCAACAAGTTAGCTTTTTTGCCTAGCAGCGAGCTAGATAATCTAGTGCGTGGCTGCTGTTTAGTTTATGAAAAGTAGGGGAACCAGCCTGGTTGGCAGTCGCGCTCGAATTTGTAGTGAGTACAGCCATGAGCGAGCAACGGATTATTGTTTAACAAATGAAGGCGTTAAACTCTCGGACATTTTTTTTTTCGATTGAGGGCATGGTTTGGTAATGATACGCTGTCTCAGAATCGGGGGTATAAGTGGGCCAGAAAATATATCAAAAGTGATCGCCGCTTAACTGTTGGAGAAAAATCATCGGCAGTTGGCAAAATCCGCATATATAATAAAAAACAAATATACCATTCGGAATGTCATCCTTCTTCATTACAACGCCTGGCCTCACACCGCGTCCTTGACAAGGGATACATTGGAAGAAATGGGCTGGGAAACGCTCGAACACCATCCCTATAGCCCAGACTTGTCTCCATGTAACTATTTTTGGTTCGCACAAGGAATCACTTAGAGGCAAAAAATTCGAAAGTAATGAAGCAGTCTAGGAGCACGTGCGCAATTGGCTAACAACTCGCCCTAAATCTTTCTACGAATAACGGATATTAAAGCTTCCAAATCAATGGCAAAAGT
Source organism: Microdon myrmicae (assembly GCA_963931805.1). Taxonomy (NCBI): domain Eukaryota; kingdom Metazoa; phylum Arthropoda; class Insecta; order Diptera; family Syrphidae; genus Microdon; species Microdon myrmicae. The sequence goes on along the minus strand of OZ007497.1, from coordinate 1,401,132 downwards.
ATGTAGATCACGCAGGAGACTATATTAAAAAATGTTAGAGTGTAACATTATTCAATAAATGTATAACAAGAAATTACCGTTTATATTTGATTCACACTCGTATTTAATCAATATGACGTTTATTAGTGTAAAACCCGCACTGTTGTGCTAAATAAAAAGTAGAACTGTGATACACTCTTACCAAGGTACATCCACAAACTTGTGGTTAGTTTTCCTTTTAGACCAATCAACATTCAGTCAAAGCACGATCTTTATAGTGACATGTGTGTTTCTAAATCGTTGTCGAGGATGTTTTATAATGTTTCTTGTAATTTTAGAAATATCACCAACCGCACGTCATAAAAGTATACTTCTTGACACATCATCTTCTAATCTGTTTTTTATGACCGCTTCAACCATCACTGGGAATGACTTTTAATATGAGTATAACAAAGAAACCCATTCACTCCGAGGGCTTCGACCGGACGAAACGTTGACACCGTAAAAGGCCAACATAACGACACCAGCATATCCCATGGATTATCCGTGTTCCGGCGCATCTTAGGTGCAGCATTCCCCCTTTCAGGTAAGTACTAGTGAATTGCACATTAAATTCAAGTTAGGAATATATTGCTCTGTACGGGGAATGGCACTGGAAGAATTCACGGGATACCTTTTAATATCTCCCGTGTTCTCTTAGTGGCATCACTGGTGCGAGCCGAACCAGCAACACTTAGATGCGCGCTCACTGTTAGTGCCTTCGAGAATATTTCGCTGATTACGTGTCTATCTCAACCTGCAAATGTTAATTATTTGAGAAACTACAGAATCAATTTGTAATGTTCCATCGCCAGTGTGTACTTTAGAAATGACAGCAGAGATATCTTATGCCCATTTCCCGCGGCACCTTAACTAAATGACTTTTTAGTTGTTGTTGAATTGTAAGTAACTATGATTAACTGTAGAAAGGAATTATTAGATCCAACTTAAAAAAGGAATTCATTGCGTTTTACTTAATTGATGTCTATAACAATAGACCAACACTACGCCAGTAACAGAAGAGTTGGGTGCGAAGACAACTTTCGCTTCCGGAAACCATGTGAACTGCGCGAACTAAGTATCTAATTAACCCCCCCTCTTTGCGTGCCTAGACCCTATTACTCAACAGGAAGGGAATACATTATAAAAATAAAATGAAATCCTAACAACAAACAAACAAAGATTACACCAGTAGAATATGTTAATTCAGAATGGTAGCAAAAAATATCTGGAGTTTCAAGACAATAGCCGTATAAATGAATACACACTCATACATCATGGTCCTGTATATCTCACGACCCAGGGCGGCTTATCGCTAAGGCCCTCATGTCAATTAGATTTATGAACCTTTTTGGTATTTCATTTTTTTAATTTGTTTTTTATTTCATTTTTGTTTATTGTTTTGCAGTGGTAGGAACAAAGCAAAAACTTACAAAAACGAACTATTCCATTGTGGCCTGGGGAAATTAAACTTTTCACCTTGAATCTACTTCATGCCTCATGAGCACTGCCTGACGATAAAAAAGCCTTTGCCCGTTTATGAAAGAATTGCTGAACAGTAACGACGGTGTGAGCTCAAGTTTTCATTTTATATCTGTAGGCACCTGTAAGGTTTTTGCCTATTAAGTCGTTTTTTGCTGATTTTTATCTTGGTCGCAAAATTAAATTTGATTGTGGAGGGGACTTAATTGGACTTGTTTGGGAGTGCAAAGTGCGTTGTCAAGTCGACTGACTGATCTGTGAACCTATGGAACGCAAAATAAAAATAATGTGTTTCCTTGAGCTCTATAACTAGAGTAACTCATGCTGTTAAAACTAGTCAATCGTGTATCAATGACATTATTGACTAATTGATGTTACTGATAATATTGGAAAATGTTCCATAACTAATGAAAGCAACTACAGCGATATGTGCTCGAATATACCTTTTATGAAAATATATATATATATATATCGCCCTAGTTAAACTCGACCTCAAATCAAACATTTCCGAAAAATATTTCAGACGGAGAATGTGCCCCAAGTGTGCGGTAATTTAAAAAGTCACATCAGAAAGATGTCGTGATATCGTTCAGTTTGATATTCAGGATTTCTCACTTTCCCCCACCACGTATAATGCTAAAGCCCTTAAATAAATTCAATTTCAGAATAAAATGTTTCACAATATCTTATGCAGTCTAAATTGTCTTCTTGATATAAAATACTAAGCATATACATATTTTAGGAGGAAAATTTTGCTTCCGCCAATTTTTCTTCAGATTCCAGGCTTTTATTATAATAAACTGATTATATACGAGGGTTGCCTCTTATGTTTCGGGATTTGGCAACCCTAGTATTGCAATCCGGCAATTGACAGCTCTGTCGTAAAGTTGGACATTTTTGAGATTGTACGCACTCAGAACGTTTTGACATACTAGCGCTATTTGTGTTGTTTACTGTAACTTAAAAGATTCATCTCGGCCCAAAAATGGAATTAAATCGTCAACATTTTCGTGCGATTATTTTTTACAACTTTCGGCGTGGATTAACTCAGCAACAGTGCATGGATGAACTTAATTCAATTTTTGGCGATGAAGCTCCATCAAGGACCAGTGTTTATCGATGGTATGGTGAATTCAATCGTGGTCGTAGTTCACTCCAAGATGAATTTCGTGAAGGTCGTCCAAAATCAGTTGTTGTTCCGAAAGCCATTGATGCTGTGCGCGAACTGATATTGGAAGATCGTCATGTGACCTATCGTGAGATTGAGACAACCTTAGGCGTTAGTGGGACCAGCATACATTCAATATTGCATAAACATTGACTGTCAAAAAAATTTGTTCGCATTGGATCCCACACAATTTGTCAATCGCCCAAAAAAAGGCTCGTGTCAATTGGTCGAAAGAAACGCTCAAAAAATACGGTCGCGGTGCTTCGAGACACGTCTATGACATCGTGACAGGTGATGAATCGTGGATTTACGCGTATGAGCCCGAAAGTAAACAGCAGTCGACTGTCTGGGTGTTTCAAGATGAGCCAAATCCAACAAAAGTTGTTCGCGCACGAAGCACTTCCAAGCAAATGGTCGCCTGTTTTTTCGGAAAAACTAGACATGTCGCAACCGTACCACTAGAACAACGCAGAACAGTCAATTCTGAGTGGCACACAACCATTTGTTTGCCAGTTGTCTTCCAAGAAATCAGGAAAACCAACCGCCGAAGACGGATCACTCTTCACCACGACAATGCGAGCTCTCACACATCGGCTGCGACAACTGCATTTTTGAGCACCCAAAACATCGATTTGATGGGTCATCCGCCGTATAGTCCTGACTTGGCACCGAATGACTTCTTTTTATTCCCGTACGTAAAAAACAAACTGAGAGGTCAACGTTTTTCGACACCTGAAGAAGCGGTTGCTGCATTCAGAATGCATGTGTTGGAGATACCTCAATCAGAGTGGCAAAAGTGCTTCGACAATTGGTTCAAACGCATGCAAAAGTGTATAGATCTTCATGGGGAATATTTTGAAAAACAATAAAGTGATTTTCGATGATCAATATTTGTTTTTGTTCTCTAATCCCGAAATATAAAAGGCAACCCTCGTATTTATAATTCAAAGTATTGTTCTATTTTTCCATCCTTCTGGCAGGATATAGTTCCATCTCTATAAAACTGGTCATCATTTGAGGCGATCCAGGATTCGGTCCATTTTTTACTTTATGGTTTTTAGGCGTTTTGAAATAAACTGTTTAGTCAATCCCACCAATGATCGAACCGAATAAAAAAATATACGCTACGTTCCACCACAGCATTTTGGTCCGACGTTTTTTTTTTTAAACCCACCCTGACTAACATATCTCTCGACATTTCTTCCACGGACAGGGTCGACATATCCCATCTTCATATGACGTCATTGATGTACGTCCATATATCTGAACTTTTATATTTGTACTCTTATATTCGTCGCATCTACGCATCTACTCTCCTGTTGAATTGCTGGGAGCATACTGTGCCGGTCCTGGAATCTACAGCATTTGGTTAAGGTATTGTAGCGAGCTTAGGGTTCGCTGAATTAATTATTTTTAATAAATAAGAGCCGTTAAATCGATTTTGAATTAATGTAACACTTTATTAGTCCGTTAATAACAACCGTTACTTTTACCGTACACTTAACGATTTCTTGACTTATCGCTTCCGTACTTATCGCGTCTTTTACTGTTTACTTCTTACTTATCTTCCTGATCTGTGTGCGAAGTATTTATACCGTTTTCTCATTCTGATTCGGCGTTTCGTTTCCGTCCGTTCCATAGCCCTGAATGTTCTACTGTTCATAGTCTCCAGTTTTCCAGTACTTTCTAGAATATTCTAGTACTTTGTTTCGGACTTTCTCGAATATTCTAGTACTGATTGTCATATGCGTCACACTACCCTCCGCCTAGATTAGTGCGTCCCGAACTAAGTTCACTGCTCTCCTGGGTTAACAAAAGTCGCCAGTCGGTCATAATGTACTGTGGGGTTATAAGTCTAGTCAGGGCGTCGGCAAGGACGCGGGTTCACTAGACTTCCCACTCTCTGCTGCACAAACGATTGATGAGTGATTAACGAGCGAATTAATCACCGGGAGAACACAACATAAATAAAGAAAAACACAGGTATTATTTGTCGTAAAACTTCCTTTTATTTTCACTGAATATGGATTACACTGTTGCTGGTTTGTCCTTTAAGTAATCACCACGATCTGTATCTCTCGTTCCACCTGAAGTCAACACACGTAGTTCTTGTTCGACTTTTCCTTACTGTTTTAATGTCACTTTCGGACAAGTTTCCGAAAGGAGAAAGGGGTTTTCTAAAACTATTGATTACCGAGAACCGGAAATTGTGGAATTCACTTACATGCACTTAAAAGAAAAAATACATTATCACGCGGACTATATGACTTTCAACGGACGAAACTACTCACGACCTTACTCCACTGCGGATAAATTTTGACTCTTTGCACTCGACGGAGGATGAAATCGCCTCTTCGAGATGTTAAATTTGGCTCGACAGCGTATGTGTACGCGAAGGGGGTTGCAATCTAACTCAACGATGCAACTCACATCCATCAGATTCAAGGGCCGCGAATTGCATCGATAGGGGAGGATTCTATATGTATCCGTATAGGACAAGTACGATGCCCTGCGATGAGGACGATGATCGGTGGAGACCTGATTAAACAGACGTACGATCATCGATGATGTATGCCAGGGATCGAAATAGATTTTTGTTTCAAAGTAAACAAAAACGCTATTTCACAGATCAAATGGTTGCACACATAATGTATATGATGTGCCTATAATACAAAGGGGTCGCCATGGTATTTGCCTAAGATTCCTTGGAAACACCGATGTAGGCTATATCCAATCTAGCCGTGTGGCTCCGGTGCACAAGGAGGCAAATTATTTTTTTGACATAAGTCAGCAGAAACCTCGTCGACGGCGGCAAAGGGTCAGGCTGGATGGCCATATGTTTAGATTAACGTTCGGGTAAGTAAAACGAACACAGGCGGGTCATCATAGCCATGGCATGGGTAAGATTGTCTAAACAATGATCATATCCATGCCCAAATTCCATGATCGGTTGATAGCCGATAACGGGGAATTGTCGTAACTGTCGCGGACCTAAGGGTATAGGCGCGATATACAATTGTGAACTATGGAAAGAATATCGGCTGCAGCTATGTCAACAATACGCTGACCAGCGTTTGTTTATCGTAATTGAAGACAGGCTGAGCCGATAGGAGATGAACTTGTTCATGGAATATGAACCAGGCAAATTCAGAATGTGTGGATGCCGCCGAGTAGGTTTTCCTTTCAGGTATGATGCTGCGGGAGAGCTTACGCTGCCCCTAATTGCAGGTAAGTACTATGGGTTTGCATGGAAATGGGAAGGTGGTTAATTTTAGAGGATGGGCGGCTCTTTGTGAATGTATTAAAGAACCGCCACAGCACCACTTTCATCTTGGCGTTCGGTCTTTGCTGAATCCTATAGACAACGTCGTTAAGTCTTATGAGAATCTTATACGGTCCTTCCCAATGTTGCTGCAACTTCGGAGACCTTCCTTTTTGCCGATGAGGGTTATAGAGCCACTCGTTATCGCCTGCTTTAAATCCGGATGCGTTGGCTCGAACGTCGCGCCTTGTTTTCATCTTGTCACTTGGTACGTTAATTTGCTTTCGAACCAAATGATGAATCTCATCGAGGCGATTTCTCCATTCGGCTACGTAGTCTTTAGTCTTATCCACGGCGTCTGGAGGTATTCCGAATCGCAGATCGGCTGGTAATCGTATCTCTCGTCCAAATATAACTCTTGCTTCTGGCCCGTCGTATCGTGATTAGCCGATCTATAGCTCACTAGAAAGGTTTGTACATATTTGTCCCAATCTTGTTGGTGATCACTAACGACCATCGACAAACACTCTGACATTGTTCGGTTGAACCTTTCGACCATTCCGTCTGAGTGCGGATGTAAGGGTGTGGTCCTGGTTTTCCTTACGCCCAGTGCCGCACAGATGCCTTGAAATATCTGTGACTCGAAGTTTCGGCCTTGATCGGAATGCAGCTCCATATCTGCTGATGGTTTGGAATTGCAAGGACTTCCACCCACTTGCTGAAGTAATCCATGATAACCAACATGTATTTGTTGTTGTCGTTTGTTTTTGGAAATGGTCCTGAGATATCAATCGCAATTCGCTCGAAAGGGGCGCCCACGTTGTACTGCTTCATAGCGCTCCTTGGTTTTACTGTTGGTCCTTTGGTCGCAGTGCAAGTTGTGCACTTCCTACACCAATACTCGACGTCATCTCTCATGTGAAGCCACTAGAAGCAAGATCGTAATTTTGAGTGTCTTATTAACTCCCAGATGTCCACTCGAGGCCCCATCGTGCATTTCTGTTAGTACATCCTTCACTTTTGATTGTGGGACTAGAATCTGCACTCGATGGGATTTTCCGTCCGCGGCTTCCCATTTACGCTTAAGAATACCATCTTCCACCAGCAAGGAATTCCATTGTGCCCAATATGCCTTAAATGTTCCACTCTTGTCGGAAATATTGTTCCAAGTTGGCCGCTCGTTCTTTTCTTTGTATTCCAGAATTAGCGACATATCATCATCCTGAAGTTGAGCTGCGCGTATAGCATCACTCGTCCACCCATCTAGTACTTCTACTTGTACATTTCGCAGGTCGTACGCCTCTTCTTTATCTTCCGCTCTATGACAATGTTTACAATCTAGCTTACATGGTCTTCTTGATAGAGCATCTGCGTTATTATGCACCTTCCCTTGCTGAATTGAGCCTATCATTGATACGGGTGCACATTCTGTGTTTAACTCTCCTTTTCTTATTGCGACCGGCTCCTCGGACGCATTTAGTACTCTGACAGGTACAATGTGCTTCTTCACCTCAGGTTGGTCCGTTGATAGTCTTCTCTTATGATTAGCGCATGAACAACAATTCTCACTCGATGTTTCATTCATTCGTCGACGTTTCCTACAGTCAACAGAGATGTGGCCGACTCCGCCGCATGTCCAGCAGTTCATAACAGGCCTCGGGGTTGTCAGTTGTACATGCCCGATTCTTTGGCAGGAACATTCCTGGACGGACATTTCTCGGACTCTATATATACTCCTGATAGCCAGTTTAGCAGATTCATATGCCAATGCGAACGCCAGTATTTCATTAGTCATCTTCTTTCCTGCCAAAAGAACGGCTTGTTGCAAGTCCCGATCTTGGAGTGCGTTTATAAATGCATCCATTGCTACCTCGTTCAGAAATTCCTTAGTCATATTTGAATAAGACAAGTTTGCCAATCGCTCAATATCTGCCTGCAGCTGTTGAAGGTTTTCTCCAGGTTTTTGCGTTCTGCATGCGGTAGACCTACTGCATGTTGTTGTCGACATACCTAGCTTCAATGCAGTCTCTTACCGCTTGGAAATCTGTTTGCTTCTCTGCTGGTATGGTTTGTAGCAATCCTGCAGCCGCCCCGCGGAGTGACAAGATTAGTGATGTTGACTTTTGCTCATCCAACCACTTATTATAATTGGCTGCGGCGTCAAACTGACGTATAAATACGGAGAAGAATCCCGTTCCATCAAAGGTTGACGGTTGCATCCTTGTATCTTTGTAGTAATGTTGATTGCTAGGCGATGTCTTATTTCTCTCAACACACGCGTCTCTTTTCGATTCGCGTTATTTCATCGGTGACTTTTTGGTCCAGATTTTCTACTTCGTTCGGAATTTTTGACTGAATTTCTTCCTTAAAGTGTTGAAAATTACATTTCATCCACTACGTTTGGGCATCCAATTTTGCATTAACATCTGCAGCTTGCGCGTCCAATTTTGTATTAATGTCTGTAGCTTGGGCGTCCAATTTTATCATCATCATCCTTGTAGCATATACAGCCACGCAAGATTTTATTAAAGTAGTAATAGTTTGGTTACCTTGAGTTTCCTGCCGTTTTCAAGTACTTTGCCGGGGAGAGTTGGAGGTCGGTGCAGCAGCTTCCATCCGACTCAGTCCAGGTTCTTCTTCTTTTGGGCCAACACTTTAGCAGAAATTTCTTCAGTCGCAACCTCCTTGGGTGTCGCTTAACGTTTCTTCCTCACTGCAAGACGTCTTCGTTTCCTTTGAGGGACAATTGGGGTTACCAATCGTTGGATTTTTGGAGCCTTCGATATGGCTGCGACTGGCCAGTTCGATCCCTTTTTCACTTGCGTTTTCACTTTTAAATCAAATAAGAAGAACTTTTTGTCTACGAACACTTTTAGTGTTTTATAATTTTTTATTTCCAGTCTAGTTTTTCTCTTTTGTTTTCTTTACAATCATTACTATTATTCATTTTACGTTTTTAAGACAAAAAAGGAACAAAAAATCAAAGGGAACCGGCTCTTCTTCTATATTCTCTTCCTCTTCAGCCCACGGAACACCGAACCGTATTCTTCTTATCGTTCTGTCGACAACTGTCAACAACGGGACCACAACAAACCGAATTCTTACATCCTCCTGTCTCCCTCATTTCGCTCTCCATTCACGTCCACTTCGAAAAACAAATTCGAACTCGAAGAACTGCACGATCCACACCCGAATCAGGGTGGGTTCAGAAACTCACTTCAGGATCATGCAATTCTTCCACCACCTTACCATCATACTATGTTGAAACAAAGTATTCAATTCAATTATTATTATTATTATTAAGTGTAAATTATTAAATGATGGTGGTGGCCGACGTACGTAACACACCTCCCCCCCGCACAAGACTGCGTGGCATTCTTGGGAGAGGAATGTCACGCCGGAGAGTGGACGGCGGAGAGCAAACAAACAAACAGACAGCAGACCAATCAACAAATAAATAAATAACTAAATAAATAAATTAGTCTACATGCTTAAGTGCTAATGTTAGTAGGGATTATACTACTTATATATGAGGGTTAGTACAAATAAATAAATAAATAAATAAATTAACCAATCTACATGCTTAAGTGCTAATGTTAGTAGGGATTATACTACTTATATATGAGGGTTAGTACAAATAAATAAATAAATAAATAAATTAACCAATCCACATGCTTAAGTGCTAATGTTAGTAGGGATTATACTACTTGTATATGAGGGTTAGTACAAATAAATAAATAAATAAATAAATTAACTAACACGTAGTTATTAATATAAGAGGGGGGAACAACAGACTAGCGCTCCACAGAAACAATGACAACACACACGTCCACGGCGGGTCCGACACTCCATCCGATGGTTCGACCAACAGCTCGACCGCCCACACGATCCGGTTAGGACTCCCCCGCTAAGGCGAGGCGATCCCCTCTCGTTCAACCTCCGAAATGTCACCCGGCCGGCGAAAGCGTCCCGCTCTTATACGTCTTCCAAACTTCGAGCTCACGACTCCCCTACTCCCAGTAGGGCTTCAGACGGTTGTTGTGCACAACCACCGTCCTCTTGCCTAGCCTCACCGCGCTGTTGACCGCACTTTTCACCTCCACCACGTCATAAGGACCTCTCCATAGGGGTGCCAATTTTCCTTTTTTGTTTTCTTCCCGCATCAAGACCTTATCGCCCACATGGAACGTGAACGGGCGTAACTGGCGGTCATGATACCCTTTGGACCTCCTTTTCGAGATCAACAGATTGCGCCTAGCTATTTCGTACGTTTTCTGAAGCTTGTACTTCAATAGCTTATGGAAGCTCTCGTGGTTGTAAACCGGTTCCGGAGGTAATTTGATGTTCGAGGGAACCTCCGGAGTAAAACCAAAGAGACAGTCCATTGGCGTCAATCGGGTACTCTCGTGCACGCTGGTGTTGTACACGAAAGTGGCCGCCCTCAGGTACTGATCCCAGGTTTGGGGATTTGTGCCCACAATGCTGCGTAGGTATTCTACCAGCGGTCGATGGGCTCGCTCCAAGGCACCATTCGATTGTGGGTGGTACGCTGAGGTTTGCAGTTTTTTGATGCGGAGCAGCCTGCACACGCTTTTAAACAGGCTGCTCAGGAAATTGCTGCCCTGATCGGTGACCAGTTGTGTAGGTACACCATACCTTGCAACTATTTGGTCGAAAAAGACCGAAGCCACCGTCTCAGCCTCTGCATTGGGCAGGGCATAGCAATCTATATACTTCGATAAATTATCTTGGAACGTAAGTATATATAGATTGCCTTCAGGAGTACGGTCCAGGGGGCCCACGATATCTAAATAAACCTTTTCGAAGGGCCTCGTGGCAATGTCGGTGATTACCATCGGCATTCGTAAATTTGGGGAAGACTTCATGCGCTGACAAATCTTGCATACTTTAATATATTGCTTGATATCGCGCATCATATTCTTCCACCAATAGTGCCTGCGTATCTTCTTATACGTCTTGATCACCCCTTGGTGCCCACCTAAAGGGTGATCATGGTAATCCCGTAATAAGTGTTGGATCTCCTCGGGATTAGTTATTTCCATTCCTTTTTCCGTGCAGGAAGGAATGGCGTCCTCTTCAGAAGGTGACTCCTCGTCACTTGGACGTCCCGGGGATCCCTCGCTGTCCCGTTGGGTCTTTGCCTGGGAGCGAGTGACTACATTGCATCGCGGTGGTGAAGGGGTTTCGTCTACAGAATGGGGAATACGGCTTAACGCATCCGCATTGGTGTTGTATTTACCGGGTTTGTACTCGATTGAGTAGTCAAACTCCGATAGCTTATGACGAAATCTGGTAAGGCGTGAGGTGGGTTCTTTCACGCCGAACACTCCCTTCAACGGTTTGTGGTCCGTGTACACGGTGAAGCGTCTACCCAACAAATAGCACCGAAAATTCGTCGCCGCCCATACAATGGCCAACAACTCCTTCTCGATTGTGCTATATCTACGTTCGGCCCCATTCAGGGTGCGGCTGGCATAAGCAATAGGCTGGTCTTTGCCTATCTCACCTTGGGATAATACCGCTCCAAGCGCCTCATTACTCGCATCCGTGGTTAGATTAAAGGGTTTAGTGAAGTCGGGGTAAACCAATAGTGGTGGCGAAATTAACTTCCCCTTTATCTCTTCAAATGCCTGTTGACATTTGGACGACCACGTGAACTTCACGTCCTTCCTCAATAAGTTCGTTAAGGGGCGCACTATCCGGGAAAAACTTGGCACAAATTTCCGGTAATAGTTCGCCAACCCTACGAATGATTGGACGTGACGTACCGTCTTTGGAATGGGGAAATCTCTGACACTAGCTGTCGTGTCAGGATTTGGCGAAGCCCCTTTTTCTGAACAAACATGTCCCAGGTAGACCACTTCCCTTTGCAGGAATCTACATTTTTCCGGCTGAAGTTTGAGGTTGTGGTATCTCAACCGGTCGAACACCCTCCGGAGCTTGTCATTATGGTCAGCCAGGTTCTTACCATATATGACGATGTCATCCAGATACACAAAGCATTCGACCCCTTGCAGACCAGTAAGGACATGGTTCATTAGTCTCTGAAACGTAGCCGGGGCTCCTTTTAACCCGAACGGCATACGTCGAAACTCATAATGCCCATAGTTGGTGCTAAAGGCGGTTTTATTCCGATCGTTTAGATCTACCAAAACTTGGTGATAGCCACTGGCCAAATCGAGCGTGGAGAAGTAACGCGAGCGACCGAGCTGGTCTAAAATGTCCTCTATACGGGGAATAGGATACGCGTCCCCGATGGTTTTTTCGTTTAGTTTGCGAAAGTCCACCACAACTCTCCATCGGGCTTCTCCGTCGGGGCCCGCCTTCTTGGGAACCACTAGAAGGGGTGAATTCCACGGGCTCTTGCTTGGTTGGATAATGTCGTTATCCAACATTTCCCGAATTTGCTCGTTTATAACCTGCCTTTTGCTTTCGGGCAATCGGTACATTCTTTGGTTAATGGGTGCCTGATCCCGTACCAAAGGTATTTCGTGCGAGATTGCACTGGTGTACGTCAGGTAGTCGCCCTGTAAATGAAATATGTCGTTGAACTCTCGACATAACTCCGTTATCGATTGGCACTCGGGTGTGTTCAGGGTATCCCCTAAACGAAGTTCCCCGTGCAATTGTGCCAACCTGGAGCTCAAATCGGGTTCATCAGGCGACTGACCATCCGAGAACAGGTGTCGAATGAAGTGGAGGGATCGTCCCTCCGAAGATTGGTTCTCGGGCACGGGCCTGCTTGACTCGTCGTCAGAGTCAGTTCCCGGCGACGTATCTTTACGCTTGACCAAGGGGATGGTGTTATAGTCCTTGGTAGGGTATACCTTCACCGTGAGCTGTTCAATCCTCTGAGGGCCACTCTGGGTATTAAGTGCCAATAACCTGGCACTCCTTGCCCTACTAGAAACGCAGTGCGAGAATAAAATCTTCCCTCGCGCGTCTTGCGGCACCAGAATGGCCTTTTCCCGGATGTCAATGGGGATAGCCACCTCCATTTGGGAGCGTGCCGGCACTTCCACCGGCCTACTCAGGGCTACTTCGATCCTCGGCGGCCCACGTTCATCCATCCACGATGTTTCCTCGCGCTGGGGTGACCTGGCTGAGCATTTTTTCGTATCCCTTCCCCGTGTGGGTGGGGTCTCCGGTGAAGTGTGGACCTCGGTATCGACCCTGACAGGTCCCCGTGTCCCAACTCCCCGTTTGGTTACCTTATGCTTCAGCCCTTTTGTCCCACCATTAACAAAACCAACGGAGAAGAATTCGGGGTTTATGGTTGTTCGGGGAAATTCCAAGCATCCACCCGGTCCGTTGATGTTGCAATGTCTGGACAGGAAGTCATTACCCAACAAGCCATCTGCTTCCAACCCCGGCATGGAGTCGACCACGTGGAAACTGCAGGGAATCTCATGGTGCAACTTGAGAGTCCCATGGCAGGACCCACTCGACCTGCCGTTGCCAAATATGGTTTGCAATGGTGTGGATTGCCGAACGTCCACCGCCTGGCCCCGGTGAAGGGCCCCTCGCTTCAAGAGACTGACCTCAGCGCCAGTGTCCACCATGAGACGCGTAGTATTCCTACGGCCAATGTCCAAAGGAAGCTGGACCATGGGGACTTCTACTGGCAAAAGCTGAGGGCAGTATTGGCCAATCAACGTGTTCAGTGCGGTCGGGTTACGGTCTCCCGACCCGACCTCTGGGAGTTTTCCGACCTCTGATTAGATGTCTCCCGCCGACGCACCGTCGCCGCATAAGTGCGTCGGCTGCAAGATTCGCACCGGGCCCTGTCCTTCCGTTCAGGACTATCCCGCTTGGAAGTCTCAATAGACTCCGAACCAGCGGGACTGGACTGGCCTTGGCCCAACCTGGGCCCACGGTGCTGAGGTCGCTCCCTCGTATTTCCTTTATCCCTTGGTGAGGTGCCATGCCTCGCACCCGCTTCTGAGGACTCCGAGTCTACGGAGTCGGCTCGTCTCTCGTCATCGACCGACGCGGGCGATATTCGCCCATCAACTCCTTCCACCCCCCGGTAAATCACACTCTCCGCGCGACTATTACCGGCTTTCCGATTTCGCCGACGCTGTTTGCGTCTATTACTCGCGCCCGCCCTACTCTCCACACGGGTGTCCTGCTCTCGACTCGCAGCAGGTGCTGTTCCGGCGCGCCGCTTGTGGGGAGAACCCTGGGAACCCTGTTGTTGTTCCCACCTTAGCCTGTATTCGCACCCGCGCAAGCTATGACCTTGTCGGCCACAAAACTCGCAACAGCACCGGACGCTGAATACTCTTGGGCCTGATGTCGCCGGCCCACCGCCCGTAGACGGGGGCTGCGGCTCTGGTAGGGCTCTCCGCTGAGCCTGCGGCCGCTGATGTTGTGGCCCATGCCGCGCGGTCCCGCTCTGCTGACCACCACCCCTGTATGGAGCCTGGGCTTGGCGCGTCTGTCTCGGACGATCCGGGCAGTCCACTATGTCGTGGCCATACCGCCAGCACTCGCGACAGAAAGGAGTGTTCCTCCTCCTCAGGCACTCGTCGTACACGTGACCCCTCACTTTGCAGAAACTGCATGTTGCCTGGGATTCCAGGGGGCGAGCCGATCGACCAACCGAATCCCGGACCGAATTGTCCCGACCCGATCGATCTCCAGGCACATGCGCCCCCTGAACCAAACCCTGCGACCCTTCACTCCGACCCGGGGGAGACGCGGTATTTGACCACGCTCCCTCGCTAGAGGAGGCCGGAGCATAGGCACCAGCATCCCGTCCATAATTGAGAGGCCCGCACGACTGCTCCCGAACGAAACCATCCTCCCCCCGTCGACGACTATCAGGCTCCTCGGCCGGCAACACGAATGACACCGCCCGGGGATTTAAGTTCGTCAAAACCGGCGCCGGCGCCGCGGTACAATCCCTAAAAGTGGAGTATGTGTCTTCCATAAAAGTTGAAGAGCTTCCCAGTCCTACACCTAATGATTCTGACGCCGTTGGCCGCGCATCCACAAACAGGTCGTCCTGCCTCAACATTTCCTTTCGAGCTCGCTCAAACCCGGTCAGGTGGTCCACCAGGCTGCGAAAAGGGACATTACCCAACGTGAGAAGGAAGTGCTTTAGTCCTTCCTCCCTCAGACCCCTTACCAACACCGGTTTGGCCATGCCCTCAAGCTGGCTGGCGAAGACGGACCTACCCTGGCGACCATAAAAGCGCTCAGCTGCCTCCTCGCACCGTACCACGGCCCGCTTCACTCGGGAAACAAAGCCTGTGGCATCCTCGGAAGGAAGTTGTCGCATTTTGGAAAGTTGTGCACACAACTCCTCATACGACACCCGGGGTTCGTAGGCCTCTCTAAGACGCTGTTCCGCTTCAAGGAATGTCGTGGGTGGTCTCTCCTCGAACATTCGATAGGCCTCGCCGCTCAGCCTAGAGGGCAGCCACCGGAGGAAGGTATGTTCCTCCTCCACCGCCAGCCCATCCAAGGTCCTTCTACAGCCTTTGAGAAACGAAGAGAGTCTCTCGGCCGTATCCGGTCCTTCCTGTCCCGAAAACATGGGGACCGCCTTCGACACAAGGTCGAAAACCCTATCTGTGCCCAGCATGGTCCGTATAGGACATGGTTGTGGGCCCAGTTTAAAATACGAGGGCATCGGCGTGTCCTCCATGCTCCCGACAGGCTGTTTACCGACGGTGGGAGGGGGGCGTGTTGGCGATCGGTCGTCCACAAATTCGTCCCTCGAATCATGGAACGCCTCCGGATCCACCTCGTCAACCGGCGGCTCGGGAAATGCCTCGGGTCGTGCCCGGGCAGGAGTGCCCTCTCGGACATCTCTCTGACGTTGCCTTGTCTGCATTGTCGGCCGTCTAACCAGATCTCAAGGTCACCTACACCAAAGCTACTCCCGGATACCCCGCGGAGAAAAGAAAAAACAACCTCGTCACCGACAGTATCCACCAACAGGAAGGGGTTCGAAAAACAAAACAAGCACGCTCCCAATATACAACAAGACGTCGACGAACCTTCCTCCCTCGCAATCACTATAGTGGCTTGATGCGTATCAAGGAAGCCCGGAACATCAGAGGAGGTCAGCCCGTAATCAAAAACTCACCAATGTTTGGGACCGTAAAACGGTGCACTAATCTACAAAACAAACGGTCTCGCAACGAGAAAAAGAAACACACACCACACCCGTCGGTCACAATAAACAAACAAAAACACTACTCTATTAACCAACGCAGTCCTCAGTGGGAGCGAATTGGAGAGAGAGAAAGGGGTATGCAAATATAATGACCACTTTTGGGTCACTTTTGTAACACAACAAAAAAAATCCACGCGAAAAACAAACGCGCAGCCGAAAAGGAAGAAAAACAGAATCACATTAAAAAATTTCAAAAGATCGATCAAGGTCGACAATAAATAATAATGAACAATTTAAATATCACAAATTTCACCGGAAGGAGCTTCCAACAAATGTCTTTCACACAAGACAGACAAATAAATTAATTAATAAATAAATAAATTTTTAAATAAACAACGAGAGAGAAAAAAAATTATTCTTTCTTTTTGCGCCTGCTCCCTCTGCCAGTCTCCGCTCACGACCGTGTGGTTATCTCCAATATCATACCAATCAAACCTGCCGTGGTCACTCGAGAAGGTTTGTCCGCAGCGCCAGTTTGTAGCATATACAGCCACGCAAGATTTTATTAAAGTAGTAATAGTTTGGTTACCTTGAGTTTCCTGCCGTTTTCAAGTACTTTGCCGGGGAGAGTTGGAGGTCGGTGCAGCAGCTTCCATCCGACTCAGTCCAGGTTCTTCTTCTTTTGGGCCAACACTTTAGCAGAAATTTCTTCAGTCGCAACCTCCTTGGGTGTCGCTTAACGTTTCTTCCTCACTGCAAGACGTCTTCGTTTCCTTTGAGGGACAATTGGGGTTACCAATCGTTGGATTTTTGGAGCCTTCGATATGGCTGCGACTGGCCAGTTCGATCCCTTTTTCACTTGCGTTTTCACTTTTAAATCAAATAAGAAGAACTTTTTGTCTACGAACACTTTTAGTGTTTTATAATTTTTTATTTCCAGTCTAGTTTTTCTCTTTTGTTTTCTTTACAATCATTACTATTATTCATTTTACGTTTTTAAGACAAAAAAGGAACAAAAAATCAAAGGGAACCGGCTCTTCTTCTATATTCTCTTCCTCTTCAGCCCACGGAACACCGAACCGTATTCTTCTTATCGTTCTGTCGACAACTGTCAACAACGGGACCACAACAAACCGAATTCTTACATCCTCCTGTCTCCCTCATTTCGCTCTCCATTCACGTCCACTTCGAAAAACAAATTCGAACTCGAAGAACTGCACGATCCACACCCGAATCAGGGTGGGTTCAGAAACTCACTTCAGGATCATGCAATTCTTCCACCACCTTACCATCATACTATGTTGAAACAAAGTATTCAATTCAATTATTATTATTATTATTAAGTGTAAATTATTAAATGATGGTGGTGGCCGACGTACGTAACATCCTGTACATCTCCGAAATCTCCAACTGTGGCGAACTCTTCTCCGTCACATTGGCATCATCTTGACTCGCTGTTTCTTGTCCATCCGGACAGTCTGGCCCAATCGTAAAAACATATGTATCGACATCAATACCCTCTTCCTCCATTGCCGCTTGCAGACGCGGTCGAAGAATTTGCTTCTGTCTTCTGCTATCCAGATTCCGGTCCTCAAATTCCTTCTTCAACTCAGGAACGCGAAGATCCTCCAAATGTCGACATCTGACATGGTCACAACACACTTTCACAGACTTATTCACTTCACCAATAATTAATCCCACTTCTGACACCGATTGTAGCGAGCTTAGGGTTCGCTGGATTAATTGTTTTTTAATAAATAAGAGCCGGTAAATCGATTTTGAATTAATGTAACACTTTATTAGTCCGTTAATAACAACCGTTACTTTTACCGTACACTTAACGATTTCTTGACTTATCGCTCCCGTACTTATCGCGTCTTTTACTGCTTACTTCTTACTTCTTACACATCTCCATGATCTGTGTGCGACGTATTTATACCGTTTCCTCATTCTGATTCGGCGTTTCGTTTCCGTTCGTTCCATAGCCTTGAATGTTCTACTGTTCATAGTCTCCAGTTTTCCAGTACTTTCTAGAATATTCTAGTACTTTGTTTCGGACTTTCTCGAATATTCTAGTACTGATTGTCATATGCGTCACAGTATGTCAGGCGGGCATTGTATGTCCTCCTTGTACTTGATGCGGATAATGTGTTAAACCCCCGTGTCCTGTCAGGCACAGGAACATACGAAAATCTGCCTTGCTTTGTAATCGAATTTCCCATTCTTTGATATTTGGTCTCATTTTGTAGGGCTATCTTCCTGTAACAGTTGTGTCCCATTTCTGTTGCCAACGGGTAAGGTCCCACCCCCGGATAGATTGGTCTTCTGTCGTTTTTGAAAAATCTCACTCATGTTACGTTTTTAATAACTTTGACTCAAATCTTAAAACTTCCAAATTAAAGTCTTGATTCCCGTTAGTTGATATGTTATTAAACCTACCATATATAAGGAGATACAAAAACATAATTCGTATCAGCAATCTTTACATTAATGCTTGAAAACAGTGTTCTTAAAGAATTTTTTACCTAAAGAAAACTGAATCTACTGAAAAGGAACACACAGCTCTAGTTTTGCGTCTACATGGGGATACATACAATTAACCATGTGTATATGTGCTATTTTCCGAAATAAATAATAAACCAACTCCCTCAAAACGTTGACCTTGTGATTTATTAATAGTCATGACGAATGCCAATCGTGCTGGAACTTATTCCAACAAGAAGTATGATTACTACGTTTATAACTCCTTTCGCGCTAACTGAATGCACTATTCTCTGACCACTCTACATGAAAACAAGTTCGAAACCGACCAAGCTAGATTTCGTCAAAACCAGAAAATATAGATCCTGTAGGAAAAAAGATTGGGGACGATTCCGGAATGATCCCGAAGGGCATATAAATTCTTTACAACCTCCCACAAATCGGAACATCTTCAATGTCCAAATAGAAGAACATATCTTCACTTTTAATTCGGCTGTCCACAATGCAATAGGAGCTAAGTCAGCACAAGTTTCGCACCGTATGTATTGGTGATAACTAATGGGCTGTGTTCTTTTTCTTTAGATTTGCCGACGTCGCTTGCGCCAGCTGGTTAAGGATATCTGAAAGGACCAGACGATCCCACCGACACCCAAAGGTATGAGAAAAGGACGCCTTCTCTAAGCCCTAACACGATTGTTGTCGAATGCCTCCGGCGCGATGTGCCGTGGTATCAATCTTGTCTTCCTTTTCCCTCATGAAAAATATGTACATTCTAAACATAAAGGAATATGCTTCGAGCAGTTCTTACCACTAGCGACCAACGACAAGAACCCCTACCCTTCTGCTCTCAAATCAGAACTCAAAAATTTACTTTCAGAAAAAAACAGATTTCAAAAATTTACAAATTTTACATTCTATTTATACTACTTTTCCACGTGGCCATCGATGCCATGTTCCATTGTCCAATCATCAGCTGGCGCATGTGCTTCTATTGTGTCGCATCTTTACAGGGATCGAGCCATTAGTGCTCGGGTAATTAGCGCTTCTCTGGTTTGGTTTTCTTTTTTATTATTGTCCAGCGTCTGGTGGTTTGGTTTTTTCTCTCCCTCGGTGCGACGTCTTCGCACGATAGCTTTTATTTGTGGATCGGCGCGTGTTCCTAGAAATCCAACGATGTTATTTTACATGCGGCGTCTTCGGTATTTCATGATGTGTCCATTTAGCGTCTCTCCTTGACATGGAATGACGCGTAGGTAACAATCTCCCCCGCAGTGCGAAGCACTCTTTCCTACGATAGTGACGTCGTCTGTTCTGCCTATTTAGGCCGATGCGTTGATTGCGGATCTCTCTCTGGCCACGTGGTTCTAGCATTGCCAAATATAACAGTGGTTTGTTTCGTTTCCGCTAAAACATTCACCGGCGATATCACAGTGCGCGGTTGTAAATTTAGTCGATATCTATATTTTTCGACTCTTGATGCTATTGTAGACGGTGATTGGTCATTGGAGTTCTGGTTATAGTGACGGTCACCGCTTCGCGGTCGTTGAAAATTGTAGCGGTCACCACCATCCCAACTGCTATCACCAATAACCCTTCTCTGCTAAGGGCGATTATGATTTCGGTCGTAATGACGATCTTCGATAAAACTACCGTATCGGCCACGGTTCGCAAGACAATCATTATATCCCCTATTCATTCCACCACCACATTTTCTGGGTCGTTGCTGGGAGTTCTGTTTTTGGTGCGTTATAGCCCCACGATTTTTTCTAACTTATATCGGGAATTGACCAGTTTGTCATTGGCGTCCTTGTGCTATCCTTCTGGGTCAAGTCCAATATCATAGTCACCATCGCTAAACGCGTGTAATTGGCCGTGTTCTGCCTTGAATGATAGGCATCGTTTGATCCTCAATTCCTTGTAGGGACACCTCCTTTACATACCTGGTCCAGGCACCCCTCTCCTCTTCCTGGATCCTCCATCCCATCCGATTTTGGTACGCTATATGTTCTGTATAAGCTTATTCTCTTGAATGAGCACTGGTGTTGCGAGTCCCAATGGGTCGAAAGTGGGCACAACCGCGCTAGTGATTTCCCTTTTGGTAGGGATGCTTTTCCCGTTGAGAATTCCGGAGGGAGTGGACCGAAACGTTGCGCTGAAAGCCAGTGTGTCTTCGGTCGTACCCTACCTGTGTCCGAGGTTGTTTTCCTCCTTTGTCAATCCAGTAGGTCTTTTGGGGTTGCTTGAGCGCTTCTCGTATGCCTTCTACACCGATCTTCTCTGAGAAAGCCTTCTCATTGCTTCGGCTAGGTCTCGGATGTCACTCTTCTCTAAGTAATTGTGATCCAGTATCATCTTCTCTTCATCAATCGGTTTCGGTTGGTTGTGCCATGATTCGAATTGGGTGTGTTGAGGCTCTTCGTCGGCCTCGTCCCCCGCTTCTGAACTCGCTTCCGAACTTGCTTCCATTATTGCAAGTTCCGCCCTAGCCAGCTTTGCTTTTCGAGCTCTCGCTTTGTGGCCGCCATTGCTGCGCAGCCTTCGCTCCTGCGATCGGGTTGATCGTGAGTCTGTGGCGTTTCTAACAGATGCACGCACAGCATACAAGCAAATAGTGAAGAACAACACAGAAAGAAAATCGAATAAGCAAAAAGCATCAGCCGTATACCAAACAATAACATAGCAATTCCACATCAGTTGAGTGTACTTGAGAATAACGATCGAATTCGTACACGCGGTAGTGGCCTGCTGTGTTGAGCATTGGTTCAGTCCTTTAGTGATTCTAACCGTCGTAGCGTCGGTTCGAATCACACGTTCTTCAATATCGTCGCAAACGCTATACCATACCAAATATTAAATTAATTTAGAGGTTAATTCATATTTGGCAGGTGATTGAATTAGGTGTGATTCATCCGGTTGATTGGGGTGTGGGGCTCGAGAAGTCTTCTATCTGGTCTTGCGCCAGTGTTACACCGTCTTTCTTCTAATGTTTACTAATGTAATGAAAAGTATTTTGTAAGATGATTAATCTAATGGGTGCAATGAATATCTTGTAGTATAACTTGTTGTGGCTGCGCCAATATAATGTAATTAGGTGTTGTCAGCAATGCAATTTAAAGATGTAAAGAGTTGAACTGTAATTATTTTGTGTTATATATAGATTGTTCTGTATAAGCTTTTAGGGAACGCTAATTAATTTTTGGGTAGAATAAATAATGTGGTGTATGAATTGTGTATATTATGTAGAATGAATTGTATAGAATGTCGTTTCGAAAACTCGCCAATTGAAAAGTGAAAACCGGGATGAGGGGGCGCGGCTGCCTAATCGAAGTATAATTTAATTTCATTCGATAATTTTTGCATTGTGTGTTTATTTATCACACTTAGATCATTTAAGTTTCCTATCTTCAATGCAGCTGAGTGTATGCCTTGCCAAAATAAGGGCGACGGACGAGTTACTCACGTAACACCAGCAATAGTCGGTAGTTCCTCTCTACCAGTATGCAGGGTGGCGAGTTCTCCCTTAAAATGCGTGGGGCCGCCTCTTCTTCTCTGTGGACAGCTGGTACGATGCGGATTACCTCGGGGTGGGTAATCGATGCTCCTCCAATAAGGCGCACTGGCCCCCTCTTCAGTTTGGACAATCTGGTAGCGGGCATTCTTGTAGCTACCAAGATCCGGCTCGAAGGACCAAAAATAGTTGGAGATAGTTGGTGGACTGCATACTTTTTCTTCAGATTTTCCGACGTCGCTCGCACCAACTGGTTAAGGATACCCGAAAACACAAGAAGAAACCCACCGACACCCAAAGGTATGAGATTAGAACGCCTTCTCTCTAAGCGCTAACACGTTTACTATCGAATGCCTTCGGCGCGATGTGCCATGGTATCAATTTGATCTTCCTTTTGCCTCGCGAGGCCTGACGGAGTCTTGAAGTTGTTAACCCTTTTTTATGTTAAGTCGCATAAAAAAAAATTACATATTAATGGATATTTATAATTTTACGACGAGACATAAATTCACATGTGTAGAATAATATGTGAACATTTTAGCCCGTTAGTTTTTTCGTAATCAAGTCAAGGAGGACGAAAAACGTTGTTTCGAGTTTTTTTGTTAGAATTTTGCTGAAAATTGGAAAAAAATGTATTCTTACCCTCGATCAGCGATGTTGATAAAATGTTGTATATTATTTCTAATGGTATCTAGTATATAAAACTGATTTTTTTTTGAAAATCGATTTTTGAAAAAAATAGAACCATGTTGAGTCCCAGTGCGTTTACTGGGCACGATTCGAAGCGAACGAACGAAATGACAGTCGTTACCAACACGTCAAAGAGATAAGACGTATACCTGACAACAGGAGAAAGCAAAAGAAAAGAAAAAAAAAATAAATAAATAAATTCGTCGCGCGAGTGTAAGTGAACGAGTGTGGATTACACAGTGTGGCCGCCACTTAGAGCGGTTGTTTAAAAAATAAAAAAAATAAAAATAAAAAAATAAAAAATTATGGAAGCAAACAAAGTGCTAAAGACCTCGTCGCCTTTCATGAAAGGGGGCCAGGCAGACCTGAAAGCGATGACACGGAGCCGACTCGAGCGACAGCCGAGTATTATAACAAAGCGGCACAAGCCAAATTCAGACGGCGAAAAAAATGGAAAAGGAAAGAAAAACGAATACACTGGCGCAGGTAACCAATTCAACGAATTGGTTGACCTTGACCTAAGTGAAATCGAATTACCTGCTGAGGAAGAAAACAATATCACAGGTACTGCAACAGATCCGGCGGAATTAGAAAAAATCCCTGCGGATATTGACACAAAAAAAGAGGAACTCAATAAACAAAGAGAAGCAATCCTCAAATTAAAAGACCTGGTGCAGCGACAACAAAGCCAAGAAAATACAACAGCACAACGGAAAAATCAGGAACAACATCATGAAGCAAACAAAAGGCAGCAAACAAAGGAGATGCAGAAGCAGCAAACAAACCAGCACATCGTAACCAACAAAAAGGAAAAGGCGCCGCCTATAATACTTACGTCCATGGAAACAAAGGACGTTATAAAATTAGGTGAGTTAACCTGCAAACATTTCAAAACAAAAAAAATTAATAATTCTAAAATAAAATTAATGTGCGATGATATTGAAGGTTATCGCAAAGTAATGACTGCTTTGGGTAGGACAAAAAGCGAGTACTACACGTACACCCCGAAATCGGAGAAAATAGTCTCCATGCTCCTAAAAGGCGTTGATCCATGTTTTTCCCCTGAGGAGGTATTCGAGGAATTAAAAAATGTCGAAACCGACAATTTAAAATTTACAGGTGTAAAACCCTTCTCTACCGCCAACTCCAGAAAACGCAATTGCAAATTGCCTTTCTTTATTGTATCACTGAGTCCCAACAGTAAAGTTGATGCTCTCCGATACATCAAACACATCAACCACCAAATAATAAGTTGGGAAAAAATTAGAAAAATCGATCGCGTATTGCAGTGTATGCGTTGTCAACGCTTCGGGCACGCGGCATCAAACTGCTACATGCAATTTAGGTGCGTAAAGTGCCTCTCCGACCATATCATTGGTGAATGCCCCTTGGGCAAGGAACAGCTTCCAGATAGGAAAACACTGTCCTGTGTCCTCTGTAAAAATACAGGTCACACTGCTAATTTTAGAGGATGTCCTAAATTTCAACATATGAAATTAAAATTGGAATCCAAAAAGAAACAAGTTGAAGAAGAGAAAAAAATGAAAACTGGTTCTTACAACAATTTCGTGGCTCCTTGTGTGTCATATGCACAAATGGCCGGTGCTCCAAAGCAACCAGCATCCATGGAACATACATATAGTAATGGGAAAATGCCTGCACCAGAGGCACATTCAGAAATAATAACAATGTTATTAACCATGCAAGGACAATTTGCCGAATTTCAAAGAACACTGACTGAACAAAGAGCACGAATAGATACTCTCTATTCAACCCTGTTCTCAAATAAATCTCCACATCAAAATCTTCAACCCTCCGTCTGAACTTAACCTAAAAATTATAGCTGTGAATGTAAATTCACTAGTCCACATCGAAAGAAGGGATAATTTAGGCAATCTGCTCCAAGCCGAATGCCCAGATGTGCTCTTGGCTAGCGAAACTAAGCTAAACCAAAGGCACAAAATGGGCTACAAAAATTATAACATAATTAGACAAGATCGACCACACTCTACTCGAGGGGGTGGGGTCGCTATCTTAGTTAAGAAAGGTCTTCACCATAAGGTCGTTTACAGCACGGAAGTACACAAATTCCAGGTGCTAGAGGCATGCATTATAGACATTCCGCTAAAAAGTCAAAGACATCTATATATAGTCACTGCTTACGCTCCTGAATCTGTTCAAGGTACCCAATTTATCAGTGAAATCGATACGCTTTTCCGAAGTCTCAAGTTAGATTTGGAAAACAATTACTTTTTAATGGAAGGTGATTTTAAACGCCAAGCACAGTGCCTGGGGCAATCTGACCTCGAACACCAGAGGCAATGCCTTGTTTGATTGGTGGCAAACAAATGCGATAGAGCATAAACTAGAATTGTACGCTACAAGTACACCGTCTTATCCAAGAGGTAACTCCTCCCTGGATTTACTTATGACAGATGATCGAATTCAGTTACCAGATACCGAGATAACTACTCGAAATTGTCTTCGCACAATTGAGTACGATAGCGATCATTGCGGACTTGGAGCCGTAATACACGTGCCAAACGAGTACCATCTACTTGAGCAGTACGACCAGGTACACTCTTTCGATTTCCGAAAAGCACATTGGTCGCGTTTCGATCGCGTAGTAAAAAGAGAAATACGCAACATTGGCATAGACCCACCGACTAATAGAAACCTCCGTAATGATGAAATCAATCATTACCTCCTAACTATGAACGATATTGTTACTAACACAATGAATCGTTCCATCCCCAAAGTAGCTCATATGGATGGCTATACCCACCGATACAGAAATGCAACTATCGATGCTTTGTATAGGTAAAAGAGCAACCTGCTCGCAAAGCTGAAATTGTGCTATAGGCAGTTCAGTGACCCAAAGAGCAATGAAATCAAAACAATCATGTCCTTGATTAAAAATCTTCAAAAACTGATCCGGGATAATTACCGAGCAGTAATAAATGAGGAGTGGAGCAACAGAATTCGAGCTGTCCAACCAAACGGACCGAACATGTTTTCACAAATCAAGAAAATATGTCGAAGAAAAGATCACAATCACATTCCCTGTCTCCGAATTCCACGGACTCCCGAGAATTGTCAGATAATGCTGAGCGCAGGACTCACCTTAGAGCACATCAACTCCAATGATGAAGTAATAGTAGTCGAAGATCCGCAAAAGAAAGCGAATTCAATTGGAGCCTGTTTCGAAGCAGTGTACAGAGTTAACGAATCAGTTCATGTTAACACTGAAATTGAAAGCAATGCCCGTCAAAGACATTACTCGCTGCGCAATCAACTTCACAACTGGCGATCCGAAAACCGTAGTTTCATCACATTCGGCGAAAATAATAGGGCGGATTCTCCCGTCAGAAATGAAAATACAAATATGTTTGTGCCCAAGGATGAACTTAGAAACATACTTAGCTCAATAAAAAATAAGAAATCATCTGGAATAGATAGCATTCCAAATGTGGTTCTAAGGCATTTGCCTTTCGAAGCAGTGAACATATACACTATTTTGTTTAACAACGCTCTAAACAATGCACACTATCCAACCCATTGGAAGACTGCAGTAGTCCACCCTATCCCCAAAAAGGGTAAGGAGAAGAGCAATCCAGCTAATCTGCGCTCGATCAGCGTGCTTCCCAACATCAGCAAGGTATTCGAAAAAATTATAAACAAAGCACTGATAGGTTGGTGTGATGAAAACGATATCATCCCCAACAACCAGTTTGGCTTTCGAGCGCGACATGATACAGTTCATGCAGCGACGAAACTTGTTTCCGATATACAGTGGAACAAGGCAAAGCGACAATGTACAGGCGCCTGCTTGGTTGACTTTGAAAAGGCTTTCGACACCGTATGGTTAGAAGGACTTGTCTATAAGTTAACAAACCTGGGTATGCCGCAATATCTGCTATACATTATTTATGATATGATAATGGACAAACATTTTGTGGTGAAATGCGGGGACATACTCTCCAACAAGACCTTCCAAATTAAAAATGGCTTACAGCAGGGAGCTGTGAATTCTCCCATTCTATTCAATATTTACACTAGTGATCTAGTGAGTTCTCTCGAAAACGCCATTGCGTACGCCAATGACATAGTGGTGTACAAAGCAGGAGGAAAAATAGACGACATCAATAGGCACCTTCAAGATGACTTCAACAAATTAAAACAATTTTGCGACGACTGGAAATTAAAATTTAATTTCCAGAAAACCGAGACTATTCATTTTAGAACGCCCCTGTCCAGGGCCTCGAGGGATACAAAATACAACTGGAAACACTTCTCTATTGTAGGTAATAATAACCTTCCACTGCAAGTGAAAACTGTAGTTAGATACTTTGGTATCTGTCTAGACCAGTATTTATATTTTGACAAGCACGTAGCAGCGTCCCTCTCCGCAACTAAAAGCGCATATTCTATGACAAGAAGTCTATTCCGGAGTAGTCTTCTTGACCCCAGAGTCAAAATAATTTCGTACTCGGCATTCATCCGACCAGTTTTGATTTATGGCTGTCCAGTATGGTATAATATATCTCCACTTTATATGGAGAAGTTTCGTGTGTTCGAACGGCAGTGTTTGCGTTCCTGCCTCGGACTTTATAGAACACCAGAGTCGCAATACAAAAAATTCTATCCCAACAAAATCCTGTATAACAAATCAGGGTTAAATAGTATAGACAATTTCATAATTAAAATTATTCGTGGTCACACAGCAAGGGCAATGTGCAGTGACAATAATCTTATCGCGGGAGCATTCTATCCCAATGATATGTATCTGGAGAATACCCTCCAGAATGGGTTTATTCCCCCAGAAGCGTTCCCTTTCTTGGATCAAAAAGGCCTTATCCAAGACGTGCATGGAGTCCCGATTATTTACCACGCTTTTCGTGGTGCCAGGGACAAACGAATTCTCCATGATAGTGATATCTCCAATGCCCCAGACTGCATGCGTTTTAGCACGGCGATCAGTGAAAGAGATAAATCAGCCAAAGATCGAACATCTCCCAAATGGTGGTGGCTTCTCAACGAGGAGGGACTTCACTTCCTCAGATATAGTATACCTCTCAAGAGCAACGCTCTCCTTCCTCTTGTCCCCCTCCCCCTTTCCTCCTTTCCCCATTACTTTCATTTTTATTTCATTTTTTATTTCTTATTTTATGTTTTATTCGTTTTGTTTTGAAGTTTTTGATTGTTATAATAAAAAAAAAAAAAATAAAAAAAATTGTAAGAATAATGTATACATATAGATGTAAACGAGGAGTCCCTCTAATATATGACTTATTTCATATATATATATATATATATATATATATATATATATATATATATATATACATAAGAAACAAAAAAAAAAAGATGTACGCCGAAAGGCATATATAAAAATCAAGTTGTAATGTGTAATTTAGAGAGCTCGCATAGAGCCAGTAAGTTAATTTAAGGACTGTGATTGTAGAAAAGGGTTTAACATTTACCCCTAATATTATACATGTAAAAAGAATTAGGAAAATAAATGTGGTTTAAAAACTAAAAAAAAAAAAATAAACGAACGAAATGACACGTTTGAGAAATTTTATATTTTTCGTTAATTGGCTCGAGTGTTATTTAACAGTTAAAACTACATCAAATCGAACGAATTGATTTAATTAACTTTCAACGAATAACGAATTCTTCTACAACGAACAACGAATTACGAATCAAAAAACACAAACAAACTTACATATTTCATGACAACTAAAAAATGGCAGTAACGAACACAAAAAAGTGCTGCCAAGCATGCAGGTAATTACAATTATAACAACTTATTCGATAACAATTACAACAATTAATTCAAAATTCCGCCATTTTTTGCGTGGCCAAAATACTTGATTTTACTACTATATAGCGAATTACTTATATTTTAATAAGAATTTTGAATTTTTTGCTTCAAACGTTTCAGGGCTGGGAAATCATGTCAAGCAATTTTAAACTGGGTTGTCTTCAGTTTGTCCTATCTCCGCCATATCAGCTTTGAAAAATAAAATAAAAAAAATGTTTGTATTGTGACGCATATGACAATCAGTACTGCATGTACAACGGAGAACCCCGACCTGACATGAAGTGAAGAACAAGGAGTCATCGAGAAATCATCGAGCCCATGGGCTTCGCCGGTAGTGCTCGTCAAGAAGAAGGATGGGACAGCCAGATTTTGTGTTGACTACCGCCGGTTAAACGACGTTACGAAGAAAGACAGTTACCCACTTCCTCGAATCGACAACACACTAGATACCCTTTCTGGAGCTCAGTGGTTCTCAACATTGGACCTAAAAAGCGGTTACTGGCAAGTGGAAGTGAAGGAGGAGGACAAGGAGAAGACAGCGTTTACTACCGGAAACGGACTTTATCAATTCAACGTGATGCCTTTTGGATTGTGTAATGCCCCAGCAACGTTCGAACGATTAATGGAAAATGTTCTACGAGGACTTACATGGAAGACGTGTCTTGTGTACTTGGACGATATCATCGTTGTTGGAAGGAATTTACCAGAACACATCAATAATCGTGCTCCGTCTTCGGACGACTAAGACATGCCAACTTAAAGCTCAATTCGAAGAAATGTGAGGTCTTCCAAAGGAGAGTAAAATTTCTGGGACACATCGTTTCATCTGCAGGAGTTCAAACGGATCCTGATAAGATAGCAGCCGTCCGAGAGTGACCTACTCCAGAAGACAAGCAGCAGTTGAGAAGCTTTATGTGATTAGCCACATATTACCGACGGTTTGTTAAAGGTTTTGCCAACGTGGCTAGAACCCTACACAAACTAACGGGTAAAGACAAGAAATTCAATTGGACAGAAAAGTGTGAGGCTGCATTCAACACATTGAAGGCCGACTTATGTAAGACACCAACATTGGCATTCCCAAGAGCGGATTGCCCAATTATATTGGATACTGATGGAAGTAACACAGGAATCGGAACAGTGTTGTCACAGGTAGTCGATGGTAAAGAGAGAGTTGTCGCATATTATAGTCGAGTTATATCTAAGCCAGAGAGAAATTACTGCGCAACAAGAAAGGAACTGCTGGCTGTCGTAGAAGCCGTTAAGAATTTCCATAAATACCTCTACGGACGTCGATTCCACATTCGGACGGATCATGCCGCCCTGAAATGGTTGCTAAATTTTAAGAATCCGGAAGGACAAATAGCTCGATGGATCGAACGACTTCAAACGTACGATTTCCAAATTTCCCACCGTCAAGGGAAGGTGCATAACAACGCTGATGCTCTATCAAGAAGACCATGTAAGCTAGATTGTAAACATTGTCATAGAGCGGAAGATAAAGAAGAGGCGTACGACCTGCGAAATGTACAAGTAGAAGTACTAGATGGGTGGACGAGTGATGCTATACGCGCAGCTCAACTTCAGGATGAAGATATGTCGCTAATTCTGGAATACAAAGAAAAGAACGAGCGGGCAACTTGGAACAATATTTCCGACAAGAGTGGAACATTTAAGGCATATTGGGCACAATGGAATTCCTTGCTGGTGGAAGATGGTATTCTTAAGCGTAAATGGGAAGCCGCGGACGGAAAATCCCATCGAATGCAGATTCTAGTCCCACCATCAAAAGTGAAAGATGTTCTAACAGAAATGAACAACGGGGCCTCCGGTGGACATTTGGGAGTTAATAAGACACTTTCAAAATTACGATCTCGTTTTTACTGGCTTCACATGAGAGATGACGTCGAGTCTTGGTGTAGGAAGTGCACAACTTGCACTGCGACCAAAGGACCACAAGTGGGTGCCCCTTTCGAGCGAATTGCGATTGTTATCTCAGGACCATTCCCAAAAACAAACGACAACAACAAATGCATGTTGGTTATCATGGATTACTTCAGCAAGTGGGTAGAAGTCCTTCCAATTCCAAACCAAGAAGCAACAACCGTCATTGAGCAGCTAATCAATAATTGGATCAGCAGATATGGAGTTCCCTGTGAGCTTCATTCCGATCAAGGCCGAAATTTCGAATTACAGATATTTCAAGGCATCTGTGTGGCACTGGGCGTAAGGAAAACCAGGACGACACCCTTACATCCGCAGTCAGACGGAATGGTCGAAAGGTTCAACCGAACAATGAAAGAGTACTTATCGAAAGTCGTTAGTGATCACCAAAGAGATTGGGACAAATATGTACAAACCTTTCTCATGAGCTATAGATCGGCTAATCACGATACGACGGGCCATTCTCCAGCAAAAATTATATTTGGACGGGAGATACGATTACCTGCCGATCTGCGATTCGGAATACCTCCAGACGCCATAGACAAGACCGAAGACTACGTAGCCGAATGGAGAAATCGCCTCGATGAGATTCATCATTTGGTTCGAAAGCAAATCAAGGTATCCAGTGACAGGATGAAAACAAGGTACGACGTTCGAGCCAAGGCATCCGGATGTAATGCAGGCGATAACGTATGGCTTTATAACCCTCATCGGCAAAAAGGAAGGTCTCCGAAGTTGCAGCAACATTGGGAAGGACCGTACTAGATTCTCACAAGAATTAACGACGTTGTCTATATGATTCAGCGAAGACCGAACGCCAAGATGGTACATCGTGACCGACTGGCGACTTTTGTTAACTCAGAAGACCAGTGAACTTAGTTCGGGACGAACTAATCTAGGCGGAGGGTAGTGTGACGCATATGACAATCAGTACTGGCATCTTCGAGAAAGTCCGAAACAAAGTACTAGATTGTTTTAGGAAGTACTGGAAAACTGGAATAGAACATTCAAGACTATGGAACGGACGGAAACGATACACCAAATCAGAATGAGGAAAAACGGTATAAATACGTCGCACGCAGATCGGGAGGAGATATAAGTAATACAGTGAAGTAAGCGATAAGTCTCGAGTGAGAAGTAAGCAGTAAAAGACGCGATAAGTACGGAAGCGATAAGTAAAGAAATCGTTAAGTGCACGGTATAAGTAACGGTTGTATTACGCACTAATAAAGTGTTATATTAATTCATAATCGATTTAACGGCTCTTATTTATTTTAAAATAATTAATCCAGCGAACCCTAAGCTCGCTACAGTATACATTAATCACATTTTGTATACATTAATCTATCAAATTAGCAGGTTGTTAAAATAAATTAAAAATATACCCAGAAGAACCAGACTGCCCCCTTAAGGCTTTACAGATGCCAGCCTCCGAATTTGATATGGGCATTAGAAACGGGATTGAAGCGAAAGTCGCTGAGTAAATTTAGCTGAAAACCGAACATTTAGTGGAGTTCAATAGAGAGAATTTTCTGTACCGAAAAAGGAGTTTTGAGCCAACCTTCAACCAACTTCACTCCTATCTAACTTAGGGAAAATACTGGAATATTTCTCCAGAAATTAACAGACACACAAACGAAATTGAGTGCTCTTCGTAAACTACATGCCGCCTTTTGACAGTATCTAGAAGGAATGGCTGGTATATAAGGTTAAAGAAACCAATTTCCGTCTTTATAAGATAAATACTATTGGAGATAAGGAGCACGGTGTTATCAAAAACTTACTTCGCAAACACTTTAAAAATGATTGGGAAACATCCTGTTACCTAATCTCAACAGGAGCAACCAACAGGAGACGCAACGGGAAACTTCTCACTCCAGAATCCAACGACTTCCCACCGCCTTACTACAAAAAATTAATCCTCGACACAAACAGGGTCTCAAGTTTATCTCCAGTAACCGTTTCACTAGGTGCCGTGCCTCTTGTGTTTATTAAAACAAAACAAAAAATATAAAATATCTAAATTAAAATAAACACGCCAATCCGCAACAAAAAATCCCAAACTTAATATCGGCAATGTCAAATTAGGATTTAGATTGTATATAGCTGTAAATGATTATTATATATTAGTTGTATTAGTCGCATATGTTATGGAGTAACGCAAAAGAAAGCAATAGTTATTAAAAAAAGACAATGATAAACTAAAACATGTTGGCAAACAACATAACTAAATCTCTGTAGCAATTTGTAAACATTAAAAAGACAACTCAGTAAATATACTGTCATTATAATGTTTTACTAAATTGAAGGATCATTTTCTCGTCGAGGGATCTTAGCAAAAAGAAATTTAGCTACTTCATCGGCAGTTAATAATTTTTTATTTAATGTTACTAATAAATGGATAAGGCGAGTCACGGACACTTTCAAGATGATGTAGAGAACAGATTCCACGTATTCGAGAATAAAGTTTTATGAAGTCCCTTTTTGGGGCTAAATATGACGAGGACGCTGGACAATGGAGGAAGCTCCACAAGCGTGAACTAGAATAGCTATACCTCGAACCAACAATACTGAGAATCATCAGGTTGTGAAGATTAAGATAGGCCGGATATGTGACAAAAACCAGCAACGACAGAACCGTCCACCGAATTTTTAACAGAAGACCAATGGGAAATACCCAGTGGGAAGGACGCGATTGAGAAGCGAGGAAATGAGGTATCGTATAAATATGTGGCCGTATAGCACCGAATATTGAATCTAATTCATTTACTAATGCTATACTTTTTAGACAGAATAATCTACAAACAAACGTTGGGAGATCAGCAGCTGTAGTAGAAGGAGGGAATAATTTCAGAAATCTTACTTGTCATAGTTATAAATAACTCGGGGCTTGAGATATTGCAATAGCATCGTGATATGATTGTTTCATACTTCCTGGACTGATTTTAGAGGAAGAGGGCAATATTATTCCTTTACCGATTTTTATTTTTCAGAATTATTAATTTTCGAATTTTGAATTCGGTCTATTAAACCTTACATATGTTTTGTGTGAAGTTTTTTTTTACACTAACGCGTGTACAAAAGGGAATTTTGAGGGAATAAGTTTCACTGCTTGTTTTTTTAAGTAACGGTTGTATTACGCACTAATAAAGTGTTATATTAATTCATAATCGATTTAACGGCTCTTATTTATTTTAAAATAATTAATCCAGCGAACCCTAAGCTCGCTACAGTATACATTAATCATATTTTGTATACATTAATCTATCAAACATTTTGCATCCTATCGAGCACGTATAGCGCAGTTTTGGATGCGCCTGACCAAATATGGGGGTTGAATTTCATTTTGGGTCGAATGTGTACGTCTTGTAAAAAGTGGCCAGGTTGGGTAGAGTGAAGTATTTTTTACATCTCTTAAGGAACCCCATACATTTGGTTACTCTTTTCGCAGTTTCAAATATGTGGTGGTCGCTCCAATTAAGAGTCGAATTAATTCGAGCGCAGAGTATTGAGCTTCGTCGATGCATGTGCCGTTCATCGACATTATATTTACTTTGGGGTTCACCTTTGAGGACAAAAGGCAGCACTGAGTTTTTAAGGCATTTAATTCTATTCGGTTAGATAAAGTTGGGTTTAGTTTGGTCCAAGATAGTATAACCTAATATCTTCTATTTTTAAATATGCGTTTACAATAATATTTTGTTGAGTTAACCGTTGTGAGCAAAGTGATTTATTTAGATCTTTTCGGATAGCCAATTTATAACCATAATATTGAGTTAGATTTGTACGTTTTTTAATATCGTTGAAATGAACAAGATATAAACTTCAACCAAAGTAACAATAATATTAAAGGATCCGCATGTAAAGAATTTAATTAATGTAATTGAAATTCATTAGTTTCTTTTGGATAAACACGTAGATCAATTTTTTCATTTATCGCTCCGTATTTTGTTAAATTACATGCTGGTTTGTTATATACTGACACGTTGTCTCGAAGATCTGTATGGAAATTTGTGGCGTTTTTAACAGATATACACACAATATACAAGCAAATAGTGAAAAACACTAAAAGAAAATCGAATAAGAAAATGCATCAGCCGTATACCAAGCAATAGCATAGCAATTCCACCACAGTTGAGTGTACTTGAGTTTAGGATTCGAATTAGTACACGCGAATATTTTTTTAAATCTATTTCATACACATTTTTATTCATTATCGGTTGTAATATTTTTTTTCTTATTGGAAATCCGCATTTATTTCATTCACAACCAGAACTGTTTTTTCTCTTATGTACGACTAAATGCATCTTCCCTTTTACAACTATCGTTTTTTTATTGACTTGTTTTGTATTTGTATAATACAAAACTATCCACCACCCAATGTATGCTCGGTGGTCTTGGAGAAGAAACTTCAGGAACAATGTGTAGCGACACTGGTCCACGTTTGCTGCAACAATATCTATAAAAATGTTTAAGTAAAAGGATTACCTTTGGTCTTTAAGCCCAAACTTTAGCCGTGAGAGAATTGAAACACTGGTGTTTCCAATTTATAGAAGAAAAAATTGACTTTATTTCTTTTGATTATTCAGATTGATTTAGATTAGAACTGTATCCATCAATGGTCACGAAAAAAAAAAAGAGATTAAACATAAAAGCTGGTTGTCAAGTGACAACCAACAGAATCCATAAATGTCAGCCGATTGCTGACATTGCTTCGGTGATGCCACATATCTGATTCAGTTCAGGTGGTGCCACAATTAATTTAATTGCGAATTCGCCGGATGGTTAAAAGGCGAATCGGCAACATTCCGCCCGCCTTCGCCAATCATTGGCGAATCGTCTGGCTCCAGAGGGTAGTCGTCCGGAGCTGGGTCGGGGGATCTGATGAATGGTCCCGAAGGGGTATTTCCTCCAATGGAAGAATGCCGATTTTGGCTATGGTACTGCTTGTCATGGAACTGGCCACGCGATCCGGGTTAGAGTTGTAAGTTCGCAACCCACGATCGGTAACCACGTGATGGTTGGGACTCGGTCGGTCCCTGGATACTGAGGAGCGCCGCCCGCCAATCAGGGCATTGCACGTTCCGTGATTGATGGTGGTAGCTGAATAGTGCCTCAATCTGATCTCCGGGGTAGACGTCGCCAATGTCTTCTATTTGTCCTCTGCGGGGAACTGTCATCAGTCGTATGGTCGACCAGCTCTTCTGGGTTGGAGTTGTAAATTCGCAACCGCCAAGAACCGGTCATGTAGGGGCTGCTAACAGGACTGATCACTTTTACCCTGGATGCTTTGATGGGTGCTGCGGTTGGCACATGCAGCAAGGTAAGATGTCTTCGATTGCATCGTCGGTACCCCTTGTTGGGGGAGCAGTCGCCTATGAGGTGGCGATCCAAGCAGTTTAGACACAGTTTCCTTTTTCGTGCGACAGACTTCCGATGAACAGGTGTGAGGAAGCGAAAACCCTCGCAAACGTAAATGTAGTGGTACGCTTCACAGAACATGCATGGCGATCGTCTTCGTGGGGGCTTCGGCGGTGGTACGTGCATCCGAATAATGGTCGGGTTGATCTCTGTGCAGGCGGGACTTCGGTCAGCGGCCTGTTGATGCTCACTGACTTGGGAATGGTATGGCTTCTGTTCCGCTGACTTGGTGGTGAATGTTTGCGGATGCATTCGCCAATCATTGGCGAATCCGTTTGTGCTAGGAGCCGGAGGTCCAGGGCCGTGGACTTCTAGTGATGCGGATGTGTGAAGAGAGCCGTCCGGCCTGAATTGGTGATGGTCGACAGATTGGTGACGACAAGAGTTCCGTCGTCGATGTTCGGTACCTTTTCCCACAGAACTGACCATTTGATCTGGGTTAGAGTTGTAAATTCGCAGCCCACGAACAATGACCACGTAATGGCTGGTGGTCGAAAGTACGGAAAGAAACTTACCGATGGGATGTGGCATTTGGCATGTGAGTCCGCAACGTAGAGTTTGATGTGACTTCTTCCATGGCACCGTCCGCGGGTCCTGGCGAAATGACAGGTGCGGACCCAGTGCCTACTGGGCTGAGACACGTACCGTCTCTTCTTGGTTACTGAAAGGCATGCTGGTTGAATCTTGAATGATAGGGGATGCCGCCCGCCAAGCAGGGCATTGCGATCTCCTATCCACATTGGGGAGGCTACATGTGTTAGCCGTCGTCCTTGATTATTGTCCTTGGCCGGAGGTTGGTCACCCGGTGTCTCGGTTTGGTTGCTTTTATTATTTGAAGTTGCTGCGAGACCATCGGTTGATAGAAGATTTCTATCCGAGTTGTAACACGAATTACAATTGGTTGGGTCGATTGACATCACCGATTGGTTGGTACATGACAAATGCGTTTGGCCTGCTCCTCGGCCAGTTCCTGGTGAATGTTTCTGCTGATGTTTCGGTAGTTGTTGCTGGTGAGACTGACTATTAAAAGGATTTTGTACTTGATCATGGTCACTGGTGACATTGGGTGTGGCTACTGTTGCTGGGACAGTTGATGGCGTCTTCGTGAAATGCAATGGTTCAAGGTGGACCAGTTCCTCTGGGTCGGAGTTGTAAGTTCCCAACCCACGAGGACCGATCAGGTGCTTCTTCACTGGGTGTGTGTGTGGTTCCTTAACCGCGTGGTTGGCCGCGACTTCTGGCAACTGTACTGAGGGCACTTCGCTAATGTCGAGCTGATCGGCATGGTCCACAGTAGTTGAGGAGACTGGTCGAGCGCAAACTGGGCCTCGAGCAGCCTCGGTAGTCTTTTATTAGCTTGATCGGCGCTGTTTGCCTTAACTGAGGAGACTGGGTCGAGCGCAAGCTGAGCCTCGAACAGTCTCGTTGATTTGGCATAATTGCCTTGATCGGCGGGTTTCTCTGAATCAGGCTTCCTTCCTTCTTGGGGTGCATCGGGTTTCGTGTCATCTCTCTTCGGTGGTGCTGGTGCACTGGCAGCTGATGGTACATTCATCCTGAACTCAGCCTTCCTTTTTAGTGTAGTGTCAGCGATGGGTGCTGTTACAGTTTTCACTTCTTTCACTTCGGCAGCACCCTTGGCTGGCTTTCCGGTCCCTTTTTTTTTTCTTTTTTTTTTTTTTTTGGTTCGGTAGGAAGGTGGAAATCTTCAAAAGATACCTCTAGACCGATCCAGGGGCATGCCGGGTTTTTACCGACTAAAACCACCTCTCGCCAGGCTCATATTCCCGTTGATACCCGCGG
Organism: Microdon myrmicae; assembly: GCA_963931805.1. Taxonomy (NCBI): domain Eukaryota; kingdom Metazoa; phylum Arthropoda; class Insecta; order Diptera; family Syrphidae; genus Microdon; species Microdon myrmicae. Next base: position 1,363,378 of record OZ007497.1, on the reverse strand, counting down.
AACTTTCTTTTAGATATTCCATCACGGGGCGGGACGGAGTTTACCTGTTACTCCGCTCGTCACGTCGCAACTGCTGCATCATTTCACAGAGAATACCACTGGTTACGGACCATGCCTGTTTTGAACTAAGCATGTATTCTATTACTCCAGCCGGAGTTACTGTCCGTCTCGTGTGTTCCCCCAAAATCGTTCGTGTGGTCTCGAATCTCACGCACTCTGTGAGTACGTGTTCCGCATTCTCTATTTTTCCTTCGCAATACAAGCAGTATGGGTGATTCACATGCTTATACTTGTGCAAGTATTGCCGGAAGCATGCATGTCCTGATATTAGCTGCGTCAAGTAGTAATTCAGCTCGCCATGTTTTCTTTTCACCCATGTTTCTGAATCAGGTATCATGGTGTGGGTCCGTCTTCCCTTGGTGGAACAATCCCACCTTCGTTGCCATTCTCTTAGGCTTGAAAGCTCTAATTGTGTCCGCATTCTCCAACGATTCTCTTGGGAGACCTTATGCCATGCAGCGTTTTCTTTAGCTGCAATGTCAAGTGGTGTCCTCCCGGCCAGAACATTTATGGCATCTTCGGATACCGTTCGAAATGCACAACACTCTACACTACTACACAACACCCCCACACTCTTAGTGATGCTAGTCTATGCGCTGAATTCACTCCCCTCATGTATGACTTATACTGCGCGGCTCCTGCCCATATGTGAGCTGCATATATTATAGTGGAGGTGTTGACACTGGTTATGAGTTTGTGGGGGTAGAAAGTATTGTTGCCAGCGTATGGCACGAGATTCACTTTAACCCACTGCACCATCACTGCGGAAACAATAGTTCACCCGAAGAAATGAAAAACACCTTTTTATTTTTTTAAAGTTTTTTTATTTCTTTTATTTACAGCTCCAGTCTGTTCACCGATATATTTATTTAACTAGATGTATTCGAAACGCACTCAATATACTATTTGACACTCTAAAGAAAGTTTAACATTAATAACTTTTCGCCTTATTTCGTTCGTTCTTTTATAGAAGAACTCTGCGACGCGACCTCTCACTTATGCGATTGAAGATTTGACTCCTTTGGATATAATTAATTTGTGGTTGTGCCCGAGAGACAGCGTGTCCGATCGTAATGGAGATGGGATAGTGACTGACTAAATTAGGGGCGAAATCGTAATTTCTGCTTTTTACACATTGATCTGCCAATGGTAATCATGCTCTCTTGTGTGTTCCCCAACTCACCACACTCATCCAGGTCGAAACGTACTTGTGTATTCGTTCGACTTCGATGAGCGTAGCCAGAATGGAGAAATCAAAAGGGAAAGCACAATAACCCAGGGTTGATCTGGCTAGGTGTGTGTGCGTCAATGCCGTGTATACGGCTGGTCTACTGACCTAGTGATAATCTCTTAGGTCAACGCACTATAGCAAGACAGAAATACGAGGGAGAGGAAAACCTAGCTAAGGTTATTCACCAGCAAAAAGAGATCATTGATCCCAAGCGAATGGGTGATCTGGGAAAAATCAATAGGACGCCGCATCGGCTGGGGATATAATACCATACTGTGGAATGTTCGATAAATACCCAAGCCTATGGACTATGACGCAACCGCGTCGCTTGGTTTGACTTGGTTGTTGCTAACCAATACGAAGGGAATTTCCGGTGGAAATCCCATGGTTAGCGCAATAGTGTTGCCGTATGTCGTTGATTGTAGCTAAACTCAATTATGCATTATCTGCATAGAATAATGAGTTTAGCTATGCGTCCCTTTGACATGTTTTACAGGTAAATAACTTATCAAGGGAATGGGTAGGTATTGTGTATGGAATTGTGGGCTGTTTCTCCTATAGGATAGAGAAACCCCTACAAGTTTCCTTATGTGGGGGCGGGGTACTCCAAAATTGGGTAGCAGTCTCGCCAAAACTTTGCATATTCTACTCGTTTTCCTCAGGTGTTCCTTGAAGCTCAACCTGTTGTCGCTTTCCGGTGTCTGTCGTCACACCTTTGTCGTCCGTATGGGTTGTGTGTTCCGGTGGCATCATTCGTGATGGTAATCTGGATGGATGGTCACTTAGCATTCGAAGGCCACGTATTGATGGAGTTCCTGGCCACCAAGGTTGTTGTGGCGTCATTGGCGGCAACCGACTTGATGGTTGACTAACGGTGTCCGTCGCAGTCTTGGATGCCGTCGGATGGTCGACATTGAGAGCGTTCTTTGCCTCAATAAACTTTGTGACCTCGTTCAGAACTATCTCCTTGGCCTGATTGATGAATCTGTCCACGAAGTAGCGGCGGCCGTGGGTCATCTTTGGAGTGGCCAGGCGTTTTATCTCCTTATGGTTCAGTATGATGTCTTTCCATTCGCTCTGGAGCTTGTGCTGGTGTAGTTCCAGCCCGGCCAACGTTGGCGTGCCTCTCTTTTCGAGATTTACATAAGCACAGGACATCCGTTTTGGGTTCCGACAGGCTGTGCCGCGAACTGGTTGGGTGATTCGTATGTCTGGATCCGGTGGTTGCTGTGCGAACTGGTTCGCGGTGTGATTATAATCGAATTACGCTGGGGCAGTTTGTTGCGCATCGGTTTGATCCACAGATGGATCCCTGGCAGTGGCCACTCACTGGGCGGTGGAATGCACTGCTGTTGCTTCGTAAACGTGGCGGCGGTATAGATCCCACAATCGAAATCCTCGTATTGCCGCGATGGTCCGTTGTCTCTATAACTTAGCCGTGAATGTGACTGTTCCGTTCTAAAACACTCGCCTGGATGGATTATAAAAACAGTCATTAATCGATGTCCTCACTTAAAACATTTCGGTTAATTTCACTGAATTCACTCTTAGTGATTTTCACAAACACAACCCTGGCTGGTCTTGGCGTCTGGACTTGAATGTCCCGCGACCGTCTTTTATGCTGCGACCTGGCAGCAATGAATCTGGATCCACACACTGGATCCGGCTCGAAGGGCCAATAATTGTTTTGTATTTGTATAATACAAAACTATCCACCACCCAATGTATGCTCAGTGGTCTGGGAGAAGAAACTTCAGGAACGATATGTAGCGACAACGGTCCACGTTTGCTGCAACAATATCTATAAAAATGTTTAAGTGAAAGGATTACCTTTGGTCTTTAAACCCAAACTTTAGCCGTCAGAGAATTGAAACACTGGTGTTTCCAATTTATAGAAAAAAAAATTGACTTTATTTCTTTTGATTATTCAAATTGATTTTGATTAGAACGGTATCCATCAATGGTCACGAAAAAAAAAGATTAAACATAAAAGCTGGTTGTCAAGTGACAACCAACAGAATTCATAAATGTCAGCTGATTGCTGACATTGCTTCGGTGATGCCACATATATGATTCAGTTCAGGTGGTGCCACAATTAATTTAATTTAATCCCGTCGGGAAGCCTCTGGCGCAAGACTAATGACCTTGCCCGGAAAAGCAAATCATTATGGAAAGTTTAACAAGCCTCAGACTTGTTAAATAAGGCCAAGACCGGATCCCAGTTGTAATGTCGATGATGATGATGATGATGATGCACGGGTGGGCTGAAAAGTTTCCAAAGATACAAGACATTTCTTTTTAAAATGTATTTTTATTTTTCTACAAAGTCTCCTTGTAACTCTACACACTTCTCCCATCGATGCGGCCATCTCTCTAACCCGTCCAAATACTACCCGGCGTTTTTCTCTGCAAAATAACTATTCGCGAAGGTGATTGACTCCTCATTTGATGAACATCTCTGTCCTCCGAGCGCAATTTTTAGATCAAGGAACAAAAACAAGTCGCTTGGGGCTAGATCTAGTGAGTAAGGCGGATGGTCAAGCAATTCCCGGATTTTCGCTATGGCAACCGCTGGGGTGTGAGACGTGGTGTGATTTCTGCAAATGTAACCGTTTTTCCGCAATTTCATGCATTCAGTTGGTCAAGTAATGATGCGAAGTATGCTCCTGTAATGGTTTTTCCTTCTTGAAGATAATCGGATAAAATAACTCTGTTGAGTCCTGAGGCGGCGGCGTCGTTAACGTGCTTTGCCTCTTTATAGGAAGTCCCCTGAAGCCAAGTTAACCTGAGAAACTTCGGCGGCTTCGCTGCCTTCCGTGCCTTTCGATTTCTTCACTGTCTTCAGTGTTTTCACGGTTGGTTGAATCGTAATAGAAAGAAAGACTAAATCGTTTCTACTAGTCTTTATTTTTGATTTACTTCGTCAGAGGTTGGTTTATAAAAGTTTTATTGTTTTGGGTTACTGGCTGGCCGTGGATTCGGCCTCTGAACTTTAACTGATGATATTGGTCAGCGGTTCGACCTCGGAACTTCGACTTATCTCGAAATTCAAATTTACCGCCCTTTTATAAATTTTTTAGTTGAGAATTGTCAACTATTTTATGGTCAAAATTCCCAGAAACACACATAAGAGTTTGCGTTTCAATTTGAGTTGTGTTCTGGGAATTTGTTAGAGGCTTTAGTTGGATGGGTCCTAGGAAGGGAAATCATGAAATGCGTTTTGAATTTAGCATTTCATGGTGTCAAGGTTTTTAGGAATTGAGTCAATGTATGATGAATTAACTTTTGGTTAAATTCGTTGTACATGTGACTCAATATGGGATTTGAATATGAAGCAATGGGAAATTTGGGATTTGGGTTTATTATGTGGAATTGAATCAATGAGCGATAAATTAACTTTGGGTTACTTTACTTCAGCGGTCGCCTGGCACCATTTGGTGAACTTTAGCGATGTTATCGTCAGTTGTTGTAGTTTTTGGACGTCCCGAACGTTCATTGTCTCCCAAGCTCTCCCGGCTACGTTTAAATTCAGCTGCCCAAAATTTTACTGTGTTAAATAACGGTGCTGAGTCCCACAGAGTGCAACTCATCTTTGATTTGCGTAGGCGTATTACCTTTCAAAAACAAAAATTTGATGACAGCTCGATACTCAATTTTGTCCATTTTCACAAAAACACTCACATCGACTCGCTCAAACGACTGTCAAATAAAAACTACGTGTCTAAAGTGGCTGAAATTTTGGTGAGTAACCGTCAAAAGACGCACAACTACTTTCACTACCTTTTATTGACGAGTGCTGCTATCTTTTCGTATACATATATAAATAACAACATTGAAAACAGAGCGATTAAAGAAAATACAAACAACAAATAACAACAAAAATAAGAACGAAAATAATTATATTTAAACTAATGAGGAATAGAAAATAGGAGCGCTGCGCCTGTGAGGCATATTATATTTGGGGACGTATAGTCCTTTCCTCGTCACAAATCCACCACCAGTTGGGGTAAAGTCGGACTCTTATTGATTTATCTCTTCTCTAACCACCATACTGAAACGTAGGCGATCTGAAACATTAGAGACATCGCTGTCATGGAAAATTCGTTTATCTCAGGCATTACGGAAAGTGTGGTAAATAATGGGGATTTCACGCTTGTCTGGGATAAAATCTTTTGTATCCAAGAAGGGGAGTGTTTCTGGGGGAAAAACACGTTCTGGAGAGTACTCTCTAGATACATATTATTGGGATAGAATGCGCCCGAGATAACCGTTAACCGTTTAAGAAAATAGATTTTGTACGTTCCGCAATGATTTAAATTAATTTGTACATATTTAAAACTGAAGATTTTTATTCAAAGGGTTGGCAATCGCGTTTTTAAATGCTCGGCTGTTAGGTGTGCATTACCACTCATTACATTTGTGTTTTGACCTTTTTATATGCATTTCAGATCAATCTATTCCGTCTTGTGGAATTTTTCCACATGTCATATTGCTAGCACCTGATGTATCGTGTGGGCATACTGTGTCATCCCATACGCCGTAAACTTAGAGTCATCAAGCTCTAAACCTTTTCTCCCTGTATGCTGATCATGGCCGCCTGTGCGCTACCAGGCTCATTTCTTAGGCCCTTTATCGCTTTCTTCGAAGTCCCATTAAGTGCAGGTAACTCATTAATAACCGCCGTCAGCATTTTTTCGACAGCGGTTATCGCATCACCCTCTCGGCACTCGTTTTTCTGCAGCAATGTTTGTATCATCGCCTTTAGAATCTCTGTGGTCTTATCAAAAAATCCCCTTGAAATAAAGAAGTTTTATTAAAACCTTTAACTCTATAAGCTTAATGTTGATATTAATATTTTAGTACATCTTATTGTATAATTCCTAACTAAAAGCTGACACACATTCGGTTTGTGTTTTTATTCAAAAAGTGTATAGTAACATATTATAAAATTTGCGATGGTACTTTTTTCACTTGCAGTTAAACCCTCTATTACAAATTTACAGATTTTGCTATACCACTTGCAGTTAAACCCTCTATTACAAATTTACAGATTTTGCTATACCATCTTATTTCCCAATTCCCTTCGCTCTAATTGTATATCTACTACGCTATTCTTCTCTGAGCATTATGTCCATTCCACTTGCGGTGACATGCCCAGGACATAATACCAATTACCAATTTCAGACCCATATGGTAAATTACTCCATCGGCTATTATCCCACTTGAAATCCAAGTGCACAAATCCCTGACAACATCGCCATACGGACCAGGCTCAAAGTGATCACCATAAACGGTACACGATGCCCATGCGATGCATCGATGCTCCATAAACATACGGCCAAATCCCTCAACAAGATCCACAAGTATGGAAATAACTGCAAACACCAGGTAACATTATGGAAACACTTGTCTCCGGGATACCCACTGGGATAAAGAATTTTGTAGATTTCCTTGATGCCCTGTACTCCTCTACATCGTCGTAGGTCCCATCGAACAGACTCCAATTGCTAAGCACATCGACCGCGCCACCTTTGGGTCCAATCGTTAAAAGCCACCTTTGAATTTGCTGCTTTCTTAAGAAGGATGGCAGAAATTTGCATGTCGAGGGGTTTGGAAGGGATATTACCTTTTTAAGTTGGAGAAACGATGTCATTAGTTAAAGTTTCGATGTGGCTGGAGAAAGGGCGAACAGCTATTGATGTTGCTGTTGTTGTTGTTTTGTTTAGTCTACTGCTTTCTACTTGAGGTGAGCACTAGTTGTGGTCGCGTCTGAGTTCGGAATGCCTTTGTTTTTAGACAAGATGATTATATTGTTTCCTTTAACCAGGGTATTCATGAATGGACGACAATCAGTGGGCAAGGTGGATTTATTTCCTCACTTGTTTTTTGTTAAATGTTTGGCACAGAGTGACATTGTGTTAAAATATGTCAACTAATAGCTATGTGGAATCATTTCTGTATCGCCTTTAATTTGGCACCAAAGAAGAAAAAAACTTCATAAGAACAAAGTCAGTGGGATAAGTGAATGCTAGAGATAGGAAACAGTGTTTTTTCTGTTCTTTTGATATGCATTTATTTCATTTAAGCTCTATTACAATATCCTTAGTCTAAAAAACTTTTTAAAAAACGTCACATCTTTGCTTTTTTATATATAAAGCTGTTCTAGCACGTGATACTTAGTTTATTATGTAACAATTTTTTGTGTAACACTTTTTCTGCACTCAATATAATTGTAAATATATATGTATTTGCCGAGGGTACTCACGTGGAAATCCTTTGTGGTCTCTACCTGCAGCGTATGGAGTTCGTGGTGACGATGTAGAGCGGCTGCCTGTTGCGTTCCTTGTGCGGCTTTCGTCTATGGAAGGTATCCTGGAGAAACTTGCTGCTTACCTGACACTACCTCTGTTTTGAATTAAAAACACATTTGGTTCTTTATTTTTCATTTAACTTCTGTTTTTATTTTATAGTTCCATTTTTGTAATGTAACACAAGTATTTAGTTAATTTAACACTTAGTTTTCTTTTCCTTTTTACACTTTTCCTTTTTACACCTATTCCCGATCGCACACTCATCCTCATTCTCCCATTTCCCCGCCCATTAAGGTGAATAAACTCCTGCAAATTTACCCAACAGTCAATGATCTTAGGGAGAATGGGAAAACTGCAACGGAGAGCATGACGATTTCAGGATTGATTTGCTTTCGCTTGCAACGAAGGAGAAACCAATAAGGTGACCGCATGACGCCGTTTCATATTTGAATTGCTCTCAGAGTGCAGAACAAAAATGCACTCCGAGAAGGGGAAATGGGGTGGGTTGAAAAGTATATTTCTCATACTTTTCATTTGACTCTGGGTTTCTGATCTCCAGCGAATAGCCGTGTCTAGTGAGGTCAAAGGATGCTGTGGGGGTAGAAGTAGCTATGCCAAGACACGGGCACTTGGTTCACTTAAATCCCCCGACACTTGTTACTCCGATCTTCCAGCAATTGTTCCGCTGTAACACGTTCACTTTAGGCAAAATAAAACACTCGTGGTGTGGTTATGTAATAATCTTTTCTTTATTTTTAACTAAGGCCTTGTTACTTATTGGCTTTAATTGTACATTAACGTTTTTCGGATGTTTCACTTTAGTTTCTATTTTAACATTTAATTTGTTTTTAGTTAATTTTGTTGTTGCGGGTCAAATTATGATTCACCTTAGTACTTACTTATCATTTAATTTTTTGTTAAATTTGTTGTTTCTATTCGTGGTGACTTTGTATTGTTTTTGATTTAAATGACACTTGTATTTTGGTTAAATTAATTTAAGGGAATCTGAACAGAACACGTAACATATCGTATTCTCCCGACACTGGCAACGCAACGACCTCGAGTCTCGTGTAGTGTGCACGCTGCTGTGGTTAATCTTCGACTCTGAAGCACGACTGAACACAGTGGTTGTTAAATCTCGACTCGGGTCGGCGTGACCGACACTGGTGGTGGATGTGAAGCGACTAATCCCGCTTAAGGATGAAAATTGAGATTTTGGGATGTGCACCACGAGCAACCAATCAAGATCATACTTTCATCCGTGTTCTCTCATGTTCTCCACCTATCGAGATGAATAAACCCTTCGATTAATTTTATAGTCAATGAACTAGAGAGCATGAGAGAACCGGAACGTAAAGTACAATGATTTTGGGGTGGATTTGGCTTTTGCGGGTATGTACCAATGCAACTCTGGAACTGACCCAGTGACCTAATTAGGATATTGTGGATCTCAGAGTGCAATGGACTCTAAAAGGGGGAAATGAGATGTGAATGGAAATCGGTTTGTAGCTTACACCTGTCTAAAGAGATCATTGATCCCCAGCGAATAGAGTCTCTGGGGGAAGTCAAAAAGACGCCGCTGGGGCTTGGGAAACAACAGCGTGAGAACCAGACTCAAAGACGCTGAAATAGACGCAGTGGTTGCATGATTATGCAACCGCGTCGTTTGGTCAGACATGGTTGTTGGTAACTAAAATGACGTTGAGATTTCCGGTGGAAATCTCATTGGTTAATGCAATAGTGTTGCCGTATGGCAAGAAAAGACAGAAGGAAATTGTGCATTAACTGCATAGATCAATGAATCATCCCGTTCATGCTTCTTTTACAAGTAAATAGGTTGGTAGGAGGAATCGGGGTTGAGGTGACGCGCTGTTAGCGGTCGAAATAGGACTGAAATAATGGGTTGGTTTTCCATATAGCATAGAGAACCCCTACACACCCTACGCACATCTAAACGTATGCTGCAATATATCCCCATGCATACACAATTAATAATATATTCCCGATTAATATAACAAAGCCCCTTGATAGCCAATCCAATCTGCAACGATTTCAACAGTATTTTCAATTTTAGCGATCAAATGCTGTTTTGTAATTGTATTACAAAACTGTTATCCACCCAATGAATGTTCGGTGGTCTGGGATAATGCACGGCAGAACCAATGTATAGCGACACTGGTCCACGTTTGCTGTAATAATCTAATTTTGAATGTTTAAAGTGAAATTATTACCTTTGGTTGTTATTCCCAAATATTAGCCTTTTAACGAAGTGAAGACTGGTGGGTACAATTTAGCAATAAAACATGAACTTTATTTCGATTGATTTTCAAGATTAATAAAGATTAACAAAACTGAATTCATCCAAAGCTAACGAAACCAAGAATTGAAAAAGAAGATAAAGAATTGGTTGTCAAATGACAACCAACAGAATTCATAAATGTCAGCTGATTGCTGACATTGTTCATTGGTGATGCCACATATTGTTAAGTGATGCCACAAATTTAAATGATGCCACAAATTTAAATATTGCGAATTCGCCGGTTATTTCGACTGCGAATCCGCAACATTCCGCCCGCCTTCGCCAATCACTGGCGAATCGTCTGGCTCCAGAGGGTAGTCGTCCGGAGCTGGGTCGGTGGATCTGATGAGTGGTCCAGGAGGGGGTATCTCCTCCAATGGAAGAATGCCGATTTTGGCGATGGGACTCGTGAGTGGACTGGTTGCGGTCCGCCGCTGTCCACCGTCACGTCGATGGTCGATTATGGGAGAGCCATCCGCTCTGAAAAGTGTTGAAGGCGGAGGTATATTGGACGGCCCGGAGGGTTGATGATGATTATGGGATGGTCCCTTTCGGTGCTGGAGGCCGTTATCTTTGCTGGTCATGGAAAAGGCCACGCGATCTGGGTTGGAGTTGTAGGTTCGTAACCCACGATCGGTAACCACGTGATGGGTGGGGACTGGTCTCAATACCTCGAGACAAGTGGTGGTGACGAGTGTTGCATCCATTGGTACCTCTTCGGAGTTAATGATCGGAACGATGCGGTCGTTTGTGGTTGAGGCCGCAGCGTTCATTCGGATGCAGCGGTTGGGACTCGGTCGGTCCCTGGATACTGTGGAGCGCCGCCCGCCATGCGGGGCATTGTGTGCTCCTTGGTCTATGGTGGTAATTGAATGGTGCCTTGAATCTGGTCTCCGGGGTAGACGTCAACAATGTCTTCTATTTGTCCTCTGCGCTGATCTGTCAGCAGTCATATGGTCGGCCAGCTCCTCTGGGTTGGAGTTGTAAATTCGCAACCGCCAAGAACCGGTCATGTAGGGGCTGCTAACAGGACTGATCACTTTTACCCTGGATGCTTTGATTGGTGCTGCGGTTGGCCCATGCAGCAAGATAAGATGTCTTCGATTGCATCGTCGGTACACCTTGTTGGGGAGGCAGTCGCGTATGTGGTGGCGACCCAAGCGGTCTAGCCACAGTTTCCTTTTTCGTGCGACAGGCTTCCGATGAACATGTGTGAGGAAGCGAAAACCCTCGCAAACGTAGTTGTAGTGGTACGCCTCACATAACATTCATGGCGATTGTCTTCGTGGGGGCTTCGGTGGTGGTACGTGCATCAGAACAATGGTCGGGTTGTCTGTGCAGGCGGGACTTCGGTCAGCGGTCTGTTGATATTCACTGACTTGGGAATGGTATGGCTTCTTTTCCGCTGACTTGGTGGTGACTGCTTGTGGATGCATTCGCCAATCATTGGGGAATCCGTTTGTTCTAGGGGCCGGAGGTCCAGGGCCATGGACTTCTATTGATGTGGAGGCCTGGAAAGAGCCGCCCGCCCTGAATTGGTGGTAGATGTATTGATGACAACGAGAGTTCAGTCGTCGGTGTTCGGTACTTTTAGTCGCAGAATTGACCATTTGATCTGGGTTGGAGTTGTAAATTCGCAACCCACGATCAATGACCACGTAATGGCTGGTGGCCAAAATTACTGCCTCGAAACCAATGGCTATGATAAATGGTGCGTCCATTGGCGCCCGTCCGAGGGTAGTTGCCGACGAGATGCGGCCTTTATCATGTGAGGCCGCAACGTTTAGTCTGGTGCGACTTCTTCCATGGCACCGTCCGCGGGTCCTGATGGAATGACTGGTGCGGACCCAGTGCCTACTGGGCTGGTCGATGTACCACCTGTGCTGGACTACGGAGAGGCGTGCTGGTTGATTCTTGAATGCGCGCCCGCCAAGTGGGACATTGCTCTCTTTTATCTCTATGGGGGTGGCTACATATGGTAGCGGTTTTTGACCATCGATTGATGGAAGGTGGACCCGTTCCTCTGGGTCGGAGTTGTAAATTCCGAGCATCGGAACAGGGGCCGGGTTTAGCTTCTGTTGCAATTGATGTTGCTGATGCGATTGGCGATCAACCGGACTCGATTGGTCACAGTCACTGGTGAGGTTGCTGGTTACTGTTTCTTGGACAGTTGATGGTGTCTTCATGAAATGCCTTGGTTCAGGTTGGACCAGTTATTTTGGCTTGGAGTTGTAAATTCGCAACCCACGAGGAACGGCCATGTGTGTCTGCGTTGGTCCGAACATCGGGACATGGGCTGATTTGATTTGTGGGCAGACGGCACTCTTGTCGGCGGCCTGCTGCACCATACTCACTGGGAGTGTGTGCGGTTCTCGTCTATAGGCTGTCGGACTGAGGACCGCTGATGTCACAGGGGACTGTCGTTGGGAATCTTTGCCTTGGTCGGCATCGCTTGCCTTAATGGGGAATACTGGATCGAGCGCGAACGAAGCCTCGAGCAGTCTCGGGAGTTGGTCATCAGTACCTTGCTCAGCGGGTTTCTCTGCAGCAGGCTCTTTTCCTGGGCTGGGTGCCTCAGAACTGTTGGCATCCGTCGTCGCTGGTGCTGGTGCACTGGCAGCTGCTGGTGCCTTCTTACTGAAATCAGCCTTCTTATGTGGTGTCGCTTTAGCGGTGATGGATGCTGCTGCAGTTGTCACTTCTTTCACTGCCTCTGGATCCTTTTTGATGTACTTGGCGGCGTTAGTTGTAGGTCTTGGATCGGTTTTCTTCTCGACCGTTACTCCTTTGGCTGTCTTGCTGTCGGCAGTACCTGCCTTGGCTGATTGTTCGGTGTCTGTCGTCACACCTTTGTTTGTCAGATGGATTATGGATTCCGGGGGCATCATCCGCGATGGTAGTTTGGAAGGATGGCCAGGTGGCATATGCATGCCTGGTGTTGAAGCAGTTCCTGTCCACCAAGATGGTTGTGACATCAATGGCGGTAAACGACTGTTGAGTGGATACATGGTGTGCGTCGCAGTCTTATAACTGGTCGGGCGGTTGGCGATCAGTGCGTGCCGTACCTCAGCAAGCTCCGTGGCCTCAATGAGGTAGGTTTCTTCGGCCTGGTCGATGAACCGCTCTTCAAAATAGTGCTGACGGATAGCCGTCCATGGAGTGATAAGGCATATGAGATCTTCATGGCGATTCTGTATCTCGTCCCAACGCCGATGGAGGTCCCGTTCTTGCGCCTCCACGGTGGCCAACGTCGGTGGCCCTCTCTTGATGAACTTAGTGAAAGTTCCCGTCATTTCTTCCTGTGCGGTTAACTGGGCGTTGATGAGCTGTTCCGCCAGTGTAGACTTTGTCATTCTATACTTCTCTGACATTGAGGCTCTCTCTGGTTGTTGACCGGCCCTTGAGCTAGGTCTTTTAGAATGTCGCGAACTTGGCAGCGATGGCCGATACAGATCTGGATCCCGGGCTGCACCTCGAACTGGTGGTAGCTGATCCACAGATCTGGCCGTCATTGTGTCTCGAACTGGGCGCGATGTAGTGGTAGCTGATGGAGTCAGTTTCTGTTTGCCACAAATTTGGTGGCGGTAATTTAGTTGGAAATTGAAAATTCTCTTACCTGAGAACCTGGGCGCTTGTCTATAGCTGCACTGGGCAGATTGCTGATGCGCCATTAGTCTGGCGGCTTTCTATAGCTGCACTGGGCAGCTCGTTGATTCCACTAAGCTGGCTGGGTTTAGGTCCTTAGGCTGGACGGGGGCTGCATTCGGAGCAGCGGTAGTTGTAGCTGTCGTTGGGGCAGCTGCTTAATGCGCCACTAATTTGGCGGCTTCAGGTCCTTAGGCTGGACGGGGGCTGCATTCGGAGCAGCGGTAGTATAGTTTTGGATTCCGACAGGCTGTGCCGCGAACTGGTTGGATGATCCGTATCTGGATCCTTCTTGCGTGCGTCGCGACCTGGACGCGGTGTGGTTAGTTGTAGCTCCGCTGGGGGCAGCTTGTTGTGGCGCCACGAACTTGGCGGCGTTGGTCCTTAGGCTGGACCTTGAGGCAGCGAACTGGGCAGCGGTGTTTGCAATCGAATTGCTCTTTGTCAGTTTGTTGGACATCGGATTGATACACAGATGGATCCCTGGCAGTGGCCAATCACTGGGCGGTGGAATGCTCTGCTGTTGCTATCGTCGAGTTCATTGTGCTGGAGGTTTTACTTGCACTACACTTTTCACTTTCACTTTCCTGGTCGTGGGTCTTAGCGTCTGGACTCTAATATGTCCCGCGACCTTTTGATATACTGCGAGCTGGCAGCAGTGAATTGGATCCACAGACTGGATCCGGCTCTCGAAGGACCAAATCTTGTTTTGTAATTGTATTACAAAACTGTTATCCACCCAATGAATGTTCGGTGGTCTGGGATAATGCACGGCAGAACCAATGTATAGCGACACTGGTCCACGTTTGCTGTAATAATCTAATTTTGAATATTTAAAGTGGAATTATTACCTTTGGTTGTTATTCCCAAATATTAGCCTTTTAACGAAGTGAAGACTGGTGGGTACAATTTAGCAATAAAACATGAACTTTATTTCGATTGATTTTCAAGATTAATAAAGATTAACAAAACTGAATTCATCCAAGGCTAACGAAACCAAGAATTGAAAAAGAAGATAAAGAATTGGTTGTCAAGTGACAACCAACAGAATTCATAAATGTCAGCTGATTGCTGATATTGTTCATTGGTGATGCCACATATTGTTAAGTGATGCCACAAATTTAAATATTGCGAATTCGCCGGTTATTTCGACTGCGAATCCGCAACAAATGCTATACATAAAAAACATCATTTTCAATTTTAACGGCCAAATGCAATACAGATAAAACAGTATTTTTCAAATTTAACAAGTAAAAACACACACGCATACACACACACACACACACCAAAGCTCTTGCCAGAGAGCGTTCAGGATATCATTACTCACCCATGACGTCACTTCCTGAGTTAGAACCGGCAAAAAAATTGAATTGGAACCCTCCTATTCACACTACTGAACTTTTCTGGGACTTCTTCCAGGAAGACCCGCTTCTATTAGTCTGTTTCTAATTGTACGACTCGTACAAGGTGCGCTTAAGTCATTTTTTAATTCCATTGAAGAAAAAAACGGCTTGTTCTTGGATAGTCGGATTAGCAGTTTGTCGAATCGTGAGGTTGTTTTTCTTTTTCTGCCTCTGGTTTCCATTTTGGCACCTGAATGAAGAGCTGTGAATATTTTTTTCTTAGAGCACTTCATTAGCTTAACTATTTCATCCATTGTTTTCCCATCATTTCTTAATTTTTTTATCAATTCACGATCGGAACTAGTGCAATGTACTCCACGATCCATTTTCACAAACTTTTATTTTTATTGTTTTTTTTCGCTAAGAAACACTAAAACACAAGTCTAACAAATTTACGAAGATTTCAATAAAGACGAACCAGTAGTTTACTTCACAATCACGATTGAAGACTGTGGTGATGGTTTGTTTCTATTTGTGTCGCCACGGACACAGCAAACTTTGATTGTTTAGGTGTATTTCAACCCAGCAAAACTACTGCTGCACTGGGCACAAATTAAACGTATTGAAAAATAATAAAACAAATGAATTAACACCGAGGATCTGTTCACGATCTCCATTATTTTATTTTAACTATACTTTACGAAACTGTGTAACTATTGATCTTGTACATTGCTCAAACGTTAAAAACATACTGTATCTAAAACAGTAACAACAAAACCAAAACTGTGTCAAACAGTAACAATGAAAACTGTTAATGAATAGACAATTTTTCCTTCTCCTCTATTCAGCAACTAGCAGCATTCAGGGCCACCATAGAATTTTCTGCTCTAACCTCATAGTTTGATTTTTATTGAGGTATGAGCCTAGGCGCTAAATGCTTGAGTGTATTGTCGAATAGACGACGCATGTTGCTGGTAGCAGCTTTCATTGATATGGGAGGATAACATTCTTCGTCCATATCATCCATTTTTAAGTGTAGATTTTTCAGTGAGTTTGGCATAGAGTCACCATCTTAATTCAAACTGTAGGAATGTTCCGATTTGATTGGTCATGCGCCGAGCAGTGCACCCGATATCAATTTGTCGTTTAGAATCACTGCTGGCATTTTAACATCACGTTCCAGAAACCAGTCTGGCATTTCCGAGTGACATTTGAAGCTGCTTGATGTTTTCCTTTTATTTTGAATTGTTATATGCTTTGTTGCTGTACTACAACACTATTATTATTTTCCAGGCAAAATATCCCTTTCGCTTGCATTTTTTATTACTAGGCAAAAACAAAAAAACCGATAAGAGCAAACTGGTGCACCATATCAAAGTAATGTTAGGTACGGTTCGAGTATAGAATTGGTGTCGAAGAAAAACCAAATTGTACGCAGTTACTGATTGTTGATCGTTATCTAAACATTTGTTTCTATTATTTTTTCCACCACTGTATATATTGCATACACAAGGCGTCAAAAAGCATGCTTCTTTTTGAACGTGGTCAAAAGTAGACAATGACCAGGATATGACAATATTCAATACAGAGGGGGACGTATAACGGAGTCATCTAGTACTATGTCAACGCGACTTAAAAAGCGTGCTGTTATCGAATTTTTAACTGTTGAAAAAGTGTAAATCGATGGGCAATAAAATTTCGGGGTTTGCAAGCCTGGAAAACCCATAATTGTTGATGGAACACGCACCGGACGTCCGAACACTGCCACAGACGATAATCATCTTTTGAATTGATTTGATTCAAAATGACCGGCGATTCGTCTAAAACGGTAGGGCAAATCCCATTGGAATATCATAACATGTCGGGTTTATAATTGTACAATTGAGATACCGTAAAATCTGTATACGATGGGTTCTATGCTGTCGAGAACAAACGGTGTGGAGTAGGATGCAGCGAGCAACTTTGGAACCTGAAGTTTGAACCAACTCCACAGCCTCCTTCATCTACTCGAGGGAGACTGTGGGGATTAGGAGTATATTATGCCAGACACGGGCACACGGTTCACTCCTATCCCCATCCGGCTGTCTTTAAGGTTCCAAAAATGTTCCGCCAAACACTGAAAGAAAACTGTTCACCCGGAAAGTCATCACCCGAACAAATAAAACACTGACGCACGTTGTTCGACGTTAGTTCTTTATTTAAACATTTATTTATTAACATGTACGTTGACCATCGTATTGTGTTGACATCCAGAACAAACGATGCAGCGAGAAAAATCTGAATTAAGATTAATTTATGAAATCACACGTTTCTGGTTGATGCGCACTGTTTTTATGTTTAAAAGTACAAAAGATGCAGCGGAAAAAAATATCCACTTGATCGTTTACTTTATCCGCTTGTACTTACAATAAGGGGATTTCAATTAAATCACTTACATTAAAGTGGGCTTTCCCGACTCGACTTCGGGTATATGCGTCCCCGCGGCGCCACGGGGAGCAGGAGATAGCACGACCGCGGTACTCGGCGTATGTAATTGGACTCAGCGATAAACGGCCGTGCAGAGCCGACTGGCTAATGGGGTGAGTTTTCCCGAGGAAGAAAGTGTTCCTCTCCACTAAGGATACGTTTTACCTACCACAAGAGAGACGTAAAGTCTCCCTTGGTGGAACAGAAAACCAGATCTCGTAATGGAGATCATGGTAGTATGTGTGCATGGGTGATCGTGGGGATCATAATACACACGCGCGAAGGCAATGGATAAACGAAGCAGACAGGCGGTAAGGACAAAGGGACCGTGAAGATCGTTGGTAGTACACATGTATGTGTGTACATGGGTTCTTTCGTGGGACAAACCATGAGAACGAACCTGAAACGACGAAAGGGGCATAGGGTGTATCTATGAGATGTGAGTTCAGTAAAGCAAACAAACCGAATCTCCTTGGATGCTAATGGTTTTTGTTTGCTCATGCCGCTGCTGATGAGAAGCAGATCCCGAAATATGAGAAGGGAACGCTTAGGTCTTTGTCTAAGATGTGCATTGCGGCTAAATAAATAGGCGACAATGCAATGTGGAAATGGGCTAATTGGTTTTATCTTGATTACCAGGAAATGGTGTTTATGGCAGCGTATTCAATTCCTATTTGCATTTGCCTGTGCTGTAGGATTTAATTGATGCCTTAAGACGGGAGATGCGTATATTTGTTTTGGTTCCTTGGGTGTAGATCGCCAGCCAATGTGGATGTATGGTGATTTTTGATACACTTGGTGAGGACGGGAAACAGGCGACGCAATGTATATGATCCCTGTTATGATGGTTACATTGTATGTAAACCAAATCATTTTATTTTCAGGAATTCGTCTAGGGGGATTTGCCTGGCACCGAAGGTGCCGAATTGGTTTTGGGATACCTGATAAGTTAGGACAGAATTCCTACAGGGAATTTGTATGCGAAGAGATACATGAAAGGTAAAGATTCTTTAACAGGGACTTTTAGATTATAAATTTGATCTATTTGATGTGTGAAGCATTTACAGGTGCTTAATGCGATTGCATTAGCAAAACTTATGCAGATTGGGATGAAGTTATGGGGGTTTTTCAGGTAAGTGGGCCGTGGGGTTTGGCGGAACCGCCACAAGACCTCAAGGGCAATCATTTCACCTCGGACGATGAAGTGAGGGCAATCGACACTCGCAAGTTATATTTTAGCAAAGGTAAAAATAATTAAACCATTATTAAATACAAATCAAAATAAACTAAAAATGAATAAAGGCGAGTAATTGTTAATAATAAGTCATAAAATTATAGCGAAAAATACTTTTCAAAGAAGCAATATTTGATTCGTATAACAATATAACCAGTGTAGCAGACACAGCTGCTAAAACTATTTTGTTAATAAATATATATAATCAGTCCCTGTAGCAAAACTACGACGATAAAAAGGATGTACTAAATGTTGATGAAGTAATAATTTAAATTAAAAAAATAATAATTTTGTAAAAAAGTAAATAATTCAAACACCACAAAAGTGAATGGAAATAATATAATTGTTGCAGTACAGCCAAATAAGTAAACACTAATCAGCTCAGATGTTGTAGATTTATATACAATATACAACCAACTCGTTTGCGACCTTTAGCAATCAAAGATTTCGAAATAAAAAAAAACATGTATGCACTAAGCGCCTAAGAATATGCAAATGCAAGGGTACATTCGACACTCAGCCATCCCGCTGAATGCTATTCGATGTGCTCTCTCAGGCAACGGAGCAGACTCAGCTGGCTAATAGCAGGCCCCGTTGCTGTAATCGCTGGAGACAATTTGAAAGAAGATTAACAGAACCGTATAGCGGGAGGAGAATTTTTGTTGTTTATTGATAGTTTGTTCCTCAACAAATGTTTAAATGATCTGTTAACATAAGTGACGGTTTTTTGTTAAATTTATACACGGAAATTTAACTCGTTAGTTACTGTTCTAAAAACGTAAAAAGACACAGTTTGGGATTGTATTTTACAACTTATTGAAAAGTAGGTGAAGTTGTTTCTCAATCAATAAAAGTGAATTTAAATAATTTTATTGATTTCTTTTTTTTTTTTTTGGATTCTGACACCAAACAATAATATCAAGCATTTAGTGTAATAAACTATATGAAGGCAGAAGCTATACAAACCCGATGATTCTACATCAAATAAAGAAAGTATGTGCCGCTTGCCTTATAATATAAATCTTAAAAAACTTCTTGGCCGGCCAATTTTGTAAGTTACTTTGTACATAAATAAGTTCAGTCATTTTTATCTACAGTGACTGTGGAACTAATTTCCAAGGAGCTGCTAAGGTGATGAAAGATGAACAGGCATACGCATCGAAACAATGGACTGATGACATCGTCAAGCAGATACTAAACAACGGAACATCATGGCATTTTAATCCTTCTGCAGCGCCTCATTTCGGTGGATTATGGGAAGCAGGGGTGAAATCCATGAAACACCACCTCAAACGAGTGATGGGACACTACACACTCAAATATGAAGAATACGTTACCATATTGGCCCAAGTGGAGGCCTGTATGAATTCACGTCCACTTTGCCCAATGTCGGAGGATCCCGATGATTTATCTATTCTAACACCGGGACATTTCCTAATTGGCGCCGCACTCAATACTGCACCGGAAAGGGACATGACGCAGATCACCTTCAGCCACCTGAACAGATGGCAATTAATGCAGAAATTATAACAGGACTTCTGGAAAAACTGGAAGGCTGAATACCTCGCTCGTCTGCAACAGCGTCCAAAATGGCTTGCACCAAGTTTGAAATTGAAAATAGGTAGCTTGGTGCTCCTACCTGATGAACACTCACCGCCGACCCTATGGCGACTGGCTAGAATCATAGCAACACATCCAGCATCCGATGCAAGAATCCGTGTTGTTACAGTAAGAACAGCTACTATAACATTGAAGCGCCCAATAGCTAAACTTTGCCTTTTGCCCATGCTCAACTAAAGTGCACACATACACAGCACACATACACACACACACACACACCGCACGAACGATTTTGCAGAGACATATGAGACGGACAGTTACTCCGGGAGGAGTAATAGAATACATGATTAGTTCAAAACAGGCATGGTCGGTAACAAATGGTATTCTCTGTGAAATGATGCAGCAGTTGCGACGCGACGAGTGGAGTAACAGGTAAACTCCGTCCCGCCCCGCGATGGAATATCTAAAAGAAAGTTCCGCGGGGATCAACGGGAATATGAGCCTGGCGAGAGGTGGTTTTAGTCGATAAAAACCCGGCATGCCTCTGGATCGGTCAAGAGGTATCTTTTGAAGATTTCCACCTTCCTACCGAAACAAAAAAAAAAAAAAAACACACACTGATAACTTGAAAATACACATGCCACTATATCATACTCAAGGGTAATTAATAATTCAAGACTACTAGTAGAGTCAATTTTAAATAAGCCAATTAATTATTGCCACCGTACCTTAATACTGTGTCTCCTTCTAAACTCTATACACACTGGGAAAATTGTCGTTCTGCGTCTCCAATGAACAATACAAATACTTATTTGTGTCTCAATCGCACGTACACCCGTACTAACTGCGACCAAGCCACGGCGCTGACATGCTCCACATTGGCAGCACCAAAGGAAAGGACGACTATTGGTGCATCGTCGCTAACCCGGAAAGATGTTGCAGTACAGCAACATAAGTAAAAACTAATCAGCTCAGATGTTGTAGATTTATATACAATATACAACCAACTCGTTTGCGACCTTTAGCAATCAAAGATTTCGAAATAAAAAAAACATGTATGCACTAAGCGCCTAAGAATATGCAAATGCAAGGTTGCATTCGACACTCAGCCATGCCGCTGAATGCTATTCGATGTGCTCTCTCAGGCAACGGAGCAGACTCAGCTGGCTAATAGCAGGCCCCGTTGCTGTAATCGCAGGAGTCAATTTGAAAGAAGATAAACAGAACCGTATAGCGGGAGGAGAATTTTAGTTGTTTATTGACAGTTTGCTCCTCAAAAAATGTCAAAATGATCTGTTATTATAAGTGACGGTTTTTTGTTAAATTTATACACGGAAATTTAACTCGTTAGTTAGTGTTCTCAAAACGTAAAAACACGCAGTTTGGAATTGTATTTTACAACTTATTGAAAAGAAGGTGAAGGTGTTCCTCAATCAATAAAAGTGAATTTAAATAATTTTAGTTTTCTTTTTTTTTTTGCTGGGTTCTGACACCAAACAATAATATAAAGCATTTAGTGTAATAAACGATATGAAGGCAGAAGCTATACAAACCCGATGATTGGATGTGCCGCTTGCCTTATAATATACATCTTAAAAAACTTCTTGGCCGGCCAATTTTGTAAGTTACTTTGTACATAAATAAGTTCAGTCGTTTTTATTTGCTTGTATATCAAACACCAAAGTACTAATAAAACTCATGTGAAGATCGACCTTTCTTTTATTGTCAAAAAACTCCAAAAGTAAGTATCACAAGTACCACAAAGAAAAGGCTAATTTGTCCTAAATATTTGAATGTAGTGTAAAATGAAAAGAAGTAAATATAACAGACACGCTGTCTTTTTCTTCTAACAAGCGATACAATTCAGCTAGTTAATTCCTTTCCTTAGCGATGTCACTAACTCTAACCGAACGCTTTTTTAGCTTCATGGCAACGATCGTTCAATGAACTCTTATTCTCACCTGACTAAGTCATTGGAGCAAGAACTGATGCAACTTCTTACGGCGTAATGTTGGCTAAAACTTTCACCAAGAAGTTGTCGTTGTGGTCGTTACTTCCTTCCCGTGTGTAGTTGCAGTTCACAAGTTAATGCAGATGTTCATGTTGGAAATAGTAAAATCTCTGTTCTGCTGGGTAGCTGGCAACCAGAAACTGTGCCGGGAAGACAGTACCCAAGGGATAACACAAATCATTAAGTGTTATGTTAAGCGGTTTCAAATCATTCCTATTCCCGCCTCTTTTGAGGTTGTTGCTTCTACTATTTTCTATTGCATTTGTGGCTGCTGTTCCTGATATTGATAACCGGGCTACAGCTTCACCGTCATCTATACCTACAACCGTATTTTTCGTTAGATATTCCGAAAACTTTAACGCGCCTTGCTAGTTTGGCCAAATAGCCAAATGAGAATATAGTTTATGCCGACATTTCAAATTTAAGCTTCTTCTTCATCTTCTTACATTAATAATTTTTTTTCCGAGTGTCTTGGTCTTGTACAGGCTGGCGAAGAATAGGAATAGAATTATGCACGTTAATAAAATTAAGACAATAAAATGGTAGCTACATTTTTTCGAGTCACAACTCCATGTGTGGATGAGATTGAGATGGGTGTTGAGGGACTTGACAAGGAGTTCGCAAAGAATTTTCCACATACCAACAGCGGAGCGTGCGAGTGTGCGTTTTCATAAGACAATCATATCAGGTATTCGTGAGGGAAGTGAGTTTTCCGAGGCTGTGCTTGCAACGATTCCAAACTCTACAAACGTTCAGAATGCAAGTACGAAGGTGGTTGAAAAGACAAAGCGCTCTATAGCTGGAAATTGATCTGACTTTGTACGAATTTTGCATCGACGAGAATTGTATGGATATAATATGTACGAATATAATATATAAACTTTTTAACGGAAAGTAACAAATAAATATATAATTAAATGAAAGGTTGAATTGCAGTTTAACTTTAAAGATACTAGTGCAGATTTATAAATGACAGTATCTTTAAATTTATATGGATGCTTTCCCCATTGGTCACTGCAGCGATCGTAAATCACTATTTTCATCACATCCTAATATTCATAATCCCTAAATCATTAATTCTCAACCGAGTTAACTTTGCCCTAGATTATGCGTCATAACATTATGTGAACCTTATGTTCATATTACGCACTAAACATGAATTCCACAAAAACAATAACCCAATAAAACTGAATTCCTGGTAGTATTCTCCAGAAATAATGCCATAAATTTCCATTCGTGAACTCCTGTTTCTAAAAGGGGGGCGCATTTTCGTTTTCGAAAGAGTAGATCCTAAAATTAAAGTTATCCTTAAAAATGTCAACTCCCTTGGTTCGGTATCAATACTTATGTTAGTCTCCGACAACATAAAGAATATTCGGGCGGACGCAGTTTTTATAACCGAAACTAGATTGTATCCATATCACCGTCCCGTATTCTCAAAACTCTCCATGATTCAGTCATCATCAACGGAGGTGACACCTGTATACTAGTTAATAGCGGACCTAGTCACGAACCTATTGACCTGTGGCGGTTCCGAAAACGCCACTGCCTACTTGCCCAATTACCCCCCAAGCATCCTGTGCTGAAGCCCCTCAAATTCCATTGTTTCATAATTGCTAATTACATTTAGCACCTGTAAAAAGAGTTTCACAAAATGTTCCCAGCAAAGAATTCTTAGCTTTCATAGTCCAATCCATCACTACAATTCGCAGGAAAACTATTCCGGCGCCATTGTTTGCCAAGCAAATCTCCCTAGACGAATTCCTGTAAACAAAAGGATCTGAATTACATACAATGTAACCTTCACCAGGGGATATAAACATTGGGCTGTCTATTTTTCAGCTTCGCCATGTGTATGATAAATCTATTAACGTACACATTGGCCGGCGACCTTTTTCTCCCAGCAATAATATACCAGCAGCTGCATTCAATTAGCGCAATCGACCCTGAAATTCCTAAAAGCAATTCTTTAACGTGCATATGCACCATAGATTCCCGACCATTAGGCACCCTTGTTCCACCAATGCAATTCCGCCGTACATGTGCATACCACATGTCCCTGGCATTTTCACGGCCGCGGCAGCTCTTTGACCATCGGACAAAAGCGAATACTCTCATCTTACCCTAGAGTCATAAAACGAATTTCTTCGCAGGTAATCATGTATAATTCCCTTTAGCATCACTAGCGATACACATTTCCCATTGTGTAAATAGAAAAACCATTAGCACTTCTTCCTAATGACGATACATTTACCTACGCATACCATTGCACTGAAAGAGTGCATTTCCTTGGCGGCCGCACCCTTAAGAGAAAAGTTTTTCTCTCTCTTCTCTTGTCTCTTAACCCTAACCCAGGATGGAATTCATGTCAGAATTCTATCCTCGAGGAGTCTTATCCCAACCACTGAACGGAGCGGTCGAGCCCCTTGTAGGGTGTGCTCGGAGTGCACACCTTGGAGTTGTAATCTTCCTTTCCCCCGTAGCGTGCGAATGACAAAAAGTTTCCTTGAGTGTTTCATCGTGGTCAAATGAATAAGAAAACAATTTAATAGTAATAATAAGTTATAAGTAAAGTAATAAAAATGCGGTGATCACCAATTAAATCTGTGCGTTTTAATGTGTTTTCCTTCCTCCCGGACTTACGGCGTTTGTCTTTCTTTTGCCGCCCATCCCTGTTTAGTGCTCGTCGGTGGAACAATTAATTATGATGGAGGAGGAAGTAGAACTCGCACCCATGCCGGTGCCACGACTTCCTCCCCACAGACCTCCCACGTAGAAGCCTCTGGGGTTGAACTGCATCTGGCTAATAATGGTAGAGTAAATATATACTCCGTATACCACTCGCATAAAACCAATAATGGATCCCTTAATCCCGAAGATATCTGCAAATTCGGGACACACATCCTTCATCATAGACAACGATTTTAACTACAGACATCCCCACTGGAACAACTCTGTCTCTTGCCCAAATGGCACAAAATTGTAGCAATGGTACACCGAAAACTCTCATGCTCTCAACTCCGAAATTGTTGCACTTGGACATCGTTTTTGTGTGCAAAGACTTACTTCCTCAAATCACTCCTCCCCAAGTATCGGGGGTGTATCTGACCACAAGGCTGTGACAACGTTCATCCGCAGCTATCGAGCGTCCCGGACTCTTATCAAATACATACCCGATTATGGGCGCACGAATTGGGACAACTTCAATATCACATTGAACGAAAAACGTTACCAACTCTCTCTTCGCACTGACAGGAACCTAACGATAGTTGAGCTGCAACTCCGCTTCACGAGATTCTAGATGAAACTTCAGAGACTCATGTCCCGAAGTACAAACTTGAAAAGACACCAGATTCCCCATGACGACTTCACTCTTCGTCTCATCGGGAGCGTAAAAAGCTCTGCAGAATGAGATATCTTCACCGCTTTACGCAAAGGAAGCCAACATTGCGATCCAGTATTCACAATATTGGTACACTGATAAAACAGAGAATCTAAAACAGTCCTACTCGACAATTGGAAGACAAACTGAAGGATATTCAGATGGATCAGACGTTTATAAAAATGTTAGAAATACATGTGGCACTTCTCATATCACTGGCCCAGTTGCTGATTGCAACTAGATGTGACAACAAAGTGTTCATTCCAACACTTTTGTGTATAACACATCATGTACTCAGCTAGTGTCACAACCCTAGAACTATCAACGACTTCTTTTTCCTACATTTTGTTGTGATACTAGACAAAATGGAGACAGATCGAGAGAACAGTACGAATGGACTGACATCGCTCTGCAATAACAGAAGAATAATAACATGTCATAATGACTTTCAAGAAAAAACTACTAGTACTATTTATTGGCCTGTAGGACTCCGGAAGTTCATGACCTCACCGGCTCGACTCCGCCATCGTTCCCGGTCCGGTGCACTCTCCTTTCACGATTAACCAGCTGTTCCGATCTCCTCAAGGTTAAAGCTACCATTGTCCTGCCATCCCTGTCACGGCCGTCCTGCCGGAGTCTTTCCCGTTCGTCTACCGTCAAGAATTTTACGCACGGTCCTATTGTTGCTCGTTCGCGCCACATGTCCGGCCCATCTTAATCTTCGCGAACTGATTACTCTCACTATTGTAGGTTTGCGGTATAGCTCTTCCAATTCGGGGTTATGGAGTTTCCTCCTCGCCATATTTACTGCCAAAGATACCCCTTAAAACCTGAAATACGAAAAAGAACGTTTAACGATATAATATAGAAAAAAAGGGACGGCGGTGTGAGAGTTGATGCAAGTGACTTCAATAATTTAAGCCCATCAGAAGTATCAACAGGAAAAACCAAAGAGTTTCCACGGAAATCACCCAACACATATTGTTCAACATTAATCAACACTACACAGGAGGAGCACAAATTGTTCAACATTAGTCTACATTACAGAAGAGTCCGCTTCCCTACACAATCCAAACAAAACAAGCCCAATCATCCACAATGGTGGTGCTGTCAATAATGACACCAATAAAGCAAACATCATCGAAGAAACCGCTGAAAATAACAAGGTAAATAACAAGCTCTCGAGAATGGCAACCCGGATACTAATGCAATAATTACTTCAGAGATTCACAAAAAATTAGACAACTTTAACGAGCTAATTGTTGTCTTCAATTCAGCTAACAATGCATACTTCGAAGACAAACGTAATAATGGTCATGGTTTCGTCACACCAAATACCCTACAGGTAAATCTCAAAACCCTCAGACGTCAGCTAATATGCACAAAATGTCGTACCAATCGTTGCGAAGGCTTTCTGCCTTATTCTTAGAATGCTCCTCGTTTTATTTAAACATGCCTACAACATGCCTACTACTTTCCCCAATCTTGGAAGCATGCTATTGTTTGTCGAAAAGTTGATAAACCAACGTATCACCCCTCAAGCTATAGCCCCATTTCGCTCCTCATCATCATCATCATCATTGGCACTACAACCGGGAACCGGTCTTGGCCTTATTTAGGAAGTCCTGAGGCTTGTCAAATTTTCCATAATGATTTGTTTTTTTTTTTTTTTGGGCAAGGTCATTAGTCTTGCGCCAGAGGCTCCCCGACGGGGAATCAAACCCCGGTCTCCCGCGTGACAGGCGGGTATACTAACCACTATACTATCGAGGAGCCTAGCCTCACCTGCATGATAAATTCATATACGAGAATCTAAACATCTTATCAGCGCAAGGAACTTAATACCTGATTTCTAATATGGATTCAGAAGAGTCTCAACGTTTTTCAAAACCACATCTGCGTGCGCCTCTCTAATAAAGAACCCACCATTACGCTGAGCCTGGACATTGAAAAGGCTTTTGACAGGACGTCGATCGAAGTTCTCGTCTTTAAACTGTTATAGTCCCGCCGTGCTTCCTCGGTTGAGGGAAGAGCGGGGACCTTTTGTTTTTCTTTTACTTCTTTTGCGGGTCCCTGTACGCGCAACAGTCTTATTAGTACTTTTCCACTCTGTCACATCCGCAAATAGTTAAACCAATTAGGTCACTCGCTCTGGTTCCTAAGAATTCTCCACGTCCCAGGCGGCCCTTCCTTTGGTGAAAGTCCAGTTACAACTGGCTGAGGCGCCATTAACAAGAAAAACCCTTTATTAAATTCAACGGCTCTTAAAGGGTTTTAGATGATATTAAAACTCAT
This sequence comes from Microdon myrmicae, assembly GCA_963931805.1. NCBI lineage: Eukaryota > Metazoa > Arthropoda > Insecta > Diptera > Syrphidae > Microdon > Microdon myrmicae. Next base: position 1,335,541 of record OZ007497.1, on the reverse strand, counting down.
ATATTATCAATATCAATATATTTATATCAACTTAGGGGTGGTACTTCACTTATATATCAACTCAAAACTTTTTAACTCACAATTCAAACTAAAACTTTACTCTCCAAACTTCCAATCTCAACTGAACTTACAATTAGAATTTCTCTCTACTTATGGAACATTGTGTTCTAATTTACTGTAAATTATAATATGAACAAAACAAATTTTCTCAAAGTATTCCTTTAGTTTCTGTGACTTTTAAATTGAATAAAATTTGAACGAAAATCAAAGTGCTCTCTTTTGAAATAAAAAGGGGCAAGTTATTAAAAAAGGGCATGTCAGAAATGTACTGTAACTGTAACTGGCTTGATATATTATTGTGTAGGTTTATTTATGGTATGTATTAAATGAGATGTTAGATATGTAAGGAGATTCAGTGTTAAAGCTAATAGGGGTAGTATTCTGGAATACTACAAAACTATTCAACGTTGTGCTATCATCTACCACTTCGTTCGAAACAGAACCTTTCAAGTTCGGGTGAATGGATAGCTGTCCCGAACTTTCAATGCCGTCGCAGGCGTGCCCCAGGGCTCCATTCTAGGCCCCATTATTTTTAATGTCTCCACCTTAGATATTCCTCGCCCACTGGACGGGAGGGTCAACCAGATATGCTATGCGGAAGACATTCTAATGTACACGTCATCCAAAAGCCCTAAACTCGCAAGAAATAGATTCAACCGTCATCTGGACGAACTGTATCAGCATTACAGTCGAAGGAAAATTCGACCTGACCCATCCAAAGCAGTAGCTGTAATTCTGAGTAGTAAACACTCCCAACCTACTTCTCGATATTCCCCGAATATTCGAATACAAATGGAAGATAGTACGATTAGACCACAGTACCGGACAAAATATCTTAGGGTCACTTATACCCCAAAAACGAATTTCATCAAACATATGACCCACATTCTTCAAAGGGTCCTCGCTCGGTCTAAGCAACTGCACAACATTTTGGAGTGGAACAACAAAGTTGACACCAAAGCTAAACTTGTCTACTATAAGCATCTAATCCGATCTGCAATATCGTACGCCTTGGCCTTATGGTCCTGCATATCTTCGGCACAAATGGAGAGACTTTGAATTTTCGGAAGGAAACTCCTCAGAAGATGGATCAACCACTCTAGGAGGCCTGACAGTATTGATTACCCCAACTCCATTGCCCCTCTTGACAAGTGTTTGCTACAATTAGCATACAAGTACCTCGAAAGCACTTAAAACAGCGAGAACTTACTTGTACGGTTCTTGACCCTTCTCTACTTCGATATCTTCGACACCAAGGGCCATAACTCCTTCTTCAGTATAAAACTGAAGAAAGTACCTTTCCGAACTACATTCCCCTCTATAATAAAGGATCCCCCAACCTAGCCTTAATGGTCTACTGCTAACACTGTAGGGATCGGCCACCCGTCACTCAAGTGTTTTCATAGGAGGGCGGGCACGGTCGAAGGGAAGGCAGTCAACTCTCATCCTCTTCTATTTGTTTCCTGTGCCCATGTGTTTACCGTTAGGGGTGGTCGATTTGTGGCGGTTCAGCGAACCTCACAAACCACTGTGGGGTTAAATACCGTTTTGCCTAGCTAAAGCGGGCATACCTACTGGTGTCCTCAACCTCACGTATCCACAGACACGTGGATCAATACGGCGCAAATACACACACACACATGCACACCCTTGTATCCCCAGCGATGGAAAAAACAGCGACTTGTGCGTATACCAAAAGGAGTCAAGAATCGAGAAGCGCCGTCGTCTTATCGCCATTGTGCATGCTGGACACAACAGGAGAACTGCGAGTAATTGCCACTCACCGGGAACAATTCACTGAGGGGACATCGGGGCTCTCTGAATCGCAGTATGGGTTCCGGAAAGGTAGATCAACCGGTAAGGCACTATCTGTGGTGTGCGACATCGCTCACAATGCGATAGCTGGAGCACGATGACTGGGAAGTACGAAAAAATATTGCGCGATGGTGACACTAGATGTTAAAAATGCATTTAACACGGTAAACTGGAATCGGATTCTAGAAGCGTTGGGCGATCTACAAGTCTCACCCTACTTGGTGCGTATACTAGCAAACAACGTCTCGGATAGAAGAGTGATCTATGACACAGATGAGGGAGCACAGGAATATAAAATAACAGTGGGTTTGTGGGGGATCGGTAGGTGTGTCGCACGGAGACTAGTTCACTCTTGTCCCCATCATCACAGAATGTTCCACTGATACGTGGTTGTCTGAGGCAACTGCCAACTTCACTAAATTGAAACACGCATTTCTTGTCCTGTTAAATTTTATATATATTTATCGTTCTGTTGGATACACATGTAGACTAATTGTAGGAACGCCTTCAAAGGTGCGGGCGTTAAGGTATTCACAAGAATAAGATTAATAACATTTAGTAGTTCGGCTTCATTTAGAACACGGCGCGGGCGTTAAAATATTCACAAGAATAAGATTAATAACATTTAGTAGTTCGGCTTCATTTAGAACACTATTTCATAAATATATTACAAGGATGTAGTCGATACACTGTTCGCTCTACTCTGTCGGCTCTTACAAATTGCGATGGGTTTTCCTGCCGTATTATAGCGTTTTTAGGAGGGGTATCTCTAGTATGCGCACCTGGTCCCTTTTCACAAGCATTTCACAGGATGTTACAATGTGGTCTTTGCATATTCGTTACAAGGGGGGGCCCGTATTCGAGTGTTTGAGAAGGGGGACGTGCAAGCGATGTTAAGTATTATAATTCACTTATGTCTTATTTGTTAAAGAATGAATGCACTTCGCGCCTACACCATAATTACTCGACTACCTTGGAGACTCACGAAACTCAGCTCTCTATAACCCGGGGGTGCGCGCACGTCAGTTGGTTAAATTCGACTGACTCATGAATGAAAATAATTCATTCATTGCGTCGTGGCGGTGCGTCATAGCAGAGTCAGGCTCGCTGCCAATTACGAGGAATTGTGGACGAGTTGCTATGCTCGCATAGGAATTCAGTTCCAACGAATTCTGGCCGTACAGGCTGGGTTGACTTCGTTGATTGGGTGTACCGGGAATTGGTTTGGCGACGCGAGCGAGTATGGGCATGCATTTTCGGAGGAAATTGGAATGGCTTGGGTGCAAGCAAGGGATATCGTTTAGATAGAAATGTTAACCGAAATAATTTCGGGGAAATGTGCGCGGTTTATTTGGTTGGTAATGTTCCGTTGAGGATTGGATATACGCTTTGTTAAGGCGTATGAACTTCGGAGAAATGTGTGCGGCTTGGTATGCTTGCTGATGTTCCGTTGAGGATTGGATATGCGTTTGCTATGGCATACGAATTTCGGGGAAATGTGGATTGTTTGGTTGCGTTGAGAAAATATGGATAATTGAGTAACGCAATTTTGGGAAAATGCATGTGGTGGTGATTAGAATATATTCGGTTGAATTATATTCTCTTGGAGGTTTGGGAAATATTTTGTTGCGTATTTGGGAATATATGCTATTGCGGATTTGATTTTTTGCATGTTTGCAGGTTAGGGTTGTGGGTTGGTTCTCCGTGTGATGTAGAGAACCCCCACAGTACTCCCCGCCCAGTGACGTAGTCACGAAATAAGGATAGGGCGAAAGGAGTAGGTTGGTGTGTGGCGGGAGGGGTGTTAGGTAGCTAGGGGTCCGGTGGGTTTGGTTTGCCCGGGGGGGCGCGCTTGGCTACGGGTACGTGGTGGTTGGGGCGGCTGGTGGTTGCTGGTGGGGTCGGGTATTGGTGCGGGTTGAGGGTCTGGGGCTGAAGCCTCCAGGAAACAAGGTTTGAGTCTCTCGACACCGACCGTGGATCGTTTGCCTCGGATGTCGATCTCGAAGACACGGTCGCTCATGCGGTTGGAGACTCTGAAGGGGCCGTCGTATGGGGGGTCCAAGGGTTTTTTGACCTTATCCACCCTGACAAAGACGTGCGTACAGCTGTGCAGTTCGGGGTGGACGAAGAGTTTTTTAGAGCCGTGTCTGGTCACGGGTGTTGCTCTGACCTTGCGAAGGAGGTCGCGGAGGTGGCCCACATCCGGCAGCTGGGTGCGTGGGGTTTCGTCGTCCATGAAGAGTTCGCCTGGCAGTAGGAGGTTGGTGCCGTAGGTGAGTTCCGCCGCGGAAGAGCCTAGGTCCTCCTTGAGGCTTGTCCTCAGGCCGAGGAGGACGGTAGGAAGGGCGTCGAACCATTGGGTGTCGTTATGACACATGAGGGAGGCCTTGAGAGACCTGTGCCAGCGTTCGATCATGCCGTTGGATTGGGGATGGTAGGCCGTCGTACGGCTTCGTTGGCAGCCGAGGAGGTCTGTCAGCTGTCTGAAGATTGTTGCTTCGAATTGCGGTCCTCGGTCGGAGGTAATGGTAGCGGGCACGCCAAAACGTGTGACCCAGGTTGAGTAGAAGGCTTTGGCGACAGATTCGGCAGTAACTGCTCTGAGGGGGGTCGCCTCTGGCCATCGCGTGAAGCGGTCCATCATGGTGAGGATGTAGGAAAATCCCCTTGATGGAGTAAGCGGCCCCACTATGTCGATGTGGACATGGGCGAAGCGTGCCGTGGGGAGCTTAAATTGGGCTGGTTCTAATACGTTATGCCGCGCTATTTTGCAGCGTTGGCATTGGAGGCAAGAGCGGGCCCAGCTGGTGAGATCTTTGCTCATTCGGGGCCAAATGAATTTTTTACGTATGGCGGCGGCGGTCGCGCGGGCGCTGGGGTGGGCTGGGTCGTGGTAGACCTGGAACACGCCCCGCCGGAGCTTCTCGGGGATGTAGGGTCTGGGGGTTCCAGTGGAAACATCGCACCAGATTTCGCCCAGGGGGTCGCGGAAGGTGATTTTCCGTAGCTCGAGTGCTGTGTCGGCGGTCAAAAGGGATTGGAGCTGGCTGTCCTCCTGTTGGGCCAGGGCCAGGTCGGCGTTGTTCAGGGCGGCGCGCAAGTGGATCGTATCGATTCGCGAGAGGGCGTCCGCCGTGACGTTTTGTTTGCCGGAGATGTGTTTAATCTCGGTGGTATATTGGCCGATGAGGTCGAGTTGACGCTCTTGTCGGGGGGAAGCGTTTCCCGACTTTTTTCGGGACGCGAAGACCAACGGTTTGTGGTCTGTAGAAATGGAGAGCGGGCGGCCTTCCACCATATGTCGAAAGTATTTGACGGCGCTGTAGATCGCCAGGAGTTCCCGGTCGTAGGCGCTGTATCGTTGCTCTGTGGGACTCAGTTTCCTTGAAAAGAAACCGAGTGGTTCCGGTTGGCCCTCGAAGTCCTGTTGCAGGACTGCTCCGATTGCGGTGTCCGATGCGCCGCATTGGATGGACAATGCCGCTCCCTCTAGGGGGTATCGAAGCAGTGTGGCGTTAGCCAGTTGTTCCTTGGATAGTTGGAACGCGCGGTCGGAGGCTTCTGCCCAGGGGATTGGGCGCTTATCGTTGCGCTTGGCTCCTCGGAGGAATTCGGTCCGGGGGGCCTGTGTTTGGGCAGCGTTTTTGAGTGTTGGGCGGTAGAAATTGAGCATCCCGAGGAAACGACGGAGCTCGTTTACGTTGGTTGGGCGCGGGTATTGCATGAGTGCCTCTACGCGGTCTGGGAGGGGGCGTATGCCCTGATTGTCAACAATGTAACCGAGATAAGTGATTTGCTCTTTGGCGTATTGGCACTTATCGGGGTTGATGACGAGACCGAATTCGCGGAGGCGCTCGAGGACTTGTCGTAAATGGCGCTTGTGTTCGATGTGGTCTCGTGAGGCGATGAGGATGTCGTCGAGGTAGGCGTGGCAAAAATCGAGACCACGTAGTGCCGAGTCGATATATCTCTGGAATGTTTGGGCGGCATTCCTGAGGCCGAAGGTCATTACTTTGAACTCGAAGAGTCCAAAGGGTGTAATGACTGCCGTTTTCGGGATATCTTCCGGTGCCACCGGGATCTGGTGGTAGGCCCTGGTGAGGTCCAGAGTGGTGAAAACCTTGCACCCTCGTAGTGTGTATGAGAAATCGTAGAGGTGTGCGATTGGGTATCTGTCGGGGACTGTTGCTGCGTTCAGCAGCCTGTAATCCCCGCATGGGCGCCACTCCCCGGAACGTTTTTTTACTAAGTGAAGTGGGCTTGCCCAAGGGCTGTCTGATGGTTGACAGATACCTTGCGTGATCATTTGGTCGAACTCGGCGCGTGCAGCGCGTAGTTTTTCGGGCGCCAGGCGGCGTGGGCGCTGGCTTACTGGGGGGCCTCGTGTTTCGATGTGGTGGAAGACGTTTGCCCTGTGTCGACGCTGGTTGGGGAGGGGGATTGTCGTACTGACGAATTCCTGTATCATGGCCTGGATTGAGTCTGTCGGTGGTGTGGACCTGGGTGTTGCCGCTGGGGATGCCGGCGGGGGCGCAGGAGGTACGGTAAGGGCTACTAGCCTGTTGTGGGTCGAATCGACCAACAGGTTGTGCTTTCCTAATAAGTCGGAACCTATTAGGGGTTCGTTAACGTCAGCGATCACGAACTGGTGTGTGATTGGATGTCTAAGGCCCAGATGGAGTGTCAGCTTTTTTCGTCCGTACGTGCGTATCGGGGAATTGTTTGCTGCTGACAATTGTAAGGCAGTGGGCACGCGGTTGCGTGGGGCGAACGAGCGCGGAAGGACCGAGATATCAGCGCCGGTGTCGATGGTAAAATTGATATTTAGTTTCGAGTCCCTGATTGTGAGGCGTCTTATGGATGCGGTGCCGGCCGGTTGCGCAAGGGTGTCGGTCGGCAAAATTAGTTTAAAGGCTGGCGCGGGTTGTTGGGTGGTCGAGTCCACCCGCAGGGTGCCCTACAATTAATTGTACGATCCCCGTACCGTTGGTGGTTGGCGCACCAAGCGCGTGTGACGGTGTTGTTGGGCGGATTTTGCGCGTTGGTGGGTTCGTCACGAGGGGGCCGTGGAGGTGGGCGACGCGAAGAAGTCCGCTGGGAAGAATGTTGTGGGGGTTGCCGCAAGTTTATTGGGCGGTTTTGTGCGCTTCGTTGCGTGCCTTGGATCCTTGCGCAAACTTGGTCCAATTCGCGGCGGAATGAGGCTTGAAGCGCGAGTAGGTCGGCGGTAGTGACCTGAGTAGGAGGGTTGCCTGGCTGGATGTCGCTGGTGATGCGGTCGGGGATTGGTTGGGTTGTGTTCGGGTTAAGGCCGGTGTACCTTCTAGAGGGTGAGGAGGGTAGCTGAGTCGAAGCTACCAGGGGGGTTCGAGGTGCGGTTTGTGGCGACTGAGGGTGCCGTGTGGGCAGTGGGGCGTGTTGACAAACCGCCGCGACTTGGTATGGTAATGGCTCGGACTGTGGGTCCAAGGTTTCCATGATCGCGTCAGCCACCTTTGATAAATAGCCCAAGCTTTGATTGGGTTGGGCCATTAATGCCGAGCGGGCGTGTTGAGGTAGATTCCTCAGAAAATGTGGCCTAATTAGGTCATCCGAGATCCTGGTCCCCGCTATGGAGCGTAAATGGGTCAGGAAAAGGGATGGTCTAATACCCGAGAAATTGGTCTCATTCGCCAGTCGTTGCTGTTTGATGCTGATGGGCTCGTCCAAGGCGTTGAGGAGCGTCTCCCGCATGTTGCTGTAGGGGTTGGGGCCTGGTGACCTGATTGCGTGCGCGATATGCGTCCGCTGTGTCCCATCCAGCACCCGCAGCAATTCTATAGCACGATGTTCTTCATCGTGGATGTTGGCGAACCGGAAAAAACGTTCGGCTGTAGCGAACCAAAGCTCTGGATCCTCCTCGTCGAACGGGGGGAGCTTTATATTTTGGGTAAGGGGTAAGAATTCGACGCCGGAAGCGTCCTGAAACGCGGGGGAGTTGGATCGCGGTTGTTCCTGCTGGGTAGTACCGCCTCGTGTGGTGGGCATAGTGGTGCCGAAGTCGGAAAGGGTAGGCGGGATTGAGGAGAGACGGGGTGTGTCTGTGGATGAAGCCAAGAGGCGTGGAGCGGACGCGTGAGTCGATAGGAGCCGCGAGGGGGGATCGAGCAAGTTTTGGTATTGTCAAACGAGTCGCCACTGAACGCGAGGAGTCGAAAGGCGTTGAATGGAGTCGAGTGGTGTCGCAAGTGCTGTAAATAAGGTGCTGTGCGTGGATTGTGCCCAGAAGGGGCTTACGGTAGTTTGTAATTTTAATTTTTGGGGGTAGTATTGTTTACTAATTATATAGTTTTCCTCTGCCTTATAATCAATGGTAGTTGTTTCTTCTTATGAATTTTAATTCAGTTGCTCTTTTTGGTGATCTTTCGTGTATTAAAATTAAATTAAGTATTTTTGTTCTTTGATATTGCCCTTGTTCTGTTCGCTTGTTTGCCTTGTAGTGTGGGTATTGCCGCGGTTTAAATGTTAATTAAGTTTGTATACATGTTTTTGTAAAAAAAAAGGGGAAGGAACTAAGGGGAATTCAGGAGAAAACCGCGAGGTGGTCTCTGGTTGCAGAGGCGAAACTAAAGGAATTGCTATTTGAGATGCGGCTTAGTTGTGTGCGTTAATTTCTTAATTTCTGTTATTTTGTTGGTGCAAAATAAAGCTTATTGGGTTGAGTATTTAAAAATAAAGGTGTGTGTGCGCGGGCTCGACCCGAGTGTGTACCCAGAAGGGGTTTACAATTGTTTATTAATTCTATTGGTAGTGTTGCATTCTTTATGTATATTTTTTGTTTTTTTTCAATAAACTTACAATTTTTCTTGGCAGGTTTCGGGATTATGCCGTTTGTGTTAAGCTTAGGGAAAATGGAAAGTTTTATCTGTACAGTTTTTAAGTTAATTGTATAAATTTGTTTGTTATAATATACTGCCGATCGGTTTAGTTGAATGCGTTAAACTTAAGTTCTATTTATGTATCAATAAGCATACATTCAGTGTTTCCTTCTCTTCTATATTGGTTTTGTCAAAAATTTTGCTTACATATACAACCTGGAAACGGGCTCAATTTTGTTATATGACACAATAATGGGGTATTAATTACGGGCGCAAAATTAAGAATAATTATACTGCTTGGTTCAAGGGTGGAAGAGAAATTATTGCGAGTAAATTCTTCGAGTCTGTTGTAGTTTATTTGGTGCGCACTTAATTTAGTGGACACGGTTGCACCACTAAACCAAATAATTAATTGGAGGGCTTACGGAAACTAGGGGTTCCTGTTGAGTTGTTTGCTGATGTTGTTCGGGTCGTTCCTGGTTCGATGAAGCTGAGGTGGCTGCGCTGCGTCGCTGGATTGTTGGTTGGTTTAGAAATCGTTGGGGCTCTAGTTGCCCTTTCAATGTCTTTCCGTTTTTTTTTTTTTTTAAACTTTAAATTTTAAATTTTAGGGGCTGTCACTAATTTAGTTTTGGTTGGGGATTGCGTGGTTTTTGTATTGGGGTCGCTGCACCCGTTTAGTGTCTTTTTATTTTTTATTTGGGGCGCGTATCACCACTTGCACTTGTCACTGTTTAATTGTTGTTCGGAAGGTGTGTGTTTTTTATCAGGGTCACCAGTGTGGGGGATCGGTAGGTGTGTCGCACGGAGACTAGTTCACTCTTGTCCCCATCATCACAGAATGTTCCACTGATACGTAGTTGTCTGAGGCAACTGCCAACTTCACTAAATTGAAACACGCATTTCTTGTCCTGTTAAATTTTATATATATTTATCGTTCTCTTGGATACACATGTAGACTAATTGTAGGAACGCCTTCAAAGGTGCGGGCGTTAAAGTATTCACAAGAATAAGATTAATAACATTTAGTAGTTCGGCTTCATTTAGAACACGGCGCGGGCGTTAAAATATTCACAAGAATAAGATTAATAACATTTAGTAGTTCGGCTTCATTTAGAACACGGTGCGGGCGTTAGAATATTCACAAGAATAAGATTAATAACATTTAGTAGTTCGGCTTCATTTAGAACACTATTTCATAAATATATTACAAGGATGTAGTCGATACACTGTTCGCTCTACTCTGTCGGCTCTTACAAATTGCGATGGGTTTTCCTGCCGTATTATAGCGTTTTTAGGAGGGGTATCTCTAGTATGCGCACCTGGTCCCTTTTCACAAGCATTTCACAGGATGTTACAATGTGGTCTTTGCATATTCGTTACAAGGGGGGGCCCGTATTCGAGTGTTTGAGAAGGGGGACGTGCAAGCGATGTTAAGTATTATAATTCACTTATGTCTTATTTGTTAAAGAATGAATGCACTTCGCGCCTACACCATAATTACTCGACTACCTTGGAGACTCACGAAACTCAGCTCTCTATAACCCGGGGGTGCGCGCACGTCAGTTGGTTAAATTCGACTGACTCATGAATGAAAATAATTCATTCATTGCGTCGTGGCGGTGCGTCATAGCAGAGTCAGGCTCGCTGCCAATTACGAGGAATTGTGGACGAGTTGCTATGCTCGCATAGGAATTCAGTTCCAACGAATTCTGGCCGTACAGGCTGGGTTGACTTCGTTGATTGGGTGTACCGGGAATTGGTTTGGCGACGCGAGCGAGTATGGGCATGCATTTTCGGAGGAAATTGGAATGGCTTGGGTGCAAGCAAGGGATATCGTTTAGATAGAAATGTTAACCGAAATAATTTCGGGGAAATGTGCGCGGTTTATTTGGTTGGTAATGTTCCGTTGAGGATTGGATATACGCTTTGTTAAGGCGTATGAACTTCGGAGAAATGTGTGCGGCTTGGTATGCTTGCTGATGTTCCGTTGAGGATTGGATATGCGTTTGCTATGGCATACGAATTTCGGGGAAATGTGGATTGTTTGGTTGCGTTGAGAAAATATGGATAATTGAGTAACGCAATTTTGGGAAAATGCATGTGGTGGTGATTAGAATATATTCGGTTGAATTATATTCTCTTGGAGGTTTGGGAAATATTTTGTTGCGTATTTGGGAATATATGCTATTGCGGATTTGATTTTTTGCATGTTTGCAGGTTAGGGTTGTGGGTTGGTTCTCCGTGTGATGTAGAGAACCCCCACAGGTTTACCTCAGGGATTTGTATTAGGTCCGCTGTTATGGTGTGCTCAGGGTAAATGTACCAGAATGGGTTAGAATCATTGGGTATGCAGATGATTGGGCAATAGTGGCCGTAACTAAACATCTAGATGACCTGGAAAATATTTGCTCCCAAGCAATCCCGAACTTTAAATGCTGGCTGGATATGGCCGGACTGAAACTAGCTGACCATAAGTTTTAATAAGCAGCCACAAGAAAGTTGACCACCTTGATTTGGAAATAAAAGGGCAAATAATCAGATTCAATCCTTATTTTAAATATCTCAGTGTTATACTCCACAACAAGTTGAACTTCAAGGAACACCTAAGGAAAACGAATGAAAAAACGGCAAGAATATGTAAGGTTTTGGCGAGGCTGCTACACGATGTTGAAGGACCCCGGTCCTACAAAAGGAAACTGATAACTAGTGTCAACACCTCCATTATATATAAATAACTTGGCGTTATACTCGACAACAGGCTGAGCTTCAAAAAACACCTGAGGAAAACGAGTGAAAATACGGCAAGAGTATGCAAAGTTTTGGCAAGACTGCTACCCGATGTTGGTGGATCCCGGCCCCACAATAGGAAATTGACAACTAGTGTCAACAACTCCATTATAATGTATGCAACTCACAAATGGGTGGGAGCCGTACAGCATAAGTCGTATATGAGAGGACTGAATTCACCACATAGGCTGATATCATTGGGAGTATGCTGCGCATTCGGAACGGTTTCCGAGGGTGCCATAAATGTTTTGGTCGGGAGGAATCCAGTTGACATTGCAGCTAAAGAAAACGCTAAATTGCATGAGGTCTCCCAAGAGAATCGTCGGAGAATGCGGTCACAATTAGAGCTCTCAAGCCTAAGAGAATGGAAAGGAAGGTGGGTTAGTTCGGGGTACCTCCGGGATGAAACCAAAGAGACAATCCATTGGCATAAGCTTGGTATCTTCCTGGACGTTCTTGTTGTACGCGAATTTGCCGTCCTCAGGTATTGATCCCATGACTCGGAATTGCCATCCATAATACTGCGTAGATATTCTACGAGTAGACGATGGACTCATTTCGGAGCGTCATTTGAATGTGGGTGATACGCTGAGGTCTGGAGTTTCTTGATACGGAGCAGCTTGCAAACACTTTTAAACAAGCTGCTTAGGAAGTTGCTTCCCTGATCGATGACCAATTGCTTCGGAACACCATACTGAGGAACTATTTGGTCAAAGAAGACCGTGGCCACCGTTTCTGCCCCCGCATTGGGTAAGGTATAGTAATCTATATACTTAGACAAATTGTCTTGAAACGTGATTAGCAGCGACTGCCTGCTGGAGTTCGATCAAGAGGCCCTATTATATCTAAATATACTTTGCCAAAGGGCCCCTTTGCAATGTCGGTTATTACCACGAGCATACGTAGGTTTGGGGGATGGGTGCGAACATACAGGGCAAAGTCTCTGATTGCTTTCAACCCGGCGAAGGCCAGGACGATCCTTGTCCCTTTTCAATCCAAGTTGACAGTCTCCACGTGACACCCCTGGATAGCTATTTTAACACCCGCCAAGTAGTGAACCAATGCATGCAGCGACATCCTGAGAAAGGTTGGCGCAAGGCTAATACCCAGGCCCGTAAAAATGAATTATTATGGCAAATTTAACAAGCTTCGGTTACGGACCGGATACACGACGACGACCACGGAAACGAAAATGGCTAAATGATTTAAGAACTTTTACATGGAACGTACGCTCACTATACAGAGCTCGAGCTACACAGCAGCTAGCCGATGCCCTGTCCGAATATAAGGCTAACATAACAGCATTGCAAGAAATAAGATGGACGGGGAATTGTGTTATTCAAAGAAAAGAGTATGACATTTATTACAGCTGTCATTCAAAACACCATGTGCTCGGGATAGGCTTTCTAGTCAGCCAAAAACTGAAGCCTGCCATCATCGGCTTTAATGCAATAAATGAAAGGCTATGCACTCTTCGCGTGGAGGCAAGTTTAAGAACATAAGCCTCATAAACGTCCACGGACCTACAGAGGAGTCCCCTGACGACGAAAAAGAAGAATACTACGAGAACGTCGAACGGGCCCTCAATGCCTGCCCAAGATACGATGTAAAACTCATTCTTGGTGATTTGAATGCATTTGAATGCCGGTTTTCAGGCACTACACAGGTCCCCATAGTTTACATGAGAACACTAATCACAATGAACTACGAGTCATCGTATTGACACCATCGAAAAACTTGGTCGTTGCAAGTACCAGGTTTCCGCGTAAAGATATCGACAAAGCCACCTGGGTATCACCTGATGAAGCCACTCGCAACCAAATTGACCACGTGTTGATAGATCGCCGCCACTCCTCGAGTCTGATGACGGTACGAACGTACCGAGGTGCCAACGTCGACTCGGACCACTATCTACCGAGCGCGGATTGCCTTACGGAGACGTATTGCATCCGCGGATCAGGTTCAAGAATCAACACGGCTGCCTTACGCAATGAGAATACCAGTAACACCCTTGGTCATGCGTTAAGACTCGCCCTCGAAGAGCTCGACGGAGGGAGAGTAAGTCCTGGAGCCAGAATGCCGGGCGTGGAAGAGAAATGGACATGCCTTAAGAATTCTGTCATTAGTACTGCCAACTCCACCTTAGGCAGTAGTCGTAGAGATCGGAGCGACTGGTTTGATGATGAGTGCAAACTAGCGACTGAACGTATTGTTTCTCAAGGGCTGTAGGAGGACCTTGGATGGTCTGGCGGTGGAGGAGGAGCATACCCTCCTCCGGTGGCTACCCTCTAGGCTGAGCGGCGAGGCCTATCGAATGTTCAAGAAGAGGCCACCCACGACCTTCTTCGAAGCGGAGCAGCGTCTCAGAGAGGCCTTTGAACCCCGAGTGTCGTATGAGGAGTTGTGCACACAACTATCCAAAATGCGACAGCTTCCCTCCGAGGATGCCACGAGTTTCGTTTCCCGAGTGAAGCGGGCCGTGGTGCGGTGCGAGGAGGCCGCTGAGCGCTATTATGGTCGGCAGGGTAGGTCCGTCTTCGCCAGCAAGCTTGAGGGAATGGCCAAGCCGGTGTTGGTAAGGGGTTTAAGGGAGGAAGGACTAAGGCACTTCCTCCTCACGTTGGGTGATGCAGCATGGTGGACCACCTGACCGGATTCGAGCGAGCTAGGAGGGAAGTGTTGCGGCAATATGACCTGTTTGTAGATGCGCGGCCCGGAATCGCCGATCGGACGTCGGAATCGTTGACTATAGGACCGGGCAACTCCTCAACCTTTATAGATGGCCCTTCCTCCACTTTTAGGGATTGCCCCGCGGCGTCGGTGCCGGTTTTGTCGAATCTTGACCCCCGGGCGGTGTCATTCGTGTTGCCTGCCGAAGAGCCATACAGTCGTCGACAGGGGGAGGACAGTTTTATTCGGGAGCGGTCGTACGGACCCCATCGAACAGATGCTGGTGCCTATGCTCCGGCCTCCTCTGGCGAGGGAGCGTAGTCAAACACCGTGCCTTCCTCGAGCCGGGGTGGAGAGTCGCAGAGCTTGGCTCAGGGGGCGTATGTGCCTCAGGATCGATCGGGTCGGGCCAATCCGGTCCGGGATCCGGTTGGTCGATCGGCGCACCCCCTGGAATCCCAGACAACATGCAATTTTTGCAAGATAAGGGGTCACGTGTACTACGAATGTCTAGAAAGACGAAACACACCTTTCTGTCGCGAATGCTGGCGGTATGGCCACGATATAGTGGACTGCCAGGATCGTCCGGAATGGACGCGAGTTAATGCATCTGTGGCGGTTCTACGAACCACCCAATCCACTATTGGTCGAGATGTCGTCGTTCCGCCGAGGAACACACTCACCTATAGGTAAATTACACTTGTCCATTGACACGTGTCCTTAAAAGTCCTCCGCCATACCTGAAACGAAGGTAACATACATCGTGGAGGCAACTACCCCACGTGTCCACAGACACGTGGGTCACAAGTCCGATCAATCGTCCTACGCCTGCACGGCGATCGAAGGACACAACAAACGGACAAACATTGCCTTACCAAGGACATTTAACGCATCGTCCTAAATTCCTAAAAATAATTATATATAATACATCATACAGGCATCGTAAATTCGAAAACCTGATTGGCGCCCCTGCTAGCCAGCGTTACCTGCAAACGTGCAAATATAATCCTTGCCGCCAGCTAAGATACGGGACACAATTACCATTGTATACCGAAATCCCTTATAGCGCCATTGTCCTGCGTTGCAGGCTATTAAGCAGCTACATAATGATCCTATGATGCCCCTTTGTTCTTTGCTCTTTTCTCAATTCCCTTTTGACAGGACCTTCGCTGCACGAGAAAACAATAGATCTATTAACGCACGTGCTAATAGATCAACTAGAGAGAACATTCAAGATTCAGGATCCGCGAACGCAACCGTCGCGATATTCAGTCATCGAGTAGCATTCGTGGAGGTCAGATCCTCCATTCCCACGAAAGTCGTTCGTGTGTCGTCGCAGTCGACATACAGATTCCCAACGAGGGAGTTAAGAGAAAAGTGAACCAACCACCGAAGGTTGCGAGTGTGTCGGCGAATAATTACGTGTTATATTATACCTTTTATATAAGAGTACGTTTTGTAAAATCGCCACGCGCGTTCCAGTGTAGTGAATCCTGGATTACCAACTGTTTATGAGATCATGCGGCGCCATTTGTGCGGTACCATTATCATGTTTACGAGCATGATAAAACACTAGCCGCCGTACTTCCTTGCACCACACGATTTATGACTCGGCCATAAGCCCGAGTATATTTGCATGCCGTCATCATCCACATTCGCCCGCAACCGGCAAATCACAATAACCATCAGCAAACATCTTTAACACCAGAAGGTGTTAATTGAATCGCCGCCACCGCAAAAAGGGACCACCATCAATGCAATGTTTTTAATTTTTTTGTGCAAGAATGTGCGTCCTTTTTTCCTTGTTTTCTGTGTACACCAGTAATTGGTGTGTATTATAGGAACTCTCCTTCCTATTGTCTTTGTTTCGTACTCATGTCTATTGTAAACAGGAATTTTGAAATCCTGTAGTCAAAATTAGATTATCATATTTCAGCTAATTTTTATCCTATGAGATATTTAGTGGCGTTGCGCCCAAATATTCAGGATTCTTTTAGATATTTAGTGGCGTTGCGCCCGAATATCGCCATACAACTTATCACACTAAGGGTGTTGCACTCTAGTGTACAATAGGTTTGAGCAACAGTTCGGTACAGCGAACGAAATACATCAGGTCAAAAGAGGCCTGATTCAACATTTGGTGACCCCGACGTGATAGTTTCACATTGGTTGCTGCCCCCTCACCGGAGGTAAGGAGCAATATCAGTGAAGACTAGTCACAGAACGCATATCCTTGGGCGATCAACATTCGCCAAGGCAAACTACCATCAAGGTAGAGGACATCCGTGGACGTGATAGTTTCACATTGGTTGCTGCCCCCTCACCGGAGGAAAGGAGCAATATCAGTGAAGACTATTCACGAAGCACGCATCCTAGGCTATCGACAGCCTAGTTAACTACCGCCAGTAGACGACATCCGTGGGAGTGTTTGCGAAGCACACCCAGTGAACAACAGCACGTCCGTAAGCGATCCACATTCGCCACAACAAACTACCAACGAGGTAGAAGACCTCTGTGGACGTGTTTGCGAACATACCCACTTAACAGTACCACGTCTTTTCAGCAGAAAAGAAGGTAATGGAACGGAGCATGGACGCCCGTGAAATAACCAAGGTCCTAGCCAGGCAAAAGACCTTACAACGCGAGCTGACCAAGCTTCAGGCAGCCAGTGGCAAGAAATGGACCGACGCGTTAATGAATAAAGCCAGGACGGCATGGACGCAATTCAACGATAATCATTTAGAGATTATCGAGAGTATTAAGGAGGATCACGACTATATCCGCCTTAATACATTCGAACAGGTACAATCGATGTACCAACAATTGATGGCGACGGCGCCAATAAAACGGCAGTCCGAAGGTGCAAATGACTCGGTATGCAGCCCACAAACAGACGGCCAGGATATGGAAGACGACAGCACTGCCCAGGAGGCCATTAGAAGTATACGACGATACAAGCTGAAGAAGGAGACGCTCATTCGGACGCTTGACAGAGCGCGAACAATGAGAGGAACAGCACAAATGAGCTTCCATCAGGAACTCCAATTCTCGACCATCACAAGGCTCTGGGCAGATCTAGAAGAGTTACATCTACGGATTGGAGAGCTGGTCGACGATCCTGAGACGATAGGATACGACAGCCTCACCCATCAAGAGCTAGAAGAACAAGTCGAGTTCTCATTGGTCAGTTTACGCAGCTCTCAACATGAGACGAGCCAACAACAACAGAGACAGATCCCCTCGGTACCAAGCGGCCAATTGCCGAAGATCACCATCCCAAAATTTGATGGGGATTATTCAACGTGGAGACAGTTTGCCGATCTGTTCGGAGAAATGGTGCACAAGCAGCCATTAAGTAATTGCCAAAAGATGTGGTATTTGAAAACCAATCTGACCGGAGAAGCCGAAAGATTGGTCCGACATTTTACCACATCAAACGACCAGTATGATGCGGCATGGCAGATGCTGCAGAATCGTTTCGAGAACCACCGACTACTGGTTGGTTCACTCATCAATAAACTTTTGTCCCAGCCATCACAGTCGACGACTGGGTCGAATTGCGCGCACATAAAGGCCCTGCATGACACTACGCAGGAATGTCTTCTAGGTTTGAAGAACCTCAACGTCGACACCAGCAGTTGGGATGCTCTTTTAGGGAACATATTGTTGCAAAAATTGGACCGCAACACCCATTCCCTGTTCGAGCAAGGCCTGGCAAAACCAAAAGAGATCCCATCCATCAAGGAGCTGTTGGCATTTCTGGAAGTGCGTTTCCAATCTCTGGAAGCAATCGGGTCCAAGGATCATAAGAAGGATGAACACAAATCCCGAACAACGTTGACGTCTTCAGTATCCCAGGCCACATTCAAGAAGGAACAACAGTGTGCTGCCTGTGAAAAGGCACATGCCCTTTATCAATGTCAGCAATTCCAACAACTGACAACGGAAAAGAAGATGGACATCGTGCGCAAGGCAAGGCTATGTCGTAATTGTCTCCAGCAGGGACATTTTGCAGACAGATGTGTAAAAACTAGATGCAAGGAGTGCAATCAAAAGCACAACACGTTGCTGCATCCTACAAACAATACACATCGAGCTCCGACCTCGGAGTCGAGTTCCCAACCTCAGCTCAAGGACCAAACACAATCGGTGTCTTTGGGAGCATCGACAGTGAGCTCGTCCGTCAAGAAATTAACACTCCTCGGTACAGCTCGGGTAAAGCTGTCAAGCAGCAATGGCCGAACAATCGAATGCCGCGCCATTTTGGACTCAGGGTCACAAGTCAACCTTATCAGTGAACGAGTCATCAAGAGACTAGCATTAGTCACAAAATCAACGAATTTGACGATACACGGCATCGGGGACGTACCCCAAAGATCCCAGCGACGCGTGAATATGGAGCTCACTGCCACCACAACGAAGTTCTTCACGCGACTCGAAGCGTATGTGATCGGCACGATCAGTTCGCCACAGCCAAGTCAGGAAATCGACATTTCCGCTTGGAAGCTCCCATTGAATGTCCAGCTAGCAGACCCAGAGTTCCAACACCCAGGCAGGATCGATGTCCTGCTGGGAGCCGAACACTTCTTCTCATTATTATCCGTTGGTCAAATTAAACTAGGACCAACACTTCCGGTGCTCCAGAATACCCGCCTCGGTTGGATTGTCGCCGGACCAACCCATCAACATCCAGTGGCAACAGCAACTTGTGGGGTGTGTACTACCGATGACGAAGAAGGCATCAAAAGGGCCATCCAACAATTTTGGGAATTGGATAATCCGGCGGACGGTCAGGAACGACGACTCTCACTTAAAGAACAACAATGTGAGACATTATTTCGCCAGCATCGCATCAGAGATTCCGTGGGCCGCTTTACTGTTGGGCTACCATTTGCCAGCGACCCACAAACGCTAGGAGATTCCAAGGAACTAGCACGCAATCGGTTCCTGTCCCTAGAACGACGTTTGGAAAGGAACTCTGAGATCTACGACCAATATAGGACCTTTATGAAGGAATACCTCGAGTTGGGACATATGGAACCAGTAGATGCGATGAAGATTCCGTCGCCGCAATATTACATTCCCCATCATCACGTGTTGAAGCCAGACAGCACCACTACACGATTACGAGTGGTATTTGATGCATCGGCAAAGACAACCACTAATACATCGTTGAACGACATTTTGCATCCCGGACCAGCTTTACAGGAGGACTTGTTTGCCGTGCTGCTCCGATTTAGACTCCCACGATACGTGTTCACAGCAGACATCGAGAAGATGTATCGGCAGATCAGCATCAGGCCCGCTGATAAGCAATACCAACTGATTTGGTGGCGAGTTAATCGCGAGCAACCATTAAAATGTTACCAGCTCAATACGGTAACTTATGGCACAACTTCAGCACCATACCTGGCCATCAAGTGCCTACGTCAGTTAGGTGAGGAGGCCTCTCCACAGTTCCCACATGCAGCAGAAATTATCAAAAACAACTTCTACGTGGACGATGTCATGACTGGCTCCAACAGCCTGATCACAACAGGTGTGATGCAAAAGGAATTGACGGCGCTATTGAGCCAAGGAGGCTTTAAATTGCGAAAGTGGTGTGCGAATCATCCAAAACTCCTGGAACATATTCCAACCACAGACCAGGAAGTCGAACTGGACTTTAGCAACAGTGTGGATACCACCATCAAAACATTAGGGTTAATATGGCTCCCAAAAGTAGACGAATTTGGAGTCCGAGTTAACCTGCCACCCAGAATACGTTCATCAAAACGCACCGTAGCCTCCGACATTGCTCGAATATTCGACCCACTAGGACTGATTGCGCCAGTAACAGTCATCGCCAAGAGATTCCTCCAAGAGTTGTGGGGATTACAACAAGATTGGGATGCAGCACTCCCAATGGAATTCCAAACCAGGTGGCTTCAATTCCGCGAGAATCTTAAGACGATCGAGAGTCTAAAGGTTCGACGACATGTATGCGGTGGAGCAATTACCAAAGATCCTCAATTACATGTGTTTGCAGACGCTAGCGAGAAGGCGTACGGAGCTGCCGTATACTTAAGATCAACGGGATCGGATGGACTAATTCACGTTCATCTATTATGCTCAAAAACGAGGTTGGCCCCACCTCCACCTAAGCGAGTGACCATTCCTCGCCTGGAACTCTGTGCGGCAGAGTTAGCGGCCACCCTGTGTGGAAAGGTGCAACGGCACCTACGACAAGACAACATTCCGACCTATCTGTGGACAGACTCAGAGATCGTGTTAGCATGGATCCATTCAACAGCGGCTGAGTTCCAAACATTCGTAGCCAATCGGATAGCTACCATACACCAACATAGTGTACCTGCACAATGGCGGCATGTTAGATCAAAGGACAACCCAGCCGATCCGCTATCAAGGGGGGTGGATCCGGATAAACTAAGTGCATGTGCTATTTGGTTCCACGGCCCATTCTTCCTACATGGGGACGAGAAACATTGGCCACCCGCATATATCAGGAAGAAGGACTGCGACGTGGAACGCAAACGTACGGCCACTGTCGCTTTGTCAATTGAAGCAGAGGATCAGACGATCGACCGCATCAACCATAGGAACTCGTTCCAGCGACTTCAACGTATAGTGGCATACATGTTGCGTTTTGGAACCCCGACCCACCGACGAAGCCGTGTCTTCGGGTCTTTACAACCAACGGAACTTGCCAACGCTCGGGTTAAGATCCTGCACGCAATACAGAGGAAGGAATTGGAAGGGGAACTGAAACACATCCACCAGCACGGCGAGCCAGCTCGATCGAGTCCCCTCAGTGCCATGAACCCATTCCTCGACTCTGACGGACTGCTGAGAGTAGGCGGGCGACTTGGATCATCTAACCTATCTTATGAGTCCAAGCACCCCATTATTCTACCGCATACGCACGTCATCACAACAATCATCATCCGAGAATTGCACATGGAACATAGGCATATCGGCCCACAAGGCTTACTCGCAGTGACGCGGCAAAATTATTGGCCAACCAAGGGAAAGAACCTCACACGCACCATCGTCCAGCACTGTGTATTTTGCGCAAAAACCCGCCCAAAATTATTGACACAGATCATGGGGAACCTACCCGTCACTCGAGTACAACCCGCTCGTCCATTCTCAAACGCAGGAGTCGATTTTTGTGGACCGTTCCAGACCCACTTTCACATCAGGGGTAAGCGACCCCAAAAGAGCTACATAGCTCTGTTCTGCTGCTTCGCGACAAAGGCGGTCCATCTGGAGTTGGTAACGGACCTTTCAGCAGAAGGGTTCATCGGCGCTCTCAAGCGCTTTTCATCGAGACGTGGAAATTGCTCTCACCTATATTGTGACAACGCTACTAATTTTGTAAGAGCGCGTAATCAACTGAGAGAGGTCGGAGAGTTGTTAGCGTCAGAAGGAGCTATCAACAAAGTGACCTCATCTCTCAGCACCAGGGGAACACAATTTCATCTGATACCGGCCCGAGCCCCGCATTTTGGAGGACTGTGGGAGGCGGCGGTCAAATCAGCAAAACACTTGATGCGATCATCACTGCATGCAGCATCCCTCACATACGAGGAGTTGCAAACCATCATTACGGAAGTCGAAGCCATTTTGAATTCCCGGCCTCTTACCCCAGTATCCGACGACCCAAACGATTTATCGGCACTCACTCCGGGGCATTTTCTCATTGGAGAGCCTCTGACCGCACATGTGGATGCTCACGCTGTTCCGCTAAACGTGAAATTACCCACACGCTGGAAATTGGTCACACAGTTGAAACACCAATTTTGGAGACGATGGCATGTGGAATATTTACACCAACTACAGGATAGAAGTAAGTGGAAGCAGCGAGTCCATAACATTAACACAGGGACAATGGTCATCATCCAGGAAGATAATACCCCACCCTTGCGTTGGAAGCTCGGCCGAGTACTTGGCACACACCCAGGGGATGACGGCCTAATTCGAGTAGTGGACGTGCGAACATCTTCCGGAGTGGTTCGGAGACCCATTCACCGCCTAGCGCCACTGCCAATCGAGTGCGACAACCCCAGCGACTTCTCTCGCCCAGCATCTACAACGGATGAATCGCCCAAACACGAGGATTCCCCTTACAAACGACGCCGAATGGTCAACGATCAGGATCATCGGCCCACCAGTCATGCTTCAGGGTTGAATTGTTATTCAACGGGGGGAGTATGTTTATGAGATCATGCGGCGCCATTTGTGCGGTACCATTATCATGTTTACGAGCATGATAAAACACTAGCCGCCGTACTTCCTTGCACCACACGATTTATGACTCGGCCATAAACCCGAGTATATTTGCATGCCGTCATCATCCACATTCGCCCGCAACCGGCAAATCACAATAACCATCAGCAAACATCTTTAACACCAGAAGGTGTTAATTGAATCGCCGCCACCGCAAAAAGGGACCACCATCAATGCAATGTTTTTAATTTTTTTGTGCAAGAATGTGCGTCCTTTTTTCCTTGTTTTCTGTGTACACCAGTAATTGGTGTGTATTATAGGAACTCTCCTTCCTATTGTCTTTGTTTCGTACTCATGTCTATTGTAAACAGGAATTTTGAAATCCTGTAGTCAAAATTAGAGATACGATTCGATGTATGTATTAGTAATGCTCTGCGGCGAGCATGATTTTTGTATCGATTAGATGTAAGAGTAGTAGTATAAGCAAATTGTATATATAGCTTAAGGATTGGAAAAATAAAATTAGAATGCATCCGACAGTAACCCCGGCGTGTTCTCATTTCTCATATTTCAGCTAATTTTTATCCTATGAGATATTTAGTGGCGTTGCGCCCAAATATTCAGGATTCTTTTAGATATTTAGTGGCGTTGCGCCCGAATATCGCCATACAACTTATCACACTAAGGGTGTTGCACTCTAGTGTACAATAGGTTTGAGCAACAGTTCGGTACAGCGAACGAAATACATCAGGTCAAAAGAGGCCTGATTCAACACCAACAATAAAATAAAGAAAAATATAAACAAACCTTTTCGCTGTGTTTTTATTAAAGTGCCGTTTCGCTCCGTTGTGCATTCGTGTGAACAGTGTTCGGTGGAACACTTCACCGTCATAATCAAACATTCGACAAAAGTAAAAAAATATCCATCAAACATCCAACACTAGCTGCAAACAACATATCTACCTGTAATTATAAATGCATTTAAACGTACTTCACATTCTCTGCCATATGAATCTGAAATGAAATGCATTGAAACGTTCTCTGTCATATGAATCATAATTTTGTTTTAAATTAGCCTCCGATATAATATGGTTCATTTAATTCTTAGAATACAAGCGCAATCTTAGTTGAATACGTCAACACACAAGTTCTCACAGTCGTCAGCACACACGCTGTAGGTAATACACCCAACACTATCTGCAAAATAAGGAAAAGTTCCCACAGTCCTCAGCACACATGCTGTAGGTAATACACCCAACACTATCTGCAAAAAAAGGAAAGTTCTCACAGTCCTCAATGCATTCAACATCATCATCATCATCGGCACTACAACCGGGAACCGGTCTTGGCCTTATTTAGCAAGTCCTGAGGCTTGTTAAATTTTCCATAATGATTAATTTTTTCTGGGGAAGGTCATTAGTCTTGCGCCAGAGGCTCCCCGACGGGGAATCGAATCCCGGTCTCCGGCTGACAGGCGGGTATACTAACCACTATACTATCGAGGAGCCCCAATGCATTCAACACTACTGCAAAAAAAAAGGAAAAGTTCCCACAGTCCTCACGACAAAGATCTGCTGCCATATGATAAGGACAACATGGAAGCGAGGAAAGAAAAAGGTTAAAAAAGAGACTGGATTTGGCAGGCAGTCTCGATTAGAAATTCGAAGAAGAATAATCTTTGAGAAAAGTTAAAATAAAATAAAATAATTATTTTATATTTCATTAAATTGATTGTTTTATTAATTCGTGCGAACCCCAGGCTCCATACAGGGGTAGAGGACAGCAGGGCGAATTCGCGCGGCATGGGCCGCCCCACCAGCGGCCGCAGTTTCAGAGGAGATCCCTACCAGAGCCGCAACCCCCGTCTGCGGATGGCGGGCCGGCGATGTCAGGCCCAAGAGTGTTTAGCGTACGGTGCTGCTGCGAATTTTGTGGCCGTCAAGGTCATAACTCGCGCTGGTGCGAGTACAAGCAGAAATGGGAACAACAACAAGGTTCTCAGGTTTCTCCCCGCGAGCGGCACGCCGGAGCAGCACCTGTTGCGAGCCAATGGCTGGGCACCCGGGTGGAGACTGGGGGGAGCCCGAGAAATAGGCGCGGAAAGCGTCGGAGACAGCGCCGACGGGATCGTGGGGCCGGTGGTAGTCGCGCGGTGGCTTCTGACTCCCGGGAGGTGAGTGGAGATAGTAGGCGAGGATCGTCCGTGTCGAGCGGTGGCGGAAAACGACCCGACTCCATGGACTCGAAGTCCCCGAAAACGGATGCGAGGCATGACGCCGCATCAGGCAGCGCGGGGAACCGGAAATGGCGACCCCAGCGCATTGGGCCCAAAGTGGGCCGAAAAAATAGCTCCAGTTCCGCGAGTTCGGAGTCCAGTGGGACTCCCGAGCGGGACAGTCCTGAACGGAGGAGCGGATTATTGTGCGAGTTTTGCGGCCGACACACTCACAAGGCGGCAGAGTGTCGACATAAGGCAAAATGGGAGAGTTCGGGAAACTCCCAAAGGTCGGGTTGGCAAGATCCAACCCGATCGCACTAGAAACGCAACCCAGCTCCAGCTGTTCTCAGTTTTCGCCGAAACAGGTCCCGATTGTCACTGTTCCTTTGGACATTGGCCGTAGGAACTCTACGCGCCTAATCGTGGACACAGGCGCTGAGATCAGCCTGTTGAAGCTGAAGGCACTCCATCCTAGATATGGCATGGATGTGCATAAATCTAAAACGCTCCAAGCGCTGTTTGTCAAATGCAAGTGTAGGGGATGGTGCACTGGGAATTTCAAGTTGCACCACGAGATTCCCTGCAGTTTCCAAATAGTGGACTCCTTGCCGGGTTTGGAGGAAGACGGATTGTTGGGGTACGACTTCCTGTCTCAGAATTGTAAGGTAGACGGGCCGGGTGGTTGTTTGGTTTTTCCCCGAACGACCGTAAATCCCGTGCCATTCTCCATTCAATTTGCCAACTATGGGACGGGAAGGGTTGAACATGTGGCAGCCGAACGGGGAGACGTGTCAAAGGGACCTGTTAAGGTCGACACTGCGGCAGGTACTCGCCTGTAGACCCTACCCATACAGGGGAGGGTTGCGAAAAGATGTTCACCCACCTGCTACCCACGTGGTCATCCGGATAAACCCCGAACAGCGGACGTAACATAGTGAAAGAAAACATTTTCTATAAAAAACAATTAAGGAAAGGTTAAGCCTTCCTGTAACTTGGAGCCCCTGATCCTAGCTGGCCAGACTCTGGTTTATCTCCGGAATCTTCGTCTTTGTAAAGGACCTTCGTCCGGGGATACCAAATATTGAGTCTGACGAAAAAGTCTTTAAGGCCAGGCCTAATGCTGCAGGCGCATTCCCAGCGCAGACTGCACACGCAAACCCCAGTGCTGGGGGTTGGATCACTAATATGAAGTTGCGAAAGCGCACCATAATGTCGGGTGATGGTAGGTTTTGCCGCCGGAACGGGACCGGAGCAAATATGCGAGTCCAAAAAGTGAAAATTAAAGTAAATATATAAGAGCGGGACGATTTCGCCGGCCGGGCGGCACTGGAGTGGCTTGTTGAGAGGGGATCACCTCGCCTTGGCGGGGTGAGGAGCTCCTAACCGGATCCTGTGGGCGGTCAAACTTTCGTTCGAACCGTCGGTTTGGGTGTCGGGTCCGCCGTGAAGGGTGAGATCTTTGTTGCTTGTTTTGTCCTTGTCTCCGGGGAATGCTTGCTCGTGTTCCCCCTATTTATTAACACATGGTTTATTTATTTACTAACATATAATTGTTAATTTATTGATTTATTTATTTATTTAATTTGTTGATATTGTTAATTGTTTGTTTGTTTGCTCTCCGCCGTCCACTCTCCGGCGTGACATTCCTCTCCTAAGAATGCCACGCAGTCTTGTGGGGGGGGGGGGGGGGGGTATGTTACGTGCGGCTTCCGCCACCCCCATGATTTAATTGCTTTTAATAAACTTTGGTTTTTAATATAATTTGATGGTAAGGTGGTGGGAAAAGCACACGATCCACATGTGAGTGTTCGAACACGCCCCGATTCGAATGTAGATCGTGTGCAAGCTCGATTTCTGTTTTCGGAGTGGATGTTGATGGAGAGGGAGAGAAAGGAACCACAGGTTTGTTGTGATTCCGTTTGTTTTTGTTTTTGTTTCTCGAGACTGTTGATTCGAAACAAGCGATTGATGTTAAATACGGTTTTAAATTCCAGTTAGTTGATTTTTTAAGCGGTGGAATACGGTTTTTGTTTGAATTCCGTTTGG
Organism: Microdon myrmicae; assembly: GCA_963931805.1. Lineage (NCBI taxonomy): Eukaryota > Metazoa > Arthropoda > Insecta > Diptera > Syrphidae > Microdon > Microdon myrmicae. The sequence goes on along the minus strand of OZ007497.1, from coordinate 1,308,853 downwards.
TTGATCTTTGAGGAGTTGATTCTGAAGTGTAAAGGAAGAAAGAAAAGAAAGAGCCCGTTCCTTGTTTTTTTGGAAAATAAAGTAAAGTTTAAAAATTAAAAGTAAAGTAAGAGCTGAAGGAAAAATAAAGTTGTTGGAATTAAACGAAAAGCTAAAAGTTGATGTTTTAATCCGTCGAAGATGGAAGCAGGAGGGGAGCATCCCATCGTTTGTGGTGCGACTGAATTCGCAGAAACTCATTAACTTCTCCACAAAATCACCATTTGGCGGTGGTCGCCCTGGCAGAGTAAAGAGGAAGAACCAGAGGAAGTTTCAGAGAAGGAAACTGGAGAAGAACCACAGGTGGTGGAGCTGCCGCTGAAGACGGAGAGATTTCCCCATTCCTGGAGAACGAGATAATAGACTCTCCACGCTGGACTAACCAGGTAACCAATTTTAAATACCTAAATTTATGTGGCAAAATACGTCACATATATACATATATTTATTAATTATATACAAATATTTATTAATTATATACACATTTTTTTACTATATTCATACATATATATATATATTGCCCATATTTATAAATTTAAATTTAAATTGATATGAGTTGTTAGTTTTTTATATTTTATATATATACTTTTTTTTTAAATAATTATGTACACATTTTTTTTGTTTTTTAATATATAGATATATACATATATATGGGGAGCTGGGAACGGACATACGCGGTAAAGTCTGCTTTCAACCCGGCGAAGGCCAGGACGACTCTTGTCCCTATTCAATCCAAGTTGACATGCAGTCTCCGCGTGACACCCCTGGATACCTACTTTGGCACCTATGCATGCAGCGACATCCTGAGAAAGGTTGGCGCAAGGCTAATAACCTTGCCCGGAAAAACAATTTTATTATGGACAATTTAACAAGTCTCGGATATGGACCGGATACCGGTGGAGAGACTTGCTAAATAAGGCCAAGACCGGATCCCGGTTGTAATGCCGATGATGATGATGATGATATATATATATATATATATATATATATATATATATATATATATATATATATATATATATATATTACATATACTTACAAATTAAAATTCAAATTAAAATTAAAAGAATTAACTTAACTAAAAGGAGAAAAAAGAACTAGAGAGATAAAAACAGAAAGAAAAGCATAGAAGGTGTTTAGCCCATAAGGCATTATATCTAAGGGGATGTATAGTCCTATCTTCAGCATTAAGCCACCACCAAGAAGGGCGAAAAACATGTCTAATGAATTTATCAATTCCACTAATTCCAAATTTCCTCCAAGCTCCAAGGAAAGCATGATATATGATAGGGACTCCATAACTGTTTTGTATAAAGTAGTTTTTGTCTAATAGAACAAATGCTTCGGGGGGGATGAATCCGCTTTTGAGAGTATTGTGGGGGGGAAGTATTGGTGTGCAGGCGTACTGCACCGGGTTCCCTTCCTCCTCCATCATAATTAATGTTCAGCCGCGGGAAAGCAAGTCAAAAACAAAACTCCACGGCGACACCGGACACAAGGACGAATACGAATTGAAACATTGTTTTTTATTTATTGCAAATTTATTCACTTTTGTTTAAAAAGATATGTTACATCTCATTTATAGCTCCTAATAATTATGTGAAAGGCAATTATAAAAATCCGGTCATTGTTTCATTTTTTTGTATTTATTTACTGTTATTTTGTTTTGTTTTTTGTTTTTAATTAATTTGGTTTAAAATTTGCACACGCACGAACACGACTTCGAATTTATCGCGAGTCTGCAGCGCTACAGACCGCGGAAGTCCGCACGACTATTGTCGTCGGCAGATGGAAAAGGACTCCGTCGAGGATAGAACTCTGACTTGAATTATATCTTCAATTAAGGGTGAGATATGGAGGGGAAAGAGAAAATTTTCTCTTAAGGGTGTGGCCACTAAGAAAATGCGATCTTTTTGGTGCAGTGGTGTGTGTGCGCGATCGAACAGATTCATTGTTGTTGCACGTGTTCGAAAGCAGTGGAACAACGAGAAAGGCAGTCGGCGAGAACAAAGGAAAAGGCGACCAAATGGTTCGCTCCGTAATGAGGGTCCATAAACATGACCCTTTCGCTATGACGGACGTTGGTAGAAAGGTGTCATTTTTTTTTTTTTCATTTTTACAACATTTTTTATTTTTCTTTTTATATTCTTAATTTCTAAATTAAAGGCTAGACAAAAAATGCTTAAATTCTAGCTTAATTATCTTATATAATAACTTACTGGTCCTTCGCAGACGCTCTAAGCTAAACATTACTTAACATTTGTATAATTTGCCTTTCGGCGACAGAACTTTGTGGCAGTACTGATATTTAGTTGAAATACAAAGAAAAATTTGAAAAACTTTGTCAATTTTTTGTTTTGTTTTTTTTTTCTTAAAATTTAACTTACTTAACTTACCTACTTTTTTTTTTTTTTTTTTTTTTTATGTACAAGCACTTAACCTAACTTAACTTAAATCTTATACTACCCTAATTCTAGAAAAGCTAAGCCTATGTAAGCTAGCTGATGATAGTATGATTTTTTACCGACTTTGGTACCCAGGTCTTTATATGCCATTCAACCACCAGAACTGTTGACGCTGTCTAATACTATCGTCCCGGTCTCTGCGGGAGATAGCCCTACTGAAGCGCAGGAGCTCTTCTTCGGTGCGCGCTACGTCCCGGTCGTAGCACAATCGCCCGTCTAACGATGATCTACTTACATGATAGATCAGCGGAATTCCGGATCTATCCTGTATAAGCCCTTTCATATCCAAGTCAAGGAACGCCTCTGGTGGAACAAAGCCGTTGCGACGCACGCTCTCATAGTACAAGGTGTTTGGATAATAAGCCGCGAAAATTAGGTCATTGGACGAGCTTATTGCTCTCGCAATATGTCCTCTGATTAATTTAATCATAAAATTATCCACCCTATTTATGTACGCTTCATTATATAAAGTCTCATTTGAGTAATACTTTTTATAGTCCGATTCCGGTGTCCGATATAATCTGAGACAACTTCTGAGACACTTTCTTTCGAACACCCGAATCTTTTCTATCAAATTTGGACCTATGTTGAACCATACTGGGCAACCATATATGAGCATTGGCCTGATTAGCGTCATGTAGCATATGACTTTTACCCTGCTGTCAAGTTGGCTACTATGAAATAGCCTCCTTGTCATAGCAAAAGTTTTCCTCGCTTTGAGCAAAGCAGCCTCTACATGTCTGTTGAAATACAGATATTGGTCTAGCCAGATGCCCAGGTATTTAACTAAACTCTTGGTTTCCAGTTTATCTCCATGCGGTCCCACGATAACTAGCTTTCGCCAGTTTTTCCTTGTGTCGTACGTGGCTTTATATAATGGAGTTCTAAATAGGATGGCTTCACATTTCTGGAAGTTGATCTTAAGTTTCCAGTCATCGCAATAGCGCTGCACTTTGTTGAAGTCTCGCTGTATTAACCTATTTATGATCGCAACTTTCGGAGCTGTTCTGTAAATTATGAGATCGTCTGCGTACGCAATAGCCTGCGGAAGTGCATCTAATAAGTCGCTAATGTAAATGTTAAAAAGAATCGGAGAGAGTACCGCGCCCTGTTGCAAGCCATTCTTGATATTATACGTTTTATTAGAGGTCACATTACCACTTTTTACCACGAACCTCCTGTCCTTTGACATATCGTAAAGTACATATAGTAAAGGCTTATGTATGCCATATCTGACCAGTTTGTAATACAACCCTTCGATCCAGACGGTATCAAAGGCTTTTTCCAAGTCGATCAGACAGGCACCTGTGCATTGGTTTCTACATTTATTCCATTGTATGTCGGAGACAAGTTTAGCTGCGGCATGTGTGGTTTCATGACCCGCCCTAAAGCCAAACTGGTTATTTGGAATAATGCTATTGTCGTCTACCCATTTTAGCAGAGCTTTGTTAATGATTTTTTCAAATACTTTACTGATGCTTGGGAGTAAACTTATCGAACGCATGTTCATTGGGTTTGTACAGTCTTTGCCCTTTTTTGGGATGGGCTGAATGATAGCCGTTTTCCAACGCGCGGGATAATATGCATTATTCAACGCGTTGTTAAACAGGACCGTGTATATATCTATTGCCTTTGGGGGCAGGTGCTTGAGTACGATGTTAGGTACTCCATCTATTCCCACTGACTTTTTGCTTCTTAATGAGTCGAAGATACTCTGGATTCCTTCCCTTGTTATTAAAGGGCTATTAGCCACTACACCATTGGCATTAATGTCAATTGACAGATTATCGTCACTGAATTCCGTAAAACCAGGATTCTCCGATTGCCAATGTGAAATTTCATTCCGGAGGTGCAGGTGATTCAGTCGAATTCTGTCCTCCAGGTCATGGTTTCGGCGAATGCTTTCATTCACCTTGTACATTTCCTGAAAGACAGCTCCCACAGCGTTCGCCTTCTCCAAAGGATCTTCGATCACGAAGAGCTCACTATTGAGGATAGCGTTCTCTGTATCTATGCCAATGTTGGTTAGCAGGTGCTTGTTTACCTCGGTACGTGGAATTTGGAGACACTGAATCTCGTTTTGATTATTTCTCCTGAATATTTTATTTATTTGTGGGAACATATTCGGGTTATTAGTTTTTATAGCTCGAATTCTGTTGTTCCAATACAAATTTGTTGCTAATCTATAATTCGCTTTAAGTAATTGTTGGAGGTTTTTTAATTGAGATTTCAGTGATATTATCTCCTGGTCTTGTCTGTCTGTAAACTGTCTGTGTAATTGTTTTAATTTCGATAGCAGTCTGCTCTTTTTCTTGTGGAGTGCGTTTATTGTTGCGTTTCTGTACATGTTAATGTGATCTGTAACTGTTGTTTTGGGAATTGTTTTGTCCATTGTTCGTTTTACGGGTTCGTCCATTTGTTGAATGTATTTGTCGATTTCGTCATTTGTCAGGTTTCTGTTTACTGGCAGATTCAAGTCATTCGAACAAAGTTCTCTTGTTAATGATTTGGTGAACCGCGGCCATCGCATTGCCCTGTAGTTATAGGGTTGCGGAATCACGAATTCCTCCAGATCTGCGAGCTCGTTCGGAAGCTCTATTACTGCCAGGTAGAAAGGTGTTAATGGGATACTATACTTTATACAATGGAAATTGTATATCGTATCTTGGGTTAATTGCCGATACGCATCCCTTGCTTGCATTTAGGTATGCCAAGCAATTAGTGGTGGCGACGAAAGAAATGCATCATTGTTTGTCTATTGAATCGCTAGTGTTGCAGCTGTAAAAACAAGCTGACGACATAGCATTTTAACTCAGACAAAGGGTATCGAATGTTTGGTATTTATGGTGCATATGCACATTAAGGATCAATTTTAGGAATTTCAGATAATGCTTGAAAGCATTACATGTCCTTGGAAAAGGAAATGTTTTCTGGGGCAAACGCAAATGCATTGGCGGGAAACAATGGGAGTTATGGAATTCCTAAAAAGGTCATGAAGAATTCTTACAGAAAATTGTAGGCGAAGAGATGCATGAAGGTAAGGTTTCTTAACAGGGAATTTAAGGTCATGGGTTTGATCTCTTAAATGCGTGCAGCGGTTTTGTGTGCCGAATGCGATTGCATTGGTGAAATTATATGGGAAGATGGGTGTTATGGGGGTTTTTAAGGAAAGCGTACCGTGGGGTTTGGCGGGACCGCCACAGTATTCTCCAGGAATGCATCGTTTGGATAGCAAGCTCCCGAGATAAAATTGTTTTCATTTGTCCCTGCTCTTGCAATATGGAAGTGTATACTTTTAATTTTGAAGTTATCTATCCTGCTTAAGCCTGTCATGTTATACAGGTGTTTGGCGGATTTTGTCTTTGGTCGAATGTGGATGTGTTCCGTCGAACACTGTCCACAAAAGAGAAAAATAAACAAACCGGCACACGGGGACACTGCCACAAATAAAATACTGCGAAATGTTTTGTTTTAAATTTTGTTTTATTTTAATTAATTATTTTTGTTTTGTTTCTTTTGAAAACGCTCTTTTCACTTAATCGTCTAATACACAATTTGGACATTTTGTTCTTACTTAATTGACTCGTACACAATTTTGGTATTTTGTTCTTTAACACTATATTGGTATCGTTCAATATTTCAATTAATTGCGAATATATTCACGAAAATTAGAACAACCTCCGAAGGTTGTGAGGACTTGTATTTCTGCTGCGCGTTGCTTTAGTGTGCGTTGAACGTCGGGTATAGACGTTTCTTTTTCGTGTTATTGCGCTGCGCGGACCGACCTCCTCGTAGGGTTCTCTGTGTTGACTGAATCATTTTCCTTCTGGGGATGATTCTATTCATCCCATGGTTCTTTTTCCCTGTCATTTTCCTTCTCCTGGTGATTCTCTCTCTAAATCGAGAATCTCTCCACCAGGGAGGATCGCCTTCACACATACAGGCGCGGAGGTTGCTGTCTGTGGGATCGTCAGAATTTTCACACTTCTGTTACGTTGCTTATGCAAACATTCGGGTGTGTTGTTTATTCTTAGCGATCCTGGGATCGTGGTAATTATCGTATTTGCTTCGCCCTATGGGAACAGCGTTTTCGTTTATTGCTGTTTCTCTGCAAAGGCCTTTGTTTAGGCGAAGTGCATTACGACAGGGACAAAGGTTTTGCCGACGGATTGTTTTACGGCAACTGGCTTATCGCCGGGAATTTGATGTTTGTCGACATCTGGCGCAGCTGTGCCAACCCCAATCCCAGCTAATGGATCGGTGCACAATCTCCATACTGGGTCGTGTCCTTCGATCGACGTCCAGGCGTAGGGAAATGGTTATAGGTGAGTATGTTCCTTGGTGGAACGAAGATATCTCAGCCTATGGTGATTTGTGCGGTTCGTGGACCCGCCACAGCTCTTTATTGGGATAATACTTTATATATTGCGATTCTGGCGTCCTGTAGATTCGGGGAGATGAACGCAGACATTGTCTTTGAAATACACGAAGTTTTCCCATATAGTCAGGGGCACCGCACATCACCATAGATTATATGAGTGGAGTGTATGGCACGATTTTGACTTTCGAGTCAAGAAAACTCGCCATTTTAGCCCTAGAGAGAGTCATTACTAAGTGTTTATCAAAATTTAGAAACTGGTGGAGCCAGATGCCCGGATATCTTACTACGTCACTCACTGCCAATGGCAAATCATTTTGTCCAGTAAAGGAAAACTATTTCATATTTTTTGTTTTTGTGTCAGGCGACCCGGCGCTTAGCGGTGTCCTGAATAGGGTAGTTTCAGTTTTTTGGAAGTTAATTTTTAATTTCCATTTATTACAGTAATTAATGATTCTGTTGTGATCATCTTGCAAAAGTCTGCCAATTATCTCAATTTTGGCGCAAGACTAATGACCTTGCCCGGAAAAAACAAATCATTATGGAAAATTTAACAAGCCTCAGGACTTACTAGATAAGTCCAAGACCGGTTCCCGGTTGTAGTGCCGATGATGATGCTGATGTCAGCCGACGCGGCGCGTAGCAGTATCCTGAATAGGATAGTTTCAGTTTTTTGGAAGTTAATTTTTTACTTCTATTTATTACAGTAATTAATGATTCTGTTAAGATCATCTTGCAAAAGTCTGCCAATTATCTCAATTTTTCTACCCGTTCTGTACAGAATTATGCCATCAGCATACGCAATAGCATGATTAAGAGAATCCACTAGATCACTAGTGTAAATGTGAAATAAGCTTGGATAATTGGCTGCGCCCTGTTGTAGGCCGTTTCTTATGAAGAAAGTCTTGTTGAAAAATGTGCCGCCACATTTTACGACGAATTGTTTGCCATAACCATGTCATATACGATATATATTAGGTTTGCGGGCATGTCCAGGCTGGTTAGCTTATAAATAATACCTTCTAACCAAACGGTGTAAAAGGCCTTTTTAAAATCAACCAAGCATGCCCCGGTGTACTCCCGTTTGCTTTGTTCCATTGTATACCGGAAACTAATTTTGACGCGACATTGATAGTGTCATGCCAAGTCCAAAAACCAGATTGATTATCCGGGATAATTTTGTTATCCTCAAACGAATTTAATAATTATTTATTTATTAGTTTTTCAAACACCTTGCTGTTCTTCGGGAGTAAACTATTAAGTCGAAGATTAGCTGGGTTGCTATTATACTATCTTTTCTCCCGTTTTGGAATGCGGAGGGCTACTGGTGAATTGGTGCATTTACAAGTCATAAAACATCTGGCATATGAAGATATGCATTAGGATGTTTATGATTGCTTTAATTGTGTGTCGGCGGAAAACAGATATGCCTTTGTTTAGACACATGCACATTTTGGGGTTTGGATCTTGTAGGAATTTGAATTGAATTGAATTCAATGTTTATGAATTTGAACGTTTAGTTCGGGTTGATTGACATTGAATTCAATGTTGATTTGGGTGTAGGGATTTGTATGTGGGGGAAGGAGATTGTTTGTATGGGGTAAGTAAATTGTAGGGCTTTCCGGAGCACTACAACATTTATTAAAGAAAGAATGTTAAAGCCGAACACCTACTCACTCTACCGTAGTTGTTGTTGTTCATCCTTAAGATGGAAGAATTCATTGATCCAACCACAGGGGGAGGATTTGTTTGTCCCTTCTTTTTATGTGGTTTAGGTTTCCGCATTTTAACCTCATGTATGTATGTATCTCGTGCCTCTTTGTTTGTACCTGTGGACCACATACGCTAATGTTAACATTGTTGGTATGTTGTGGACTTGACATCACATCTTGGAGTGTAACTGGCGTAGAAATTCCAGCTGGTTCAGGGGTTACTCACTGAACCGTTTGGGGTTGGGGGCTGACTGCTGGTGAAGCTATGCCAGACAATTGGATGTTCTGGGATGGCATAACAGTTGCAGTTGTCGACATTTGCAAGTCGCCGACATCTTGTGGAGGAGGTGACTGAAATACGCCACCTCCCTCTTCAGCCACGGCAGCTATTTAGTGAATATCAATTGGTTGAGATTAATATTCTGGTTGATTTGATTAAATCCTGTTAAGCTCTGTTGAAACTGCGTTGCCAGTTGTGAAACAATCGGTTGCCGTCAAATTGAAGTTTATAAAATGTTGAGATCGAGGCGAAGTAGATGAGGCCCCTAATGCAGCACGAAGTCCAGTTAGTTGGGTTATAACCGACTGTGTAGTGTTGGTTTCAATAGTTTGTAAGTTCGGCGTCTGCTGAATAAGGATGGCCTACGATGAAACTATAAATGTTGGAGTAGTCGCCAGCTGCATAGCATCGTTTGCGTTACGAATTCTAAATAATTGTTGTGGTTGCGAACGTGTATTACTTAAGCCACTACGACCACTGCATGGCTTTGTGCGATCTTCTCGATGGATGATAGTGGATTCGATCCATTGTTCGAGTGGTGTAGTGTCTATCACCCGATTCGTATTTCCGCAGTCGAAACCGTCGAACCCAATCTTTATTTGATGAACTTATACTACGGCCATGAGGTGTAGTGATTGTTTGTGGAGCAACATCATCGTCATGATGATTTTCATCAAAATGTACTTGCTGCTGTTGCGATCTGCTGAAGTGCGTTTCGCACTGCTCTTCTTCTAATGACAACGGTTTTTTCCTTGGTACTTCCTCGCGTTCCCAAAACCTTTGCATAATGTCGTATAGCTCAAGATCTTCAGCGATTGTATGGCGAGCCTTAACTGTGGTCTGGTTATTGGAAGTTATACACCCAGATAGTATCCATCCAAATTCAGCCCGTTGATCCATATGGGTGCCTGATTTGCCTTTCACTAAAGCCCACCAGTAAAATTGATGAAAATATCAATTTTACTTGGTGTGTTGAATGCTGGGTCAACAAGTTGACGGTGTTTGAGGTGGTTCAAATTAGCGCAAGGAATTTGGTGTGTTGGAAGGTTCGCCGTTAATGTGGGTAAGGCCAATGCAGTCAGTTTCAAGTAGGGAATGCAATACCGGTATACCGGTATACCGAAAACCGGGATACCGTCCAAATTGGAACATTAGCGCCAGTTGATACACGTTACACAGAAGCTTGATTGCAAGAGGATATAATGATCTACCAAAATCAGCTGCAACAATAAAATCTATGATCACTGAATATAGCAAGAAGATAAGAATAGAAGTTATTAAAAAAATGTCTGATTTAAAATCGAAAGGCAACCGATTTAGCTTATCATTCGACGAATGGACCTCGGTTCGCAATCGGAGGTATTTAAACATAAACGTACATTCTACTGGAGGATATGTACGGAACATTGGACTAGCCCGTTTACATGGAAAAATGCCAACGGAAAAATGTTTCAAGATTTTGAAAATAAAATTACAAGAATTTGATCTCAACTTAACAAATGACATTGTTTGTATATCGACAGATGGTGCGTCAGTTATGGTAAAACTCGGACATTTGACTGAAGTCGAACATCAGTTATGTTTTCCACATGGCATCCACCTATCTGTTAGAGATGTCCTGTACAAAAACAACTCCAGTTTAGTGACTATTGATGCTGAAATTGAACCAATTGGATCCCAATCTAGCGATTGTGATAGTGATGTAGATGATGACAATGAAGAAGATAAAATGATTACAGATGATGGTGTTGTCTTAGAATTTGGATCTGTTGACACTGAAATAAATTTGAATTACGCTAATTTATCCCCGCTGGTAACAAAAATTAGAAGTGTCATTAAAATTTTCAGAAGATCTCCAACAAAAAATGATCAATATTTACAAAAATATGTAAAACTACGATTTTGAAAAAAATTGAATTTGCAATAGGATGTCATAACACGATGCAATAGTTTACTTATTATGTTGGAAAGGTTTTACCAATTACGGTATTGTGTCCAAAAAGCATTAATTGATTTTAAATCGAACATAGTCTTTTCCGAAGAGGAGTTTCTATTAATTTCTGAAATCATTGATGCATTGTCACCAATTAAATTAGCAGTCGAAGCACTATGCAGAAGAGATTCTAATCGTCTTGTTGCAGACGCGACGTTTAAATTTATGATTGACACGCTTGATGCACAAATAAGTAAAATAAGTATTGAATTGATAACTGCTCTGAAGTATAGAATAATGCAAAGACGAACAAACATATCTCAAGTTTTGCAATATATACACAACGCTTCACAAAACGAAATCGGAACGGATACAGACTTATGTCCTAAACTTAAAAAAGGTTCTATTACAAAAATATTGATTCCTCTTATAAAACGCCTAGGAGCTAATAGTAATGAACCAGACACTGGAGATTTTGATCTTCAAGATGAAGATACACCAGTTACATCTCTCTCCGCTATTAATACTGCAACTGTTTCATTAAAAAACAAATTAGAGAATGTGATTAACAAAGCAATGACGAATGATCCAAACCCAAAGAAACAAAACAAAAGATTAGAAATAGAACATAAACTTAAAAAAGAATTACAATTTTTTGAAGAGAATGGAATTAGGGGGGGCATCTAAAGCTTGCTTATGAATACTTGTAACAATACCACCAACAAGTGTGGAGTCAGAACGAGCCTTTTCGGCAGCTCAACATATAACAACAAAAATAAGATCGAGGTTAGACGACGGTACGTTGGATCATATATGTTTTTTGAAATCATATTTCAATTTGCATCAAAAATAATAATCACTTGTACGAATTAATGTAATATATATTAAAAAAATTGGATTTAATTTTGTTAAATTATTCTTAAAAATAAATTTTTTGTTGTTTAGTTGTGTTTAACATATATTTGTACTACCCTAAATAATAACATAACCTAAAAGCGAAAATACCGAATACCGGTATCGAAAATTTTTAACGGTATTGCATTCCCTAGTTTGAAGTAGAAGTCTTCGTCTACGAATGAAAAAATTGTGAGAGACATGTTATATTTGGCTATGGTAACATTAGCTGATCCAATGCCCAGGACGTTCACATAGCTCCTTTCCCTTTTGAGACCCAACTGCTGTGCGACAGCCTCAGAAGTAAAGGAAGCCTCCGATCCAGGAGAGATCGAAGCACCAACGGTTGGCCATCAGCTGTGTAGACTTGTGGGGGTTCTCTACATCACACGGAGAACCAACCTACAACCCTAACCTGCAAACATGCAAAAATCAAATCCTCAACGGAACATTAGCAAGTATACCAAGCCGCACACATTTCTCCGAAGTTCATATGCCTTAACAAAGCGTATATTCAAATCCTCAACGGAACATTAGCAAGTATACCAAGCCGCACACATTTCTCCGAAGTCCATATGCCTTAACAAAGCGTATATTCAAATCCTCAACGGAACATTAGCAAGTATACCAAGCCGCACACATTTCTCCGAAGTTCATATGCCTTAACAAAGCGTATATTCAAATCCTCAACGGAGCATTAGCAAGTATACTAAGCCGCACACATTTCTCCGAAGTCCATATGCCTTAACAAAGCGTATATTCAAATCCTCAACGGAACATTAGCAAGTATACCAAGCCGCACACATTTCTCCGAAGTCCATATGCCTTAACAAAGCGTATATTCAAATCCTCAACGGAACATTAGCAAGTATACCAAGCCGCACACATTTCTCCGAAGTCCATATGCCTTAACAAAGCGTATATTCAAATCCTCAATGGAACATTAGCAAGTATACCAAACCGCGCACATTTCCCCCGAAATTATCTCGGTTAACATTTCTATCTAAACGATACCCCTTTCTTGCACCCTAGCAATTTCAATTTCCTGGTATACACAACCAACGAATCCAACTTAGCTTATACGGCAAGGATTCGCTGGAACTAAACTCATATGCGTAGGCATAGCAACTCTTCCACTAGATTCTTAGGAAGTGACAATGAGTTTACGATGCCACTACCACAACGCAATGGATTTTCAACTCCATGAGTCAGTCGCAATTTATCCGCCGTGGCCCTCACAACGAGGTCGAGTCACAATCACCGCCGAGCGCATCTCGCCACATCACCCCGAGTCGAGTAGGAAGTCCGCGCCACTGTATTAAGCAAAAGAAAGAAAGTAAAAAGAACGTACACGCGAGCGGGAGTTATAAAGTAAACTATCGCGACCACGGAGAACTTAATGAACAATATAACACGTCGCCGCAGCCTCGTAACTCAGCGGGTAAAGAAAAGTCGGGAATTAACGGAGGTCGATAACTTCCTACGCGGAGGCTAGTGTACTAAGCTACTCATTGTACCCTATATACCTAAGTGCTACTGATTTGTAAATCGCGGTAACGGCGCGATATTTCATGCTGTGTAAAATATCGAAGGAATAAAGAACATTAACGTTAACCTTAACTAAATCATTCAGTGTCTTTTATTCGTCCTTTCATTCGGCGCTCGGTTTCCTTTTGGGAAGACAATTTTGTGCAGAAACCGTTGGTGGGTGAGAGTGAACCCCGCACCATACGTTGGCGCCCAGACCACCACCCCCACCGACTTTAATGAGCGCTGTAGCCAGAAAAGCAGTCCATGTGTGACTGGTTTCGGCCACATAAGTGTTGCATGCTTAAGTGGTTCTGTTGGAGGAATTTAAATTATTTTGACATCCTGAATTTGTTTGCTGATAACAACCCGCTGTTGAAGCGACCCCTTGCAAGTGCATTGCGTTACCTTCCTCGTTCGAATGTAAGAACGAATGAAGTTTCTTGTGGCACGTGGAACATGTAAAGGTGCTAGTGCAATTTCGAGAGAAATAGGCATTTGACAAACAGTTAACACAGAATCGTTTCCTTTGTACAACGTCCTGTCTTTTCTTCGGACTTAGTGCCTTAAATTTGAAACAATTCTTAATAGCATGTGTTCCTTGGCACATGGAGCATTTCGGAACTGTTGAATTGTGTGCCTGGACAATGCTTGAAGCTGTCGGGCAACTGTTAGTACTGAAAGTATATCTCCTTAAATTGGTGAAAGATGAAAGCCTCCATGTACTTTTTGGTTTTAATGGAGGCCTGTGGCCTCATCGAAAGATTTTTCTAAGTTGCCCAAACGCACTTCACTCATATGAAACGATTTTGACTTAATATGGCTTTCTTATTGAATCACTAAATCACACCTCTTCACATGAAATGCAACCAAACACTAAACTCTCGATCGAGTCGAGCAAAATAACTCGAAGGACCACAATTAGTTCAATTGACAACGAGAAGTTACACAATAGACTGTATATTTGGGACATGGAGCACAATACAAATTTTACTAATTGACTACAAACTCCGACCACGTGGAATATTAACTGGCAATGAAATGAAAAGGCCGAGTATCAATACAGTATTTTCTTTATTCACTTATTCAAAAACAAACTATGTCACAGAGTCACCACAGCTTTGTCGTATAATTAAACCCAAAAGGTTGAAGCACCTCTCACGACTCCCACAAGCGACCGTTGCTCGATTCAAAATCGGTGACGCTTGGGTAGCGTCCCCTTTCTTCGATGGCGCGTAGTCAGCTGGGTGACAATTGTCATGTGGCAGGCAGATGGTGAACGTACAAGATTCCAATATATACAATATATATAATAGATACAATTTGTTTCGAATGTATTCGAATTTTCTATGAATCATGTTGCGACTTGCAACTTAGTGTACTATTTAATTGTTAGATTCCCTTGCCAATTGTTATGTTGTATTTACAACGCAATCAGACAGATAGTTGTAATGTTTTATTTTCAATTGTAATATTTCTCCTTGGTCAATTAGATAAATGTACGTTTTACGTGTTGTTGTATTTTGCTTCCAATTGTAACGTTTTATTTTTCTTTGCAGGCGTTTAATTGTAATATTCTACTTTGCAACAATTAAATATAAATGGTCATAACTCACGTTTTTCAGGTGGGCCCTACGTGGGGCTAGCGATGAATCAGTTGAGGGAATTTCCTCTTTTATACCTGGTGGTGGGGGCTGTGCCGCCGATGGTTGCACTGATGTCGGTTGGCTCGTCGATGGCTAACTAATGAGAGCCTTGTAGATCCTCGTTGGTTTTACGTAAAAGCTGCCACTTCCTCAGTATCCGCAATCAATTGGGCGTTTGGTTCATTGGTAGCTAACTGCAAATGAATATATGAATATTTTTGTGGAGCTAGTTTTAACTCAATTGGAATTTCCGATGATTCTTAGGTTTTTAAGGCAAATCAGTTTTTCGCCCCCTTTCTTCTCTCCTCCACGTACACCGCGGAGCAAAGATCATTAAGGACACCAGTGTAACAACGTTTCGCTTTATTTTTTATATATTTTCCGAATACAATTTTAAGTACCATTATCCCAGTATCATATATACACTTTATCAATTTTAAAATTTGACTCTCAGAAAAACACCGCAGCCTTTCCTCACTTTTTCCTCCTCAACAAACGTACTCCAAAGAACCGACACCACAACTGCACACGGAAAAAAAACCGTCAATAGTAGTGTGTTTTGGGGTCTTCTGTGACAGGAAGTGACGTCACAGCCGAAAGCTCTGAAAGCTCTACGTCAAGGTTGAGATATGTTTGGTGGTTGGCGAGGGGTGTTTTTAGGTGTGATTCATGGTTGGCGGGGTGTTGTGGGATTCTTATCGGTTGTAGTAATTGTAGTATTTTGTGTTGTTCTTATCAGTAGTAGTAGTAATTGCGGTAGTTTGTAGTATTCATATCGGCTGTAGTATTTTAATCGGAAGTAGTAATTGTCTGTTTTGTGTGTTCTTATCAGTTGTAGTTGGGGAGTGATTCATCATCATCAGCGTGGTCGTTGGTTGATGTCGTAATCGAGTGGGGATGTTGTTGTTGGATTTGTGCTTTTGATGTTATTGTTTTTGCAGGTGGCGGTGGATGTTTTTGCTGGCTATTGGGCTTTTTGCTAATGGGTTTGTGCTTCTGATGTTATTGTTTTTGCAGGTGGTGGTGGATATTTTTGCTGGCTATTGGGCTTTTTGCTAATGGATTTGTGCTTTTGATGTTATTGTTTTTGCAGGTGGTGGTGGATGTTTTTGCTGAGTATCGGGGCTTTTTGCTATGGGGTTTGTGCTTTTGATGTTATTGTTTTTGCAGGTGGTGGTGGATGTTTTTGCTGAGTATCGGGGGCAGGGAGGGGCTCAAGGCTCAGACCTGGCGGGGGGCTCGGGCTTTTTGCTCTATGATGATGTTGATGTTGATGAATGGGTTGGGCTTTTGGCTTTTGTCTCGGTTGTAAGCTGTTAACTGTAGCGGAAATAAAAAACGTTGGCTTTGTTGTGCTTTTTAATCTTATTTAAGCTGAGTAATATATATGGGAATTTTGTTGTTTGTGGATTTGTATGTGAAATGGGTTGTTTTTGCTGGAACTTAAAAACTGACTTCACCTAGTTGACTTAACCTAAGACGCAGACCTAAGCCAGTATTCCAACAGCTGCAATAACAGGGCGGGGGTGGGGGCGGGATCTTCTTTAGGCTTTTGTCTTGGTTGTCGAAGGCTTTTTTCAGTAAATCTAAGCTGATTCTTAATATATAAGAATTTTTGATGATTCTATCTGCTGTTTGGGTTCAAGGTTAAAGTTTGGGTCGTAGGTTAATTGTGTGACACTTTTTTTGTTTTACGATTATATATAAAAGAAGATGTTTGAATGATGATAACATAGAATGATTAATGTTCTACGAGAGCAGAGATAAAGAAATTGAGTTTGAATTAAGTGAAGTAGGAAGAGATTCAAACATTTTAAGGAGCATAAAGTTCGATTCAGGTTGAATGTGAAATCGTTGGGGAGATTAATCCATACTTTATTCCGGAAGAGTTGTATTTGGTGCGGACCCGTTAAAGAGTCATGTTTTGGTGTGAAACTTTAAAAGATAGCCGCAAGTTTCGTACTTGTACGCAAGGATGGCGAGAATTATCGTTTGGAGATGTCGCAATATTTGGATATGTATTAGAAATTTTTGCTACACCAGAAGATGGAAACCGAACACTATTGGCAAAAATTTTAAATGGTGAATCATCAAAGAAAATACAAGATTTGCAAATCGGAGGTATTGAGAAAGGTCAGCACATAAAAATAGAAGCAAATGGTGGTGATATAACGGTAATGGGACAGGCTGACAGTAATTGTAGAAAACGGTCGAGAGTAGATTACTTTCTTCCAGATTGTGCATTCGCTGATGAAAATGATTGGGAATATGCACCAATGTTACTGATTGAAGATGAAAGAAACGATGATAAAGAACAAAGGAGAAAGAAAACAGTTGCCGAAAGAAAAATGAAAATAAAAATGGAGCACATGAAAAAACTCGAGAGAATTGAAAATGTAAATGGGGATAAAGAAGTGAAGAAGATTACGTAAATAAATACGAAGGCATATACTAAGTACATTTTAGTCTTTCAACAACATTCACTTCGAGCTAAGCAATAATTTTTTTACAAAAAAGAAAAAATGTTAGCAGTACAACTCATTTTCATAATTTTAGTTGGAGTAACTTTTGCTGCGCCAACAGCAAGGGTTCAATTAAATGACGGCAGTAGCAGTTCATCAAATCTTGAATTTGATATTATCTTACCAAATAATGATCGCATACAAATTGATTTATCATTTGTACTTTTAAAACATCAGAATTATTCAGATTTAAATGCAACAACAACAACAACAACAACAACTAGTCCTACTACCGCCACTACATTATTGTCTAATACAACTAATGACAAGGATATTACTGAAGATGTTGACACCTTTAAATATGTGAGTGTGGAGGAGGCAATAGAGGCGTTCAAGCAAGATTTAATACGAAAGGAAATGAATATTGCTGCATATATCGAAAGTCAACACATCTTTTATAGACATTTCAAATTGGAGTTTGACGGCGACAAGGAACTAAAAATCCGATGTTCTTATGATAGTAATTTTGAGAGAAGATCGTTGTTAATTAAATGCTTTGAATATCGTGAATATGAATCTGAAAGAATTCTGAGCAATGGAGAAATCAATCACATAACAAAATATGATACAGCTTACAAATCAAATTACGAATTGTTAGATATGAGGAAAGCGAAACAAACATATCATATGGTTATATCTTAAGAAAGCACATATATATAAATAAATAATACGAATATTACTTTTTAAAATAACTGTGTGTTTTATTTATTCAACATTAATCAAGTCAATGTATCCATCCTTTTCATTTATAATTTGACATTTAATCATTTCATTAACAAATGGTCTATATATTCTTCTTTTGTGGTTGCTCCAATTCAATAGCCCTTCTTTATTGTTAGGCAAGCGAGCAAGATAGCCTACACCAAATGTTCTTGTGACAGTACACTCTACGATTAGGTCTTTTGCTATTTCCATTATGCCTTTGGTGTTGTTGTTGTTGTTGACTTTAAAAGCTGTTACTGATGAAAAAACTAAAACTGATTTATCATAGCAGCTGGCTTTTATTAATCCATGAATTATGATCATTTGAGAAACCAAGCCACTTTACATATACTTGGTTGTCTTTAGATTTCAGTACTTTTTCCACAAGGAATATATCGGGGTGGTTGGTTTTTTGTAATTCTTTTTCATAGAAACTCCCTTGAATGGGTTGACCTTGAGATCATCAAGTAAATATGTGATAGGATTGGTTAGGTTGGTCTTTTTTATCGTGAATATTTCAGTTGTCCAATTGGGTGTGTAACCTTTCTCGAAAGCATGTTTAAATTTGCTTATTCGAACTTTATCGCCCACTTTAAATGTACCCTTTGGGGCGATTTTAATGTGATTGTAAGCCGATGATAATAGATCTTTTGAATTTTTTTTATTCACATCAACTGGTCGCATTTTTATTGTTCTATGTATAGAGTTATTATATGCGTGGAGCAAGCCTTTTAGGATCGGTAGCCATTTATAGTTGCCATTAAAATTGAATTCTCGCCACATTTTCTCTTTAAGCGTTCTATTGAAACGTTCAACAATTGAATCTTTCAATATACTATACGTCGAATAATGATTAATTTTATGTGTCTTCATTAGAACCTGGAAGATTTTATCGAAAAACTCCGTCGTATTCGACGGGAACTACTGAAAATTGATTTCATAGCTTCTGTTATGGATGATGCACTTTTATTCTTCAAAGGAACTGCCCACGCATACTTTGAAAAAGTATCAATTACAGTTAGTAAAAAGTTATGTCCATTGTTTTCCTTGCTATAAGGTATCATTTCTACCAAATCCACTTGCCATGTGTCATCAAACCCTTTAATTATAACTCGACGTCTGATAAAATGTCTTCGTGCAGGTTTATGCAATTCCTCAACAACATTTCGCTTACTCATCGCACAAAATAATGAATAAAAAAGCAAAATGTGTTTTCTTTTATAATTTATTTTCTCTCTCTATTTTCGTAGAGATACAATTACAGTTTTTTATTTTATTAATCTTTCATACAATAACATCAGTTTCTTAATTTTAATCATTTTATGTTCATTCATAAAGCAAGCGCAAGTGTCTGGTTTATTTTTGCAAAGATTTTCCTGAAAATGGCACGTGTTGCAGGATAAGTTCCTTAAAAATGAAATTTAATCCAGTATCTCATTGTAGTGTTCATCAAGTAGAATGTGTTGTTTAGTTTTTAAAAATTTCAAAATCTCATTAAGAATCGCAGTAGCATTTATGTTGGACATGTTTTCAAATCGAATCACAACAGCATACTAGAGGTTTTTTGTTCTTATAAAATACTAATAAAGTATTTATTCGGTTCAACACCCTTTCAATTCTATGACATGAACAAGCATCGGGACCCGCTTTACATGTATTGGAAGACCAAGGGCAATTGGTGTAATGGTTCCGTGAATAGTCTCGACGGAAGGAACGTTTTCAAATTTCCTTAGAAATCCAATACAATTTAAGATCTCTTTGTAATGTTCCTCAAGTATAGTGTTGGGTTGATTGTTTAGTAAAAAATTTAAAATTTCATCCGAGATTAAAGATGACATGGTTTCCAATTGAATTTCTAATACGTACTAGCATAGCAATTCTTAAATTGGAGGATACTTCTTTGTTTTATGATTATATTCTGGGGTGGGCTCTTCGAGTTTCTTATCATTGCTCTTTTTAAATTTCTCAAGTATATCGAGGAAATAGTCTTTAAACTTTCTCAATAAATCAAGTGTATTAAAATTTTGATCATCAATGTACGTGCGTAATATTTCATCATTTTTTTCCAGTTTTTCATCCATGACACGAAGATAATTTTCTAATAGTTCATCAACATACTTTTTTGTTGTAACATCATCAGCATCAGCTGGTTCTTTGATATTCTTCAAAGCTTTATGATCACCATCAAAGTACCCATTTAAGTGCAGTTTTAAGGTTTTTGCATTGATTACCTCTGTAAGAGTGTTGAAATTACTCTCAACATATTCTTGAAGTGTAGATATGGATTTAAATCTATGGTATCGTCTATGTAGCCTTTGTTGACAGCTTGGTGTACGGCTTTAAGTAATCCGACATTATTCAAACATTTTTCTTTCATATCAAAATCACCATTAGGTAATAGTTAAAATCCTTCTCTAGGTGGTCCTCGAGGTCCAATAGTTGAATTATGAGAGCGCTTGAAGCTCCTTCCGAACTTGTCAACACTCATCTTGCTTATAATTATTTACTTGTCATGGACTGATGTTAATATATAATATTTGCTTCGCGAAGTTCTTCAACAATTGAGTTTATTTCATTTTGGAGATTATTATTGCCCGCTCTTTGAAATGCAATTAAAAGTCTTAGTCTATCAACGAGCTCATTAGCGTTATCCCAATAGATATAATCAACAGGGTTATTAGAATATGAATTATCGTTGAATGCTTTTCCAATTTTCTTCTTCTTCGGCATTTGAAGTAAAGGTCGAATAATATGCTTATATTTGTGTCCTCTGTTACCTTTAACTTGTGAGGTACTAACGTGATTTTTCAAGTGTGCATTTGTTTTTTGTAAAATCTTAAAATATTGATCCAAATCTTCATTGACATATCGATCTTTTCTAGGAATTTTCCTAAAAATTAATTCATAAAGACCATCTGTTACATGGAAGATTTCACCATCAATAACGAAATCCTTTTGGTCATTAATTACAAAACTTGATGTACCTAATTTCGTTGAATTTGATTGTAGTTCGAAATACGGACCATAGATCATGTCACGATTCCGATCTGATGGTGAAGCTCGGTTATATGGTGTACCTTGATTAAGATCATAGGAATTATGTTTATTATTAGTATTAGGTGTTCTAAATGAAAGATCCTCGCCAGATGCTTGAAAGAAGGCTGATTCTGGAGATGAAAATTCATGTTTTTCTTCTTCTGGAGAAGCTTGGATTGTTTCTGGAGAACTTTGGATTGTGTCTGGAGATGAAAATTCATGTGTTTCTTCTGGAGAGTTTTGGAATTGTAGTCGACGTCGTTTGAGTTGTTGATGCTTTACTTTATCAATTATATCGGTATCGGTATCGGCAGCAGCAGTATTACCACTTTTAACATTTTTCACGAGTTCTTTTAAGGGTTCGACTATAGGCTTAAAAGTATTTTCAAATTCCATTTCCTTCGTAGTTTTTCCAGCTTTGAGAAACATATATTTTCTTTTCAGAGCTTTTTTAGTTTGTATGAGATCCTTAAGTAAATTTTCATTAACTTCCATATTTGTATAAAAAAACAGGGTGGTTCCAAACAGGCGGTTTCTTCAAACAGGGTGGTTCTTTCAAACAGGCGGTTTTTTTCAAACAGGGCGGTTAAAACAGAGGACCGTCCCAATGTTATCGTATAAACAGTTGATTAATGACTGATCAGTTTGATATAGTTACAATTTCTTTAAAAGATTTATTATACCGTCCCTTATCTATACTAGAATCTTTATTGATAACCAAGAAACCAAATGCATCTTTCCAGCATTTTGTGCATAATTCTCTGAATTGATTGAATGTCATATCGGAATTTATATGATCATTGTAGATATATGTGCTTCAGGTTAAGTTCGTCTTGTTTAAATATAACTATATAGTTTGCATTGCGAATCAAATGTTTTGGTATATGCGTATACGATTGACACAAGTAGAAACTATCCACATCGTTATGTCGTCCCATGCAAAAATATTCTCGAATGTTGTTTTGTTTATCACATGCAACATCATCAAATATAAATACTGAATTTCGTTTTGCTTCAGAAGGTGCCATAATTTCACAATTATTTGAAAATTCATTGTACTCCATACCCTTGATAGACTTTATTAACCTTCTCAAGTATGCATACTTTGGTTGATGCAAAGACTTTGAGTATATGTAAAGGTTTTCAAATTTTAACCCATTGGGATGGACAATAATGCTCAGCATGACATTAGTCTTTCCACAGTTTGATGGTCCGACAATTATTCCTCGAACACTATTTGGGAAAAATGCTCCATGTTTCCTATGTTCCTGAATTTCAGTATCAAAATTTTTAACTTTAATAATATTTTGTTGTTGTTGTTTTATGAATCGCATTTTACAACTGAATGAAGCTAATCAATATAAAAGCCAGTGTTTTTATAGGCGGACATTTAATCATTGATCAGCACATATACTAATAATGTGCTATTAAAATGATAGACTACCGAGTGTATCCAGTCAGTCGAAAACAATCATTCCAAGGACACGGATTAGTGAATTCCCTAATTAATAAACTACCGATTGAGTTACATCTTCCATCATATAATTTCTGTGGACCTGGAACTAAATTAAAAGAACGTCTTGCTAGAGGAGATCGTGGAATTAATCAATTGGATGAAGCTTGTCGTGAACACGATATTGCATACAATAATAACAAAAACTAGTCCGATCGACATATTGCTGATAAAATTCTAACGGAAAAAGCCTGGCAGAGGGTAAAGGCGAAAGACTCTTCTATATCAGAGAAATTAAATAGCCTATTGGTTACGAACGTGATGAAGGTTAAAACAAAACTCGGCATGGGCTGTCAATCTAAAACAATGAAAAGACGTTCACGTTGCAAGCGAAGCGATTTATTCAAAAAAGCTATAACAGAAACTAGAACCGCTATTAGGGAGCCAAGAGCCGAGGCTCCAGACACAATCGCAGCTACAGCTTTACAAGCAGCTAAAAAGATTATCAAAAATAAAAGAAGGAACATTACAATTCCCAGAGTTATACCGTTACCGAAACGGGGAGGTTTCTTACCACTGTTACCCATCTTAGCTGCATTATCAGCGGTTGGATCTTTATCTGGAGGAGCTGCAGGAGTAGTTACAGCAATAAAAGAATCAAAAGTAGCCAAAGAACAGCTGGAAGAGAACAAACGGCACAATCAAGCTATGGAAGGAATAAAAATTAAGCAAGGCAAAGGGCTTTATCTACAACCCTTTAAAAAGAGATTTGGCCTTTTCCTAAAACCGCAAGATTCAAAAAACTTTTAAATTTGCTACCCAATCGTCCTCTCACCAATATTGATATTGCGAAATTTGGAAAAATCAATATACCCAATTTTCGTGGTGTTTACATGAGAGATAAATTACCGATTACATCACTTGACATAGAATGTGGTGTAATTAATTTAGACAATGAGAGTGGACCAGGAACCCATTGGGTAGCATATAGTAAACATAAAAATATTGTGAAATATTTCGACAGTTTCGGTAATTTAAGACCACCTAAAGAGGTTGTAAGATATCTGGGTGAAAATATCCATTATAATTATAACAAATATCAAAATTACAATACATTTATATGTGGCCATGTCTGTTTGAAGTTTCTAATTGAAGAAAAATATAAATAAGTAGAGGAAAACTAGAGTTTGTGTTTTATTTCAATCGAAACAGTAATGTCGTAAACACTAACGTTAAGGGGAAACAAATCTACTCTCACCGCAGAGTACTTTCCTCCAATAATCCTAAATTCTGATTATGTATGCGATTTAGTTGACTTCCAGACCTACAATTCTATACCTAATGTTGATGGTATTTAATAATTTATTTCATTTTGGCGATGACGTAATAGCATTTCCTATTGGATCATATGAGATTGAAGATATAGATAACATTATTCAAGACATTATCGAACTGTATAATGAGAACCACGATAATAAAATTTCAATCAAAATAAAAGCAAATAATAATAATTTAAAATGTGAAATTTATAGTACTGTAGAAATAGTCATCCCATTTTCAAAAAAGGCGACAGATCTGACTGCGAAAACTACAGAGGAATATCATTGCTCCCAACCGCATACAAAATATTAACAAATGTCATTCTGGCGAGAATCACACCGTACGCAGAAGAGATACTGGGAGACTACCAATGTGGATTCCGTAGAAACCGGTCAACAAGTGACCAAATGTTCACAATAAGACAACTGCTGGAAAAGAAGTGGGAATACGGAGAGACGGTTCACAAACTGTTCGTTGACTTCAAAAAAGCCTACGACTCAGTCGCAAGGCAGAGACTCTACCATATTCTAGTTGAGCTGGGAGTCCCAAAAAAATATGCCGCCCTCATACAAATTTGCATGAACGAAAACAAAGAGCGAGTCAGAATAGAAAACCACCTCTCAGAACCATTTGAAATCCGGGACGGACTAAAGCAGGGAGATGGTCTATCACCGTGTCTCTTTAACCTTGTGCTCGAGTATGTCATCAGAAAGGTACAAGACGACAACATGGCCCGATCATCCCTAAACGGGGTCACACAAGTGCTCGCATATGCGGATGACATCGCCCTTTTGGGCGATAATCTAGAAACTGTAAGTAAAAACTGTGAAATCATCATGCAAGCGGCAGAAGAGGTGGTTCTAGAAATAAATGAAGACAAAACAAAATATATGATTAGCGCGAGAGCAGGTGGACCTCAGGGAACACATATAAACGTCAGAGGCAAGATATTTGAAGAAGTTGAAGAATTTAAGGGCTCCTCGATAGTATAGTGGTTAGTATACCCGCCTGTCATCCGGGAGACCGGGGTTCGATTCCCCGTCGGGGAGCCCCTGACGCAAGACTAATGACCTTGCCCAGAAAAAATAAATCATTATGGAAAATTTAACAAGCCTCAGGACTTGCTAAATAAGGCCAAGACCGGTTCCCGGTTGTAGGACCGATGATGATGATGAAGAATTTAAATATCTGGGAACGATACTGATGGCCAGTAACGAAATGTCGAAGGATATTAACAAAAGACTACATTCCGACAACGCTAGTTGGCATGCAGTCAGTAATCTGCTGAAATCCAAACTGCTATCACCTAATATAAAGCTCCGTGTCTATAGAACCATAATCATGCCGATTGTTCTATACGGATGCGAAACATGGACCCTCACATAACGGGAAGAAAACAAATTCCGCATATTCGAGAATAAAGTTTTGAGGGGCATCTTTGGAGTACAATGGAGGAGACTCCATAACCACGAATTGGAAGAGCTATATCGCAAACCTACAATAGTGAGAGTAATCAAGTCGCGAAGATTAAGATGGGCCGGACACGTGGCGCTAATGGGGAACGATGGGACCGTGTATAGAATTCTTGACGGTAGACCAACGGGAAAGAGACCGGTAGGACGGCCGCGACGGAGATGGGAGGACAATGTTAGGTTTGACCTTGAGGAGATCGGATCGAATGGTCAAGCGTGGAAGGAGAGTGCCCAGGACAGGGAACGATGGCGAAGCCGAGTCGGTGAGGTCAAGTTCATGACCGGGTTCTTACAGGCCAATAAATAATAATAGTAATAATAATAGTACTGTAGAAATTGATTTTTCACAGCCTACCTCTATTGGATCGCTTCTGAGGTTCAGCAAGAAAAAGCTAGATGCAGATAAAGTGCATGAATCAGATCTTTACGTCAATATAAATAGAGTAAACATTGTGCGAATTGAATGTAATTTAATTGATAAAACATATATCAATAATCGACCTGCTCATATACTACATGAATTTTCGGTTAACGTTAGTCCGGGGTATAAAATAGTTGAAGTTCCTCGCAATGTTATCTATTTGCCAGTGAACGCTAAGAGGATAAGTTCTATAAAATTGAATCTCTTAGACCAAGACGGAAATTTTATAAACTTTCGAGGTGAAACCGTAACAGCTCGATTACACCTTAAACGCCAGCAATGATAATATATGATAGCTCGTCTCATCCCTCATATAATAAAAGGACAGGTGCTACTATTAACACTACCAATATACTCTCAACTTCCGCTAAGAGAACATCAAAACTTACTCTACAAAATCAACAACTTCTGCTATCATTGGGATACAGATTGAAAAATTAAATTAAATCTAACAAAAGACATGCTGAATATTTTCGAAAAACCAGAATTTGAGGAGAGTATCTCAAAATTGTAATGTCATACATACTCGCCATACTTGAATAATTTCGAGAAAAATGACATCATTCAAATCTGTGTCCAACATCAAAATCTTAATATCTTGCCGTCAGAAAGTTACATTTATATTGAAGGTACTGTATCGAAAACTGATGGATCGGCAGTTGAGAAAACAAAACTTGTGAATAATGGAGTAGCTTTCTTATTCGACGAAATTCGTTATGAATTAAATGGTGTGGAAATTGATAGCAATCGTAATGCCGGCATCACATCAACTATTAAAAATTATATTTCTTTAAATAAAAATGAAAGTGATATGCTGTTTAATGCATCTTGGTCTCCTGATTCCTCAATCAATGTCAATGGTTTCTACTTTAATTTTTGCATACCCCTAAATAAATTATTGGGATTTGCTGAAGACTACAAAAGAGTAATTCCAAACGGACGCCATGATTTAATTCTAACACGCTCCCGTACAGATGACAATTCATTAATTTCTGACGCAGATGAAAAAGCAAAGATAAACTTGCTGAAAATACAATGGAAAATTCCTCACATTACATTGTCTGATTCTTTCAAATTAAAGCTATACAAACCTATTAATGATGGACAATCTATGAAAATTGCTTTCCGGAACTGGGATCTGTATGAATATCCTGCCTTACCTAGTACTAATCATCATATTTGGAATGTGAAGACAACCTCTCAAATGGAAAAGCCGCGCTATATTATCCTTGCTCTGCAAACCAACAAACGTAATTTACTTAAAGAAAATCCAGCTAATTTTGATCATTGTAACATTACTAATGTGAAAGCATATTTAAATTCCGATGCTTATCCATGTGAAGATTTAAATCTATCATTTGATAAAAATAACTACAGTTTACTATACAATATGTACTGTAACTTTCAAAAAACCTTCTATAATCGCCTAGTTGCTGAACCTTTATTGTCAAGAGAAGCATTCAAATCACAAGCGACAATTTTCGTAATAGATTGCAGACATCAAAGTGAAATAATAAAAAACGGACCAGTTGATATTCGTATTGAAATTAAAACATCAAAAATAATTCCTCCTAATACGTCTGCATACTGTTTGATGTTACACGATCGCATTATAAACTATAATCCATTGAGTCAAATAGTTTCTCGAGAAATGTAATCGTTACTTGTATGTTAGCTCTCGCTGAAGAAACACATATACGCACGCACAATATAAAATGTATTTTGTTTTCGACGTTCAAGGATTCAGAGGATCAAATAATAAGTTTATTCCAAAGGAAATAGCTGTACTGCGCAATGGACAACATCAGCATTTCATCTTAAAACCACCATACAAGTTTAATCAGCTATCACCATCGCTAAGAAGGCAAGCTCAATGGCTTTATCACAATCATCATGGTTTAACCTGGAATGGAGGAGTCACAACATTTTCAGAAGTTAGAAAATATCTTCAAGATAATATACAAGATTCTATTGTTTACGTTAAAGGAATGGAAAAAACTCAATGGATGAAGGAATTACTACAGAATGAAAATGTTGAAGTAACGGACATTGAAGAAGTTGGATGTCCTAATTTAAGAGAATTGAAGCGTCTCTATCCTAATGAAATGAAATGTACAAACCACAATAAATGCTGTGCACTACAAAATGTTTTTCTGTTGGAAAAGTTCCTAAATGGAAGACGATAAAAATAAAACATGTTATTTCTTTAAAATATGAATTTGTTTTTATTTCATTTATGATTATCAAGAAATCTACGTTTTTTCTGCACTGGGTTTGTATGTTGTTTTTATTTCTGCTACAGTTGACAGCTTACAACCGAGACAAAAGCCAAAAGCACAACCCATTCATCATCATCAACATCATCATAGAACAAAAAGCCCGAGCCCCCACCCTGTTATTGCAGCTGTTGGAATACTGGCTTAGGTCTGCGTCTTAGGTTAAGTCAACTAGCTTAGCTCTGCGTCTTAGGTTAAGTCAGTTTTTAAGTTCCAACAAAAACAACCCATTTCACATACAAATCCACAAACAACAAAATTCCCATATATATTACTCAGCTTAATGACAATAAGATTAAAAAGCACAACAAAGCTGTTGAGGTCCGGCGCCGTGCTTCCTCGGTTGAGGGAAGAGCGGGGACCTTTTATTATTCCTTTTCTTCTCCCAGCGAAGATTTATTAATATTTATATTCACTAGTCCTTTTATAGATTGGCGAAATTTAATTAACCAATTTTTTCTCCTTTCTTGTATACCACTCCGACAAAACCGGTTGCAACGCACTGAATTAGTGATAACTAGATCCAATTTTCACTGCATATTAACTTTTTTCTGGTTTTATTTAAATTTGTCTACATATGAAAGTTTTAATTAAAATGTTTAAAATTTAACTCTTTTCATTATTTCCATCTGGTTTCATTTTATTTTCACTTTACCAGTGTTGTAGTCCGGCGCCGTGCTTCCTCGGTTGAGGGAAGAGCGGGGACCTTTTATTATTCCTTTTCTTCTTGAAAAATGCTGGTCCTGTTCTACATTTCGTCTTCTGGTTGAAACTTATCACGGGAATATTATGCAGATGGCTATGTCGAACTGTCACTAAAGATATATTACTTAACTCTCGCTTGGTGCCTTTCCTTCTTCTTAGATTTTTATTTGCAGCCGGCTATTTAAAATTGTCCATATCAGTTTTATTTTATGTCGGGCTTTTATTTGATCTCGTTGCAAAATATTTTTATAAACACAAATCTCTGGTTATTGTATCTTGGAGTGAATATTCTATTAAAAATTATTATTAAATCTATTTTCTCTAGAGTAGAAGTAAACGCCTCGAAGTATTCACGGCAAATAGAAGTTATCAACTGAATTTTTTTCTCTATGACTTTTCACATTCATTTTGGACGAAAATCCAAGTTGCTATGTTTTCAATAAATCAAAAGGTGCAGGTTATTAAGTGTGCTGTAACTGGTAATATTGTGAATGTTTATGAATGGTATGTATTAAGTGAGAATGTAATATATGTTAAGTGAAGTTTTTAAGGATGTGTTAGGAGATTCAGTGTTAAATTTAATAAGGGTAGTATTCTGGAATACAACAAAGCCAACGTTTTTTATTTCCGCTACAGTTAACAGCTTACAACCGAGACAAAAGCCAAAAGCACAACCCATTCATCAACATCAACATCATCATAGAGCAAAAAGCCCGAGCCCCCCGCCAGGTCTGAGCCTTGAGCCCCCCCGCCCCCGATACTCAGCAAAAACATCCACCACCACCTGCAAAAACAGTAACATCAAAAGCACAAACCCCATAGCAAAAGGCCCCGATACTCAGCAAAACCATCCACCACCACCTGCAAAAACAATAACATCAAAAGCACAAATCCATTAGCAAAAAGCACAATAGCCAGCAAAAACATCCACCACCACCTGCAAAAACAATAACATCAGAAGCACCAACCCATTAGCAAAAAGCCCAATAGCCAGCAAAAACATCCACCACCACCTGCAAAAACAATAACATCAAAAGCACAAACCCATTAGCAAAAAGCCCAATAGCCAGCAAAAACATCCACCACCACCTGCAAAAACAATAACATCAAAAGCACAAATCCAACAACAACATCCCCACTCGATTACGACATCAACCAACGACCACGCTGATGATGATGAATCACTCCCCAACTACAACTGATAAGAACACACAAAACAAACAATTACTACTTCCGATAAGAATACTATTACCGATAAGAATACTATTACCCATAAGAATACTACTACCGATAAGAATACTACCGCAATTACTACTACTTCTGATAAGAACATCACAAAATACTACAATTACTACAACCGACAAGAACAATACAACACCCCGCCAACCACGAATCACACCTACAAACACCCCTCGCCAACCACCAAACATGTCTCAACCTTGACGTAGAGCTTTCAGAGCTTTCGGCTGTGACGTCACTTCCTGTCACAGAAGACCCCAAAACACACTACTGTCAATCACCGGCAAAAAGAGAGAACTTTTTCAACGGTTCCTATTTTTCTCCGTTGTCTCTTTGTTTATCAAACAAAGAACAAAGAAAGTCGGCTACGATCAACTTCGAAATCATTCGAAGATGTCATCAGCGGAGAAAAACTGGCACCAGCTATATTTATTTTTGTTTTCAATTTAAGCCTTATGTAATTTAAATTTAAATGCAATTTAATGTTTTTTGTATTGTGTTTAATTAAGTGAAATTGTACATTATATTTATGAATGTGTTTATTTTATACATAAATGTTTAATTGTAAAGTGCATATTAATGTTGTTGTAATATAACTGTATTTACGCTGAAATTGAAATTGTTATCTTTGTTTGCAATGGTTGTGTTTAATTTTTAAATCGTTTTTATGAAATGTAGTTTTGTTTATGTTTTCGTTGGGACAAGGGCAGTGGAGGAGTTACTACGTACAACAGCACCGATTTAAGCCGCGTTGACTTAGCACACTCCGCCATACATCCGGCTCTCGAAAGTCACTCGATAAAGGCTCGTGTTGCAGCACAAGCAGCAACAATTAAAACAAGGGATGAATCGATCTCTCAGCAATGTCACAAAAGGAGAACCGATTCACCACAATTTAAATAGTCAATTCATCCACCATCGAAGCAACAAAATTCAACACGACAATTCCACCGCCGAAGGGTATACTCCGTTTCTTTGCTAAATTATTAATATCGACGTTACAACGGAAAAAGGCACTCGTACGATACAACCGTTTTTTCACGATGATGTGCTGTTCGATGGCACGGGGCTTTTGATCGGATGACATTAACGGGGAACTATGGATTACGAGGTATATTAACGGGCGCATGGAGACAATTTCGCTTCTTCTTCGTTTTACTCTGGTTCAATTCAAATCAGTTTTTTTGTTGTTCTTTTAAAGTTATTCAAACTGGCCGTTGAAGTGGCAAATTAAATTAAGTGAATTTAAAGTTTTTGAAATTGTATTTATTTTAAATTGGATTGGTACGAAGTGTGAATAAATATATAAGAATAGCTGCAATAAAAACCTCTCTTTTTGATTGATAAAATTTGGTTGTCCTGGCCGAGTAAACGACCACGGAAAAACAGCTCGATATGGGGCCTACGCATGCATAGTAGGAGAGAATAGTAGTTCCATTTGCCGCCAGGTGCGCTTCTGAAGATCATTTCATCCGCATTTTTAGCCTACCCTCGTATCTGGCAAAATAAACAAAAAATATATACTATGTGTATTTTAAAAGATTTTTGTAAACGCATTCACACCTAAAGATTTTTAAAATACATGACATTGCCCATTCTATTGATAGACTAAGAGAACTGCGCAAGAGGGCTGAATATCAAGAGGAACTAACGAATATATTTAGCATCCTAGATAATGGCAGTAGTGAGGAAGAGGAAAGCAATAATCTGGACACTAAATGGGCATCGATCAGAGACACAATCAAACAAACAGCTCAAAAGGTATTAGGATTTAAGAAA
This sequence comes from Microdon myrmicae, assembly GCA_963931805.1. Lineage (NCBI taxonomy): Eukaryota > Metazoa > Arthropoda > Insecta > Diptera > Syrphidae > Microdon > Microdon myrmicae. Next base: position 1,277,054 of record OZ007497.1, on the reverse strand, counting down.
ACAATTATGTCCAAGCCTTGGTTTGACGATGAGTGTAGGGCAAAGATGGAACAACGTAAACGCCCCAGAGTGATCTATTTCGAAGGATATGATGAAGTCAACGCAGAAAGATACGCGACAATCCGGAAAGAGACAATGAGCCTTTTCAAACGCAAAAACCGCGAATGGGAGAAGACTCGGATCAAAAAAATCCTAGAAAATGCCAGAGCAAAGAATATCAGAGGTATGTGTGCCGACATAAATTCAATTAGAAATGGCTACCGAGGGTGAGCCTAACTAATTCAAGGCGCAAACCGCTCTCAAACAATATCGTGACAAGATGGAAGCAGTACTTTGAAAACCTGCTCAATGTAAGCACCCATCAACAACAAATAAATGCACCAGACGTACATACAGCCGAGCCTCAGATCCCAGAGCCCACCTTCAACGAAGTTGTAGACGCAATAAATCGATTGAAAAACAAAAAGGCTCCCGGAGTCGACTGCATACCGGCAGAGCTTATGAAGCATGGAGGGCAGACAGCCGCGCGAAAGATCCATCAACTGATTAAAACCCTATGGGATAAGGAAGTCATTCCGGAAGAATGGAAAACCTCAATAGTCATTCCCATCTTCAAAAACGGCGACAGATCTGACTGCGAAAATTACAGAGGAATATCGTTGCTCCTAACCACATACAAAAAACGTCATACTGGGGAGAATCACACCGTACGCAGAAGAAATGTTGGGAGACTACCAATGCGTATTCCGTAGAAACCTGTCAACAAGCGACGAAATGTTCACAATAATGCAACTACTGTAAAAGAAGCGGGAATACGGAGAGACGGTTCCCCAACTGTTCGTTGACTTCAAAAAAGCCTACGACTCAGTCGCAAGGCAAAAGCTCTACCATATTGTAGTTGAGCTGGTAATCCGAAAAATTATGCCGCCCTCATTCAGATCTGCATGAACGCAAATAAAGGGCGTTAGAAAAGAAAACCACCTCTCAGAACCATTTAAAACCCGGGACGGACTAAAACAGGGGGATGGCCTCTCACCATGTCTTTTTAACCTTGTCCTCGAGTATGTCATCAGAAAGGCACAAGACGACAACATGGGCGAATCATCCCTGAACGGGGTCACAAAAGTGCTCGGATATGCGGATGACATCGCCGTTTTGGGCGATAATCTAGAAACTGTCAGTAAGAACTGTAAAATCATCATGTAAGTGGCAGAAGAGGTGGGCCTAGAAATAAATGAAGACAAAACAAAATACATGATTATGGCGAGAGGATGTGGACCTCAGAGAACACACATAATCATCTGATGCAAGATATTTGAAAATGTCAAAGAATCTAGGAACAATACTAACGGCCAGTAACGAAATGTCGAAGGAAATTAACAAAAGACTGCATTCCGGCAACGCTAGTTGGCACGCAGTCAGTAAACTGCTGAAATCCAAACCGCTATCACGTAACATCAAGCTCCGTGTCTATAGAACCATAATCATGCCGATTGCTCTATACGGATGCGAACCATGGACTCTCACAAAACGAGGAGAAAACAAATTCCGCATATTCGAGAATAAAGTTTTAATGTGTATCTTTGGCGGTATATATGACGAGGAGGCAGGGCAATGGAGGAAACTCCACAACCACGAATTGGAAGAGCTATACCGCAAATCAAGTCGCGAAGATTACGATGGGCCGGACACGTGGCGCGAATGGGCAACGATAGGACCGTGCATAGAATTCTTGACGATATACTAACGGGAAAGAGACCGACAGGACGGCCGCGACGGAGATGGGAGGACAATGTTAGGTCTGACCTTGAAGAGATCGGAACGGCTGGTCAAGCGTGGAAGGACAGTACACAGGACAAGGGAACAATGGCGGAGTCGAGTAAGTGAGGCCACGAAGTTCGGGGTTCCTAAAGGCCAATAAATAGTAATGACATTGCCCATTCGGCCACGAACGATCGTGAGGGCGCTACGAAAACTGGCGCAGGGGATTATTTTTTAATGAATGGTTTCGCGAACAGTTTTAATTAATTTCATTTTCGATCGGTCAAAATTGACATTTGCCTTGTATGTATAAACTCTTGTGTATGGCGTTAGTGACTATTTAAAAAACAAAATTATAAACGGTAGCAACAAGAAATCCATTCTTTTTCTAATAGATGGCTTTCTTAATCTGTACCCCACGTTGTATAAGTGCGATCGGGTTACGCTAGCTGGCGTTATAAGGATAAGATTTCGTGCTTCACAACTTTTACATTTGTGATTGCTTGACTCAGTTTTGTTTGAGCGCGCTTCAAATGTGGACACCAGCCAAGAGATAATGCGCCATATTTTACAGTTTTTCTTCGATAAAGCCGAAAACACAAACCGGGCGACTCAAAGTTTGAATAGTATTTATGGTCCTGATACTGTACCAGCTAATCACGCGCAACTTTGGTTTCGTCGATTCGGTTCCGGTAATTTTGGTGTCAAAGTTGCACCACGTTCTGGAAGGCCAATTTTCGGATAAGTCGATAAAATCATGGAAATCGTCAAGCCCGAGCGCCATGTAACTGTTTCGATTGCCCATGAGCTAAAAATTGCACAAACACTGTTTGGAACCACTTGTATAAGGCTGTATACAAAGAGTTGCTCGATATGTGGGTACCACGCGAGTTAACGCAAAAAAAACCTCATCGATCGAATTTCCATCTCTGAATCGCAGCAAAGTCGACCAATTTTAGAAGCGCGACTGGTAATAAAAAGTGAATCACTTACGAAAACGTCACGTGAAAACAGTTGTTTTTTCCGGGGTGTGCCGGCACAAACGGTGGCCAAGCCAGGATTGATGGTCAGGAAGGTTTTGCTGTATATTTGGTGGGATTTGCAGGAAATCATCTACTATGAACTGCTTCCCTACACCCAAACTCTTAATTCGGACGTGTACTGTCAACAATTGGACCGTATGAGGGAAGCAATCGCCCAGAAGGAAGCTTTGATCGATAGGAAAGGAATTGTGTTCCATCTAGACTACGTGAGCCCACACACATAGATAGGTGGTCGGTTGGGAGCTTCTATTGCATCCACCTTATAGTTCGGACCTGGCACTAAGTGATTACCACCTGTTCCTGTCAGACACAAGCCATCTGTTTCACAAGAAAAAGGAAGTCCTGTTTTCTACAGGCCAAGTAATTTACGGTAAAAGGGAACCACGCAAAATGAGAGTCGATTGTAAAGTACCTGGCTGTATTATCAAGACGAAGAAAACTTTCTTTTTCTCAACACATTGTGAGGATTCTTGAAATTGAGTAGGTCACAGCAGATGCTAGGAGAAAAAGAAAAGGAGCAAAGTTAGAAATTATGTCGATAGGCCCAGAAAAGGAAAAAACGCACGTAAATGATAGGTTGAAACCTTGTGAACATTTAATTTTTATTTGAATAATTTAAATTTACATATGTTAACGTTTTTTAATTTAATTTTACATCTACATATCTTGAACATTTACTTTTTATCCGAATGATTCGAATTTACATATGTATACAATTATGAACTTAAATTTACATCCATAAGAAATTTGTTAACATAAATCTACTACATCGGTAAACAATTGTTAATATAATTTCACATATATTGTGAACACTTACTTTTATTTTTAACTGTGTAACCTTTAATTGTCTGAATTCACTGAATAAATGAAAAGTTGAAAACTTGTGAACATTTAAGATTTATTTGAATAATTTAAATTTACATATGTTAACGTTTTTTTTTTAATTTTACATCTACATATCGTGAACATTTACTTTTTATCCGAATGATTCGAATTTACATATGTATACAATTATGAATTTAAATTTACATCCATAAGAAATTTGTTAACATAAATCTACTACATCGGTAAACAATTGTTAATATAATTTTACATATATTGTGAACACTTACTTTTATTTTTAACTGTATAACCTTTAATTGTCCGAATTCACTGAATAAATGAAAAGTTGAAAACTTGTGAACATTTAAGATTTATTTGAATAATTTAAATTTACATATGTTAACGTTTTTTAATTTAATTTTACATCTACATATCGTGAACATTTACTTTTTATCCGAATGATTCGAATTTACATATGTATACAATTATGAATTTAAATTTACCTCCATAAGAAATTTGTTAACATAAATCTACTACATCGGTAAACAATTGTTAATATAATTTTACATATATTGTGAACACTTACTTTTATTTTTAACTGTGTAACCTTTAATTGTCTGAATTCACTGAATAAATGAAAAGTTGAAAACTTGTGAACATTTAAGATTTATTTGAATAATTTAAATTTACATATGTTAACGTTTTTTTTTTAATTTTACATCTACATATCGTGAACATTTACTTTTTATCCGAATGATTCGAATTTACATATGTATACAATTATGAATTTAAATTTACATCCATAAGAAATTTGTTAACATAAATCTACTACATCGGTAAACAATTGTTAATATAATTTTACATATATTGTGAACACTTACTTTTATTTTTAACTGTATAACCTTTAATTGTCCGAATTCACTGAATAAATGAAAAGTTGAAAACTTGTGAACATTTAAGATTTATTTGAATAATTTAAATTTACATATGTTAACGTTTTTTTAATTTAATTTTACATCTACATATCGTGAACATTTACTTTTTATTCGAATGATTCGAATTTACATATGTAAACAATTATGAATTTAATTTTACGTCCATGAGCACTTAATTTCTACTTCAATAATTTAAGTTTATGTATGTTAATAGATTTTAATTTTATTTTACATCTGCATGTCGGGAATATTTCATTTTTATCCGAATAATTCAAATTTATATACGTAAACACTTATGAATTTAATTTTACGTCAATAAGAAATTTGTTAACTTAAGTCTATTATATCGGTGAACACTTGTTGATATAAGTTCTTAACTTTACTTTACATCTGCATGTCGTGAACATTTCATTTTTATCCGAATAATTCAAATTTACATATGTAAGCAATTATGAATTTAATTTTACATCCATAAGAATTTTGATAACTTAAGTCTCTTATATCGGTGAATGATTGTTAATATAATTTTACATATATTGTGAGCAATTAATTTCTATTTCAATAATTTAAGTTTATGTATGTTAATAGTTTCTAATTATATTTTACGTTGCATGTCGAGAATATTTTATTTTTATCCGAATAATTCAAATTTATATATGTAAACAATAATGAATTTAATTGTACAGCAAAAAGAAATTGTCTTGTGAACAATTCAACTTGAGATATTGCCAACACTTGAATTGAATGAATTGTGAATTTTACCTGAGCATTCGTAATTAAATTTTACCTTTGTGAACAATTTTCAATTTATCTTACTGTTACTGTGAACAATTGTTAATTTAAATTTGCATATATTGTGAACAATTATTTCTAGCTGAATAACTCTTAATAGCCAGAATTGTTTCGAATAATTGTAGGAATAATCGATTTTGCCATTAGAAAACTTGTGAACATTTAAAACTTTAAAAAACCCGTGAATATTCTTTTAATTGAATAATTGTTTATTTAATGTTACATCCGTCAACGATTGTTCATATTTTACCAAATATGTGAATAACTGATAATCTAGCTTTATAAATCACTTTTTGGTAAGTAACCTTTTATTGTAATTGTATTTCTTCCTATAAGTGAATATTTCATACATAAGAAACAAATCTTTTATTTGGTTAAAGTTAACAACAAAATCGATTCGTCTGTTAAGGCATCTCGAGTGAGAGAAGAGCAAAACAAATCTAACCAGGACCTCTTGTCTGCTGAATGCATTTTAGCCCATATGATCCATGCCCTAATCTGGTTTATGGAGGGAAATTTAACGCTAGGTTTACGGAACCCGTCAATTTAACGGATTTCCGACATTTTCTGAGAAATTACAAAACCTGTTGCAACTATTTTTTTAATTTATACTGATTTTAACTATTTCTATAATGTCGAAGTTCTCAATGATATATACCTATTTATCCGGATATCTGTTAAATTGACGGGTAAACTAATTTTAGTGATGCATCACATCAACACGAATTCCCAGGGAAGGCAAGGCAAGCGCCAGTACACAATTTCCTGGAAAACAATGTTCAGTTAACGTTGACTGATCCATAAAAATATATAATTTTCCATAGCTCTGCATTTAAATCGCATCTAAAGATAATTCCCTCTGTTACAATACAGTATAAATAGGAAATACACTCAGTTGCTAGCAGTGGATTTTAAGAAGATGTAAAGTAGTACTTAAGATTCACTCTTGACTTGACAAATAAATATCCATAGGTTGGGAAAAAATTAATTTTTATTTATTTTATCTTTATAAACCTTAACTGGCGATCCTGGCATTCGTGTGGATATATTTGTGGGGGTTCTCTACACCACATGGAGAACCAACCCACAATGCGAACCAACCTTGACCATTAACAGCGCGTCACCTTACCTTAACCTGTAACCCAACTCCCCATGCAAAATCCGCAATAGCATACATCCCAAACCCTGCAACAAAACACATTCCAAACTTCCAACAGAATATAATTCAACAGAATATTTTCTAATCATCGCCGCATTAATTTTCCCAAAATTCATCATCATCATCGGCACTACAACCTGGAACCGGTCTTGGCCTTATTTAGCAAGTCCTGAGGCTTGTTAAATTTTCCATAATGATTTGTTTTTTCCGGGCAAGGTCATTAGTCTTGCGCCAGAGGCTCCCTCGACGGGGAATCGAACCCCGGTCTCCCGCGTAACAGGCGGGTATACTAACCAGTATACTATTGAGGAGCATTTCCCAAAATTGCTTCGGTCAATTCTTTACTGAATTCATATTTCCTCCTTGCGACCAAGCAATCTTAATTTCCCCAAAATTCATATTCTGTAACAAAAGCATATTCAAATCCACAACGGAACATTAACCATCGCTACCAACTGTACCAAGGCGCGTACATTTCCCCGAAATTACTTCGGTTAATATCTTATCTAAACGATATTCCTTGCTTGCAACTAAGCAATTTCAATTTCCCGGTATACACAACCAACGAACCCAACTCAGATTGTACGGCGAGGATTCGCTGGAACTGAATTCTTATGCGAGCATAGCAACTCTTCTCGAAATTCCTCGAAGTGACAGTGAGTTTATTTCTGCTATAATTTTTTTTCCATTTCATTAGTCAGTCGCTATCCATCCGCCAAGCCGTACACAGTCAGTGGAATATCAACTCACCCAGGAGTCAAGTTTTTATCCTACCGCCACCGAGTGCGCATCACCCTTGACATTACCCATTAGTGAGTCGGGATTCGACCGCCACCGGGGCCGTACAAAACCAATCGCCAATCATCCGCCAAACGGCGCACAACCGCGGGAGTCACACAGTCAGCCGTCGCCCAACTACCCACGCGCGTAGCCAGTCGCAATTTATCCACCGTGGCGTCCACAACGTAAAAAGTCAAGTCCCAACCACCGGGGTGCAAGGTGTGCATTTACAATTAAAGACATAGAAACGGTCGAGTCGAAAGTGTACGTTTACAATTAAAGCCATAGAAATAAGTCGAGCAATCGAAGGTGCGTGTTTGCAACTAAAGACATAGAAACGATCGAATCGGGAGTGCACATTTAACATTGAAGTCATAGAAATAAACCGATCAATCCAAGGTGTGCATTTACAATTAAAGACATAGAAACGGTCGAGTCGAAAGCGTATATTTACAATTAAAGCCATAGAAATAAGTCGATCAATCGGAAGTGTACATTTACAATTAAAGACAGAAATAAGTCGATTAATCGAAAGTGTGTGTTTACAACTGAAGAAATAAAGAACAATTATCACTAAGCCACCCCAGTGTGTTTTAATTACCCTCCCCTTTCTTCGGTGGACGATTCCTTCCCTAGTAATGTATTGATGGGAGATAGTGTACCCCGCGCCATACGTTGGCGCCTATCTATCCAACCCCCACATATTGCCTACACGACGGACCAACAAGTGAGTTACGTTTCAGGTCGACTGGATTGGAAAAGGCCTTAGTGACACCCAAGTAGAAGGACATTGTATCGTTATCAGCATTCAACATCTAACGTTTGAACGGTACGGATCGTCCTATCGCCCTGTCCCGCTTCCTCTATTGTGTGCCCATGCGTGAAGAAGTGTGAATTGTGCGAACAGTGTGGCCGTCACTTAGAACGGCTGTATAGCATATTGTGAAATATTGAACGGTGTAGTGTATACGTGTTCAGTGTATGTACGTGTGTGCATTATAAACACTGTGTGTGTGTGCGAACGCGCGTGTCAGTTTGTGTGTCATCACACAGTGTAGCCGTCATCACGAACGGTCATAAAAAATAAAGAATAAAAAAAAACAATCAATGTGAAATCGAGCAGTGCGGACCTACTCGAGCATCATCATCGGCACGTCAAAGAGAAGAAACGCACATTTGGCAACAGGGGAAAGGAAAAAAAATTCGTAGGGCGATAGAGAATAGTGTGTGTAAGTGTGCAAGTGTAGATTACACAATGTGGCCGCCACTGAGAGCGATTGTTTTGAAAAATAGTAGAAACAAACATAAAGTGTTAAAGGGTTCGTCACCTTTCATGAAAAAGGGCCAGGCAGATTATAAAACAATGACATGGCGCCGACTCGAGCGACAGCCGAGTCTTATAACAAAGCGGCGCAAGCAAAATACAGATGGAGATAAAAATGTGGACGAACAGAAAAGTGAATACACTGGAGCAGGCAACCAATTCAACGAATTAGTTGACCTTGACCCAAGTGAAATTGAATTACCTGCTGATGAAGAAAACAACATCAGAGGTACTGAAACAGATCCGGCGGAACTAGAAAAACTCCTTGCGGATATCGACACCAAAAAAGAAGAACTGAATAAACAAAAAGAAGCAATCCTCAAAATAAAAGACCTGATGCAGCAACAACAAAGCCAAGGAAATACAACAACACAACAGAAAAATAATGAACAACAACATCAGGAAGCAAACAAAGGAGATGCAGCAGCAACAAAAGAACCAGCAAAACGTAACCAACAGAAAGAAGGCGCTGGCCATAATAATTACGTCCATGGAAACAAGGGACGTTATAAAATTAGGTGAGCTAACATGCAAACATTTTAAAACGAAAAAAAAAAAAAAATAATTTCAAGATAAAATTAATGTGCGATGATATTGAAGGTTATCGCAAAGTAATGACTGCTTTGGGTAGGACAAAAAGCGAGTACTACACGTACACCCCGAAATCGGAGAAAATAATCTCCATGCTGGAGTTGACCCATATTTTTCCCCTGAAGAGGTATTCGAGGAATTAAAAATTGTCGAAACCGACAATTTAAAATTTACAGGCGTGAAACCCTTCTCTACCGCCAACTCCAGAAAACGCAATTGCAAATTGCCTTTCTTTATTGTATCACTGAGTCCCAACAGTAAAGTTGATGCTCTCCGATACATCAAACACCCCAATCACCAAATAATAAGTTGGGAAAAAATAAGAAAAATCGATCGCGTATTGCAGTGCATGCGTTGTCAACGCTTCGGGCACCCGGCATCAAACTGCCGCATGCAATTCAGGTGCGTAAAGTGCCTCTCCGACCATATCATTGGTGAATGCCCCTTGGGCAAGGAACAGCTTCCAGATAGGAAAACACTGTCCTGTGTCCTCTGTAAAAATACAGGTAACACTGCTAGTTTTAGAGGATGTCCTAAATTTCAACAAACGAAATTAAAATTGAAATCCAAAAAGAAACAAGTTGAAGAGAAAAAAATGAAAACTCGTTCTTACAACAATTTCGTGGCTCCTTGTGTGTCATATGCACAAATGGCCGGTGCTCCTAAGCAACCAGCATCCATGGAACATACATATAGTAATGGAAGAATGTCTGCACCAGAGGCAGATTCAGAAATAATAATGTTATTAACCATTCAAGGACAATTTGCCGAATTTCAAAGAACACTGACTGAACAAAGAACACGAATAGATATTCTCTAGTCAACCCTGTTCTAAAATAACTCTCCACATCAAAATCTTCCACCCTCCGTCTGAACTAAACCTAAAAATTATTGCTGTGAATGTATATTCACTAATCCACATCGAAAGAATGGATAATTTAGGCAATCTGCTCCAAGCCGAATGCCCAGATGTGCTCTTGGCTAGCGAAACTGAGCTAAACCATGGGTACAAAACGGGCTACAAAAATTATAACATAATTAGACGAGATCGACCACACTCTACTCGAGGGGGTGGGGTCACTATCTTAGTTAAGAAAGGTCTTCACCATAAGGTCGTTTACAGCACGGAAGTACACAAATTCCAGGTGCTAGAGGCATGTATTATAGACATTCCGCTAAAAAGCCAAAGGCATCTATATATAGTCGCTGCTTACGCTTCTGAATCTGTTCAAGGTACCCAATTTATCAGTGAAATCGATACGCTTTTCCGAAGTCTCAAGTTAGATTCGGAAAACAATTACTTTTTTAATGGCAGGTGATTTTAACGCCAAGCACAGTGCCTGGGGCAATCTGACCTCGAACACCAGAGGCAATGCCTTCTTTGATTGGTGGCAAACAAATGCGATAGAGCATAAACTAGAAATGTACACCGTCTTATCCAAGAGGTAACGCTTTCCTGGATTTACTTATGACAGATGATCGAATTCAGTTACCAGATACCGAGATAACTACCCGAAATTGTCTTCGCACAATTGAGTACGATAGCGATCATTGCGGACTCGGAGCCGTAATACACGTGCCATACGAGCACTATCTACTTGAGCAGTACACTCTCTCGATTTCCGAAAAGCACATTAGTCGCGTTTCTATCGCATAGTAAAAAGAGAAATACGCAACATTGGCATAGACCCACCGACTAATAGAAACCTTCGTAATGATGAAATCGATCATTACCTCCTAACTATGAACGATATTGTTACTAACACAATGAATCGTCCCACCCCCATAGTAGCTCATACGGATGGCTATACCCACCGATACAGAAATGCAACTATCGATGCTTTGTATAGGCAAAAGAGCGCCCTGCTCTCAAAGCTGAAATTGTGCTATAGGCAGTTCAGTGACCCAAATAGCAATGAAATCAAAACAATCAAGTCCTTGATTAAAAATCTTCAAAAACTGATCCGGGATAATTACCGAGCAGTAATAAATGAGGAGTGGAGCAACAGAATTCGAGCTGTCCAACCAAACGGACCGAACATGTTTTCACAAATCAAGAAAATATGTCGAAGAAATGATCACAATGACATTCCCTGTCTCCGAATTCCACGGACTCCCGAGAATTGTCAGATACTGCTGAACGCAGGACTCACCTTAGAGCACATCAACTCCAATGATGAAGTAATAGTAGTCGAAGATCCGCAAAAGAAAGCGAATTCAATTGGAGCCTGTTTCGAAGCAATGTACAGAGTTAACGAATCACTTCATGCTCACACTGAAATTGAAAGCAGTGCCCGTCAAAAACATTGCTCGCTGCAATCAACTTCACAACTGGCGTTCCGAAAACCGTAGTTTCATCACATTCACCGAAAATAATAGGGCGGATCCTCCCGTCAGAAATGAAAATACAAATATGTTTGTGCGCAAGGAATAACTTAGAAATATACTTAGCTCAATAAAAAATAAGAAATCATCTTGAATAGATAGTATTCCAAATTTGGTTCTAAGGTACTTGCCTCGCGAGCAGTGAACATATACACTACTTTGTTTAACAACGCTCTAAACAATGCACACTATCCAACCCATTGGAAGACTGCAGTAGTCCACCCTATCCCCAAAAAGGGTATGGATAAGAGCAATCCAGCCAATCTCCGCTCGATTAGCTTGCTTCCCAACATCAGCAAGGTATTCGAAAAAATTATAAACAAAGCTCTGATAGGTTGGTGTGATGAAAACGATATCATCTCCAACAACCAGTTTGGCTTTCGGGCGAGTTACCACCCCTAAAATATAAGATAGCTAACATTCCTAAAAGATTAAGATAGGTAACAATCAAAACATAAAACACAGATACTTCAAAATCTATTCAACTTAATGTCATTCCCAAAACACGAGCAAAATAAAACGTGAACCAGTGTATTCTAATAATAGAAACACAGATACTTCAAAACATAAAACACAGGTACTTCAAAACCTGTTTTACCTAATAGATTTAAGATATTAATAGATTCGATATAAATAGAGTTAAGCTCGAAATGTGAAGAGGAGATCCACCTGACTACGGACTCGAATACACGAGCTGCTCAGACGAGAAAAATAATAAAACGGAAACATAATTTCTAAATAAACAAATACAAAGGCCTTTTCAATTGTAAATCTTTTCTCGAAGAATAGCACAAAATAACTGGCGGTCCTGCCAATCGTTTTTTAAATTACAAAATTCGATTAGGGTAACGGACCAACACTGTGGACTGTTTAAAAAAACCAAAGAGTATCCATAGAAATACTCCATCGTTCAGGAAGGAGTCGGTGCAAGGAAATCTTCCAAAGGAACAACGTCCAGCGAAGGAGACGCGACAAAAACAAAAATTATTCAGTGAAAAAAAATTAGAGAAATCGAGCCTAGCGACTGTTACGGACCGACCTTGAGTTCAGGTCCTCCCAATATCCACTAATCCCCTTTCGTTAGTTTCCCCTCTTTACCACTAAACGGGGAACAACTCGCCAAGTAGTTAATTTGCATAAACTACTTTATGCAAATTCTACTTGGCAGAGAAAATAATAAAAACCGGCGTTGGTGTCGAATAATAAAATAAAACGTCAACGGCGAAAAAAATAAATAATTCATTCGACGTTAAACTACGCACGAGGTCACACAACGGTCTATCAAATACCTTCTAGTACATCATTAAACAGTGACCGATAAGGTGAGCACAACTGCGGATGAACGGGGGAGCAACCAATCAACGCCCCCTGCACCCAGTCGCCGAAGAACCACCAGCTGACAAACAGCTTCTCCAGCGACCGCTCAACGGTATCCAAAGTAAGTTCCATTCCCTTACTATCACATTCAACGACTGGGTCGAACTGTGCACATATCAAAGCAATGCATGACCTAGCCAAACCGAAGGAAATCCCGTCCATCAAAGAACTGTTGGCAGTCCTAGAGATGGGTTTTCAATCCCTGGAAGCGATCGGGTCAAAGGATCATAAGAAAGAAAGAGTACAAATCCACTTTGACGTCAGCAGTATCCCACACCACACCCAAGAATGAACAACAGTGCGCTGCCTATGGAAAGACACTCTATCAATGTCAGCAATTCCAACAACTGACGACGGATCAGAAGATGGACATCGTGCGCAAAGCAAGGCTATATCGTAACTGTCTCCAGCAAGGACATTTTGCAGATAGGTGTGTAAAAACCGGATGCAAGGAGTGCAATCAAAAGCACAACACGTTGCTACACCCTCAAAACAACACACAACGAGCTTCGACCTCGGAGTCGAGTCCCCAACTTCAGAGCAAGGACAAAGCACAATCGGTATCTCTGGGAGCATCGACAGTAAGCTCATCCGTCAACAAACTGACACTCCTCGGTGCAGCCCGGGTAAAGCCGACAAGCAGCAATGGCCGAACAATCGAATGCCGCGCCATTTTGGACTCAGGCTCACAAGTCAATTTGATCAGTGAGCGAGTCATCAAGAGACTAGCCTTAGTCACAAAATCCACAAATTTGACCATACACGGCATCGGGGACGTACCCCAAAAAACCCAACGACGCGTGAATATGGAGATTACGGCCACAACAACAAAGTTCTCCACTCAACTCGGGGCGTATGTCATCAGCACGATTAGCTCGCCACAGCCAAGTCCAGAAATAGACATTTCTGCTTGGAAACTCCCAATGAATGTGCAGTTAGCAGATCAAAACTTCCAACACCCAGGCAGGGTCGATGTCCTGCTGGGAGCTGAGCACTTCTTTTCATTGTTATCCGTTGGTCAAATTAAACTGGGACCAACACTTCCAGTGCTCCAGAATACCCGCCTCGGCTGTATTGTCGCCGGACCAACCCATCAACATTCAGTGGCATCAGCAACTTGTGGTGTGTGTACCACCGACGACGAGGAAGACATCAAAAGGGCCATCCAAAAATTCTGGGAACTGGATAATCCGGCGGACGGCCAGGAACGACGACTCCCACTTAAAGAACAACAATGTGAGACATTACGAGTATTTCGCCAGCATTGCATCAGTGTTTCCGTGGGCCGCTTTACTGTGGGGCTACCATTTGCCAGCGACCCACAAACGCTAGGAGATTCCAAGGAACTAGCACGCAATCGGCTCCTGTCCTTAGAACGACGTTTGGAAAGGAACCCTGAGATATACGACCAATATAGGTCCTTTATGAAGGAGTATTTCCAGTTGCGATACATGGAACCAGTAGATGCGATGAAGATTCCGTCGCCGCATTACTACATTCCCCATCATCACGTTTTTGAAGCCAGTCAGCACCACTACAGGATTACGAGTGGTGTTTGATGCATCAGCGAAGACCTCTACCAATACCTCGTTGAACGGCATTCTGCACCCCGGACCAGCTTTACAGGAGGACTTGTTTGCCGTCCTGCTCCGATTCAGACTCCCACGGTATGTCTTTACAGCAGACATTGAGAACATGTACCGGCAGATCAGCATTCGGCCCGCTGATAAACAATACCAACTAATTTGGTGGCGGGCTAGTCGCGAACAATCATTAAGATGTTACCAGCTCAATACGGTAACTTATGGCACGACTTCAGCACCGTACCTGGCCATCAAGTGCCTACGTCAGGTAGGGGAGGAACCCTCACCTCATTTCCCACATGCAACAGAAGCCATAAAGAACAATTTTTACGTGGACGACGTAATGACTGGCTCCAACAGTCTGATCACAACAGGTGTGATACAAGAAGAATTGACGGCGCTATTGAGCCAAGGAGGTTTCAAATTGCGAAAGTGGTGTGCGAATCATCCGAAACTCTTGGAACATATTCCACCCACAGACCAGGAAGTCGAACTGGACTTCAGCAACGAGGATACCACCATCAAAACCTTAGGGTTAATGTGGCTCCCAAAGGTGGACGAATTTGTAGTCAGAGTTAACCTGCCACCCAGAGGGCGTTTATCAAAACGCACCGTAGCCTCCGATATTGCGCGGATATTCGGCCCGCTAGGACTGATTGCGCCAGTAACAGTAATAGCAAAGAGATTCCTCCAGGAGTTGTGGGGATTACAACAAGATTGGGATGCAGCGATCCCAATGGAATTTCAAACCAGGTGGCTTCAGTTCCGCGAGAATCTCAAAACGATTGATAGCCTAAAGGTTCGACGACATGTGTGCGGTGGAGCAGTCACCAAGGATCTTCAACTGCATGTGTTTGCAGACGCCAGCGAGAAGGCATACGGAGCTGCCGTATACTTACGATCAACAGGATCAGATGGACTCATTCATGTTCATCTGTTGTGCTCAAAAACTAGGTTGGCCCCACCTCCACCTAAACGAATGACCATTCCTCGCCTAGAACTCTGTGCGGCAGAGTTGGCGGCCACTCTGTGTGGAAAGGTGCAGCGGCACCTAAGACCGGATAACATCCCGTCCTATCTGTGGACAGACTCAGAGATCGTTTTAGCGTGGATCCATTCAACAGCGACTGAGTTCCAAACATTCGTAGCCAATCGGATTGCTACCATACATCAACATAGCGTGCCTACACAATGGCGGCATGTACGGTCGAATGATAACCCAGCCGATCCGCTATCAAGAGAAGTAGATCCGGACAAACTAAGTACATGCGTTATCTGGTTCCACGGCCCATACTTCTTACATGGGACGAGAAGCATTGGCCGCCCGCATATGTCAGGAACAAGGATTGCGAAGTGGAGCGCAAACGTACAGCCACAGTCGCTTTGACGATGAAAGCGGACGACCAGACGATCGACATCATCAACCATGGGAACTCTTTCCAGCGACTCCAACGTATTGTGGCATATATACTGCGTTTTGGAACTCCGACGCAGTCATGTCTTCGGGTTTCTACAACCGACGGAACTTGCCAACGCTCGAGTTAAGATCCTGCGCGCAATACAGAGAAAGGAATTGGAAGGGGAGATGAAACACATCCACCAGCACGGAGAGCCAGCCCGATCGAGTCCCCTCAGCGCCATGAATCCATTCCTTGACTCTGATGGTATGTTAAGAGTAGGCGGGCGACTTGGATCATCCAACATATCATATGATTGCAAGCACCCCGTTATTTTACTACATACGCACGCGCTCACAACCACCATTATACAAGAATTGCATGTGGAACATCGGCATATTGGCCCACAAGGCTTACTAGCAGTGACGCGGCAAAATTATTGGCCAACAAAGGGAAAGAGCCTCACACGGACCATCGTTCAGCACTGTGTTTTGCTCCAAAACACGCCCAAAATTTCTGACACAGATCATGGGGAACCTACACGCCACTCGAGTACAACCCGCTCGTCCATTTTCAAATGCGGGAGTCGATTTTTGTGGACCTTTCCAGACCCAGTTTCACATCAGGGGTAAGCGACCCCAAAAAAGCTAGATTGCTCTGTTCTACTGCTTTGCAACAAAGGCCGTCCACCTGGAACTGGTAACGGATCTTTCAGCAGAGGGGTTCATAGGCGCTCTCAAGCGCTTCTCATCTAGACGTGGAAATTGCTCCTACTTACTCTGTGGCAACGCTACAAATTTTGTAGGAGCGCGAAACCAACTGAGAGAGGTCGGAGAAATGTTAGCGTCAGAAGGAGCTCTCAACAAGGTGACCTCATGTCTCAGCGCCAAAGGAACACAATTTCATTTGATACCGGCCCGAGCCCCACATTTTGGTGGACGTGCGAACATCTTCCGGAATGGTTCGGAGACACATTCACCGCCTAGCACCACTGCCAATCGAATGCGAAAACACCAGCGACTCCTCTCGCCCAGCATCTACAGCGGATGAATCACCCAATCAAGAGGATTTCCCCTACAAACGACGTCGAATGGTCAGCGATCAGGATCTTCGGCCCACCAGTCATGCTTCAGGGTTGAATTGTTATTCAACGGGGGAGGATGTTTATGAGAACATACGGCGCCATTTGCGCGGAGTCGCCGTCCTGTCCATTCATTGCTAAATCCATCCAATTCAATGCCACGGCCCAGCATACCGATGTTTATGAGAACCATTGGTTCTTGCCGCCGTCCTTTCATTCATCACATTTTAATGCCACATCCATACCAATATCATGTTTACGAGAGCATGCTAAAACAATTGCCGACGTACGTTTATTCATTTCTTTTGAATGCCTCATCCCAGCACAATTTATGACTGGGCAATAAACAAGGAGTTTATCTTCATGCCGTCATCACCACCAGATTCCATCAACAGGATCTACATTTGCCCGCAACCGGCAAATTACAATAGCCATCAGCAAACAGCAGAGGTGATAAGTGAATAACCGCCAACCCAAAAGGGACCGCCATAAAAATACGATTACTGTACAGGAACCTTCGTTCCTGTTGTCTTGTTTCTATACACTAAATAATTTGTATGATTGAAAATATCGGTCGCTCTTTTGTATAACGCTCCGTTAAAGTTAATGTTCAGGTTTTTTTTTTGTTCTATGTATGTAATAGTAATGCTCTGTTGCGAGCAATGATTTTGTATCTCATTAGATGTAAGAGTATTTGTATAGACAATTTTGTATATATAGGATTATAAGTGAAAAATAAATTCAGAATCTGCTCTTTGGTCGGTGTGTATGTTTGTGTTTGTGCCGTCTTGTTTTCTTCTTCTTTCTTCTTCAGTACAAAACTGAAGAAAGCACCCTTCCCAACAACATTCACCTCTATAATAGAGGATTCCTGGACCCATCCCATAGGGTCTACTATTAACAAACCAAACACACGAACGCACAGTACAAGACGGCACAAACACAAACATACACACCGACCAAAGCGCAGATTATCAGACGCCAAAGACGTGATCTGCGTTTACTACCGCACCCAAGACCCACCGGTCTTGTAAGATTTCTTTCCCACCATCCCTCTATAAAAGTAGTTAGAGAACACTTGGACTAACACTGTCCACACTATCCTTGGATACCCCCCTTTTTTCTTCTCTTTTCAGATGCCGCGAGACCGAGCCCAATATCCTCACGGATGTGAGTGATTCTGGTTATCGCAAGATGACCAGAAGTCAGAGACAAGATGAAGGACACATATGTCCTGTCTCGCCAAATTCGGCCTTCTCGCCACCATTTTTTTTTTTTTTTTTTTTTTTTTTTTTTTTTTTTTTTTTTTTTTTTTTAATAAATTCAGAATGCAACCAACCATTGGCGTATTATCATCTAATTAATCTTCTTACTTTTCAGGTCCTTTCCTTTTTTTTTGTATTCTTATGAGATATTTAGTGGCGTTGCGCCCGAATACTCAAGATCCCTTTTTATTAGATGTTTAGTGGCGTTGCGCCCGAACATTAACCAGAAAAAATATCACACTAAGGGTGTTGCACCCTAGTGTACAGTTGGGCTTTGAAGGTTTAGGTGCTTAACAGGCAATTAAATATCAGGTCAAAGGAGGCCTGATTTAACATCTAGTTTTGTCTTAAAATCGGTGTGTAAAGTGAGTGCAGTGGTGTGTGGGTGTATTAGAGAGTCAGCCAAAGAAAAGGTGAGTACCCATATAATAAATGTTTAGTATTATATATTAAATTAAAGTGATAACTTAAATAAAATGAAAAGTCAAAAATGGCGGCAGTAACTATGACTATTTTAACATGTGCGGGCGGACGTGCCGCGAGTTATCTCTAGTTTTGTCTTAAAATCGGTGTGTAAGGTGAGTACAGTGGTGTGTGAGTGTATTAGAGAGACAGCGAAAGACGAGGTGAGTACTCATACAAATAATATATAAATATATAAATGTTTCTATATTCTATTTATTGGTCTGTAGGAACCCGAAAGTTCACGACCTCGCCGACTCGACTCCGCCATTGTTCCCTGTCCTGTGCGCTCTCCTTCCACGTTCGACCATCCGATCGGATCTCCTCGAGGTCCAATCTAACATTGTCCTCCCATCTCCGTCGCGGCCGTCCTGTCGGCCTCTTTCCCGTTGGCTTACCTTCAAGAATTCTATGCACGGTCCTATCGTTGCCCATTCGCACCGCGGTCCGGCCCATCTTAATCTTCGCGACTTGATTACTCTCGCTATTGTAGGTAACTATGACTCTCTCTCTTACTGCGCGGACGTGCCGCGAGAGTCTCCTCATGTTTTATTTTAATTCGCTAATTTCCAGTGTGTTTAGTGGTACGTATTAGTGCTTAGAATGTAAGGTTACATCTGCTGATAGGTACCCGACGAAGTTGCCTGCGGTTTTGCACTTGGAGTTTGCACCCGGTAAACGAGAACATCATCTGGTCAACGAAATAAATAAATGATTCAACGAAAGCTCTCTTGCAAGAGCTTTCAATTGTGTTTATTTTAGAGCATACTTTCAGAAGTAAAACTTTAGTGTATTTT